>UYYA01003854.1:208942-305846 GCA_900624975.1 Angiostrongylus costaricensis
GTCCGCATAAAAGAACATCGAGATGGGAAAGCTAAAATCCGTTTAAACACCCCTCTAGGTACGCATAGGGCACGAAAGCACAACGGCGATGATTTTGAAGTGAATGTGCGGATCCTAGCGCAGGAATCAAAAACATCAACGCGCAAAACTCTTGAGGCGTTTTGGATAAATTTCAAAAATCCAAGGATGAACTGGAAGGACGAATGCCTCACTATCACGCGTGACTTGGCGCCCTANGCTGCGGGAGCCGCGAGCGTATGCAACCGCGGTTAATCTGGATTGTTGATCCTCGACCGCAGAAGACTGTACCTAACTGCCTGAAACATCAAACGTCATTAGCTTCGTTGTTTCGCAAGCAAGTAGTAAACTGTTCTATGTATGATTACGCCTCCTTCGGATAAGCCATCGTTGGTATGCTACTGAAGTCAAACCTGAATCGCTATTGAGCCTGAAACATTGAACATAATTGATCCTTAATACTGAAACATACAGTAGTAGAAAGATACAAATATATAGAAAGAAATAGAAACTATTCTGGGAATAGTTGCTATACAGACCACTTTGTGTCCGCATAAAAGAACATCGAGATGGGAAAGCTAAAATCCGTTTAAACACCCCTCTAGGTACGCATAGGGCACGAAAGCACAACGGCGATGATTTTGAAGTGAATGTGCGGATCCTAGCGCAGGAATCAAAAACATCAACGCGCAAAACTCTTGAGGCGTTTTGGATAAATTTCAAAAATCCAAGGATGAACTGGAAGGACGAATGCCTCACTATCACGCGTGACTTGGCGCCCTATTTCAAAATGATATTTTTGACCCCGGAGCGTGTCTTGCTCACGTGAACTACGTGTGGGCCAGTCCCGCACGTAACATCACGGTGAGCGGCCTTTCTGTTCAATATGGCGTCTGTTTGAAAGTTTGATCTTCATTAACACTTTAACCTTCTTTTCCACCGAATAATAAAAAGTATTCTAACATAAAATACGTCCAGGCTCTGAGGAAGGCGAAGTGGCCGAAACGTCAGCCATCGATCAATAACATCAAAAACAACGATAACGACAACAAAGATCTGTACCAACCTCGCGTCAGCTTAAGAAGATCGGTTTATAAGATCACATAAATAAATATATCAACTATCTATGCCGAGGTTTATAGAAAGTCGGTGTTTCGAGTTATCTCAGGTTTATCCCATATTTTTCCGATTTTTTACTTTTATAACGCTGTTTATTATATCAGAGGCAGAAAGCACAGTGAGTAGTGATGTTAGTCATCATAAGCATCGTGCTAGTTCGTTTCCGCTCCGGGCCAACCAGGCCTGTCATCCCTCTTGGGTCAGGAAATCAGTACCGGACTTGTCTGGGAAAAAATACTCTCTGTAATTCAATTGGGAACGCTCCAACCCGGTTATCTCAGGTCCCCAGGGAGATTTGCTCGACTAGCATTTCACCATATTCGAGATGAAACGAAAATCCACAAACAGCAACCGGAGCCACACGTAAAGTTGGAAGGTCTTCGTGGACAATGGATGCGAGGAAACGAATCGAATGTGAGAAATGCTGGGATCCGCACAGTAGACATGAAGACGGTCATATAAAATTATGTAAAAACAAAAATATTTATTGTGTCATCGTAGACTCCTATGGTAGCTTTTTATGTTGTCGTACTTTTCAAAAACATAAAATAGAAGAAAACCTGCATTTTTATTAATACCTACACTTAATAGGAATTGGGATGAAGCATGGGAAAAAAATGGAACTCTAGCGATCTGAAACAATGGTTAGGCGGATATATTCAATTACTATTGGCAGTACTACTTTAGTATTTTCACCTGTACCATCTTCAGTCCTCCATCGAGTCCTCCTATAATCGAGTAAATCAGATCATATTATTGTTGCCCTCAGTCGTTCTTCTGACACATCAGAGTTGTCACTTGATTCCTCTTCTATGACAAACGCAGATAGTAATACTGTATTCGTATGAGGTCTTTCTTGCTATGTTTAGCGAGAAACTAACGATCGATAATTTATCTAGATATCTTCGACATGATTTTTTGAATGCTCACAATTAAGATTTTGATTCGACTTAGAAGCTGGAGGTCCTCATGAAGGTGTTCTGAACCGCTTCTTGCACACGTTCTAGTCTCGCTACTTTCATTCTTTTGCTGGAAACGGAACAGAGAGTAGAGGAGTAACGCGTTCAGCATTGATCATTCCTTGACGGATGCTCCATGCATCCATCTTTATTCGTAGTACTGTAGAGATTATTGAATGCGTATCTTTATGAAGTGAATTGCTGCAGTCGCTCAATGTACCAAGTTAGTGCCACTATTCTCTTAGACTGCGTACCTCGAAGGAATAGAAGGCTTATTGTTCATTGTTTATTATTTTATGAGATTTATGTCTAGATAGTAACAAAAGATGGAGTAGGGTTAATTATTTTTATTTCATTCCTCCAAACATCTTTGTTTTTAGTCTCATTGTTTCATTGTTTCAATACTATTACTTTCCATTAAAAGGATTTATGGGATGAGTAAGAAAAGGTAAAGGAATTTTGTAAATAAAAACGCACTATATTATGACGGTTCTGTTTCTGAACTAAATGAATAAATAGGTGTCGCATTTAGGTGGGATATGCCTGTGTCCAGCCAATCGTGTTGGTTTGGACTGCTCGATAGTGATTGGTTGTCCGTCAAATTGCAGTAATAATGGTGTGTGTGATATTATGAACAAATGTGTCTGTCATGATGGTACGATCATCCGACTATTTTTATTTTTGTTATACCAAACACTTTTGCTTTTCTTGTTTTATCGAAATCTACGTTGGCTGAAATGAGAAGTCATTGAGAAGTATTGAGGTTTACTGATCGTGAGGCTTTTAATTAGATAAATATTCAAGTAAAAGCTTTGAAATAGATGATAAAGCTCATTAGGCTGGTCATCAGCTGACTGCTCAATTCCTCTTTGTCGTTACGATTGTCATGGTCACGGTAGATGTGTGTCGAAGAATGAATGCGAGTGTTATGCCGGATGGGGTGGTGAGTTCGTAGTAAGCCCTTCTTTAAAAATAACTCTTAATCACAGTTATTTTTAAAAAATACTGTTTAGGTGAGTTTTGTGATGAACCCGATTGTGAGGAGGGTTCATGTCTGCATGGACAATGCTTGTCGTCGAAATGCCAATGTTCAAATGGTTGGCAAGGATCAAGGTGAGACTGGTGTCTTAAGAGTTTGTGCCATTGAGTGGCTTCGTCCATTTAGGGATTCGTAATAAACGTGCGTAAGAAGTAAGTGCGTGGGAAAGAAATGAAAGTAAGGAGATAAATATGAAAGAAGTTGAAATATGACTTAAATGGTATGAATGGTGAAGATAGTTGAATGGAGCCCACTTCCGTGATTGTGACAGTTAGTCACGCCGTTTAATTACATAGAAGACCAATGGCGAAAGAATGACAGCTCTATAGCAACAATTTTTCAAAATTTGAAGCACATTAACCTCCCAATGGTTTACCGCCCTCCCCCTCCTCCTCTCCGCACAAGGTCTCTTCCATCAGACAGAGACAGCCCAGCCAAGAAGAAACCAATACCAGGATCCACCACTTTCATGGTACCAAACTAGTCGTACGGTGGCAAATCTCTTTCTAATTCACAAAGGCGGCGCGGCGACTGCCTGTGGTGGTGGCGACCGGGGGCGGACTTTGGCCAGGTTGACCTCGGGACCCCAAGGAACCGCAGTAACTGAATCAGCAGAACTCCGAAAAAAATTATGCTGGGACCCATACAACCAGTGAAAAAGGGCCATCCAAGTAATCAATTAAGTAAGAAGTTCTTTAAGAAATAGAATTACAATAGCTATAAAGGTTTTGAGAACGATTTTTTTCACTTTGTTCTATTCATCATTTTAATGACGTAGTAACTGTATAATATCATCTCAATATTGTATAAGTTTTGTTGATGTGATGAAAGACACTTTTTCATTTGCGTTGAATCTTTGGTTTGGGGTTTGCAACGAAGCCATGTGCTCCTGATTTTCTACAAATAATGCATAGTGCAAAAGAATTCTCTCTAAATTAGTTTTCTTTCGGATTTTGCCATAGCATTTCTTCACTGTGAACGTAGACCCTTTCTTCCTACAGTCTGGAGGATTTTTCAGGTGCTCTATCCCGGTATGCCGAAATTGTTCGATCAATGGCCGATGTCTTGCTCCGGAGAGATGCGACTGCTTCGAAGGATACCATGGTGAGGTCAGTGCAGTTATTTTCTTCATCAGGAGGAGTTCAAATATCGCACTGCCATTCCTTTGCAGAATTTTGACTTTTTGTCAAATTCTTTCTATGTGTTTAAAAGTTTGGCTAGTTCTTTTTGTACTATTTATTGAAGGACTGTTCTATATGCCAAGGACCCAGATGTCAATCGTGTGACTTTGACTGTGCTCACGGGGTTTGCGAGCGAGAGACTAGGTGACGGTTCGAAGCTTCTTTATGATTGATGATATAGAATGTCAGCAGACATTTAGGACATGCTCGTGTGCTCGTGGATGGTCAGGAGCTGCATGTGATGTTTGTCGGTCGGCGAATTGTCAAGTGAAAAGCAGCGTGTTGTATATTATGCCGTCGACAGCCGATCGTGAAGATGTGAACGTCGTTGTAAACGTCTTTGGAACGGAGTTTCCCCGGTAAGAGCTTTTTTTTGACAACTGGGGGTGAGAATTGTTGAGTGGGTTTCTCCTTCATTGAGTATCGGATACGTTACGGTATCAAAGAAAGAAAGAGCACAAGTGTTTACTGATGCCTCACTTTAAAATATCAATTCTGTAGAGTTAAGACGAAAATTGTTCAAAGGAATGTCTACCAGAATGAATCTCTAGCGAGTGTATATTTAACTACTGTAAACCTACTTTAGGGACAACTAAAGTAAGGTGCCAATTACTGTCACTTGCATTTTTCCTATCAAAAACGCACTATATATTTTAAAAAAGTGATATCTTTTTAAAGATTAGAATATTCTGCGACAGGATCATTTTATCATTGATAGTTCAAAATCTTGAGAGGAGTAAGGGCTTAATAAAATTTTGATAACTAAATGCTTATGTGGCGTGTGGTGCAGTGGTCGGAGGTGCCCTGCAACACACACGTGGAGTCGCTCTCCGCACCCATGGCCCACCAAGCCTTCCATCCCTCTGAGGTCGGCAAATTGGTACCAGACTTGTCTGGGAGGATAGCAGCACTGGCTCAATACATCGGTAGGCTACCACGAGTCATTGTAAAGGCCAGATATGCATTCGACCACCTCCAACGATACTTAATGAAGTCGAATGCATGGCGCATCAATGATCACTGCCGAGAGCTTTATCCTTTTATAGGATGCATTATCCGAAAAATGTCGAATGCATGGCGCATACCTCGGATTGATCAACGCCGAGAGCTTTATCCTTTTTTACGTGCTTATGTCATAATAATCTTTTTTCTGTTTAGTACTATAATAGTATTGATATTACAAACGCAGAAAAACAACGTTTTAAAAATATTCATTTTAGAAGATTTTTGTTCAAGAAGACAAAAATGCCTTCAGAACACCTTCTTCGTCATACACATGTATCTTTGGTGCTTCGTATTCGAAAGGAAAGAGAATCAGTTCGACTGTGGTGAGGTGTCGAGTTCCCAAGCAGCTCACACTAGGACGACATCTATTTAATTTAGCGCCAGAAGGCTCGATTTCAGTAATACCAAATTTTGACGTTAGACCGGTGAGTACGGTAACTAGGTTACACCAACAAAGAGCTATATTTTACAGCAGTAAAAATATGCTGCTTTTTTCTAGTAATTTTCCACTTCTCAGTATTTAGTATCTTCTTGGAAACTGATAAATTTCGTTGGCACATTTCGAAGCTTGTGAAGAATAGAAATAATCGTCTATAACTTCATATTTCGCCATTTGTGTATCTTACTATGCGTCAGTTCTAATCTCGATTAAGTCAAGTTTTTAAGTAAAAATGCCTGTGAGACGTTCTAATTTGTTTTGGACTTGTTTCTTTTAGATCCACTTCACCATCTACGACTCGTGTTCGCCGTCGTTCTGCAAAGGAGTCTGTGTTGGACCGTTATGTGTGTGTCCGAAAGGCACTACGGGAATCAACTGCGATGTATTCGGTAAATTATTCTGTACAAACCTTATTTATCGAATATCATATTTCATTTGTTTTGCCTAAAATACATAGATAAAACATATACCTTATGATGTGAAACAGACCACTACTTTATGGGAAAACCTGTCGTGCTATCCATTTACCTTTGTAAACAAAGCCCTCGGAGAGCCGCACAAAGACTATTTTCTTGCAGAAAGCCGTTCATTTTTATTGTTGGCGTCAATTACATTCATTTAGTTTGATTTAGTTTAAAAGGAGAAAAAACCACCGACTTAGAATAGTATAATGAAAACAGCTAAAAGATAATAAAATTAGGTCGAAGAGTCTATAGCATGTGGAAGGTAATATAGTAATATAGTAATATAGTACGATATAGTAATAATAATATAGTAAGCGTTTTCCGTGAGGGCTTCCTCTCCTCATCTTTGTGCGCTTCTAACCAATCTGGTTTTTCTTAATTTTACTGCCACACACCTCAGAATTAAATTTTCTTTTGTATTTTGTCCTTTTTGTTTCAGAGATAATACCATCGATCGATCGGCATTTCCTAGAATATCAAAAAGCAAGCACAGCTGTCGAAGGTTCACCGTACATTGTTGTGCTCCCGACGATGGTAGATAGTGGTTCTATTTCTTCTTTTTGATAATTCGGACATTTTTTCACGATTGTTCTAAGTGTAGAGACCATAAAAGTATTTCAGCCAGGATCGTTATATCATGTAAATTCCACCATAAACGATTTACACTTCGATTCGGCTAGAGGTATTATTGAGTGGGCACAGCCAATTGGATCGTACACTCCGTACATGATCACCGTTGTCTCAAACTCGCTTTCTGGTTAGTTAATTAATACTTTTATTGAGTTAACTTCTAGAGTAGTAAATGATTTGCAAAAGAAAACACTCATAGTTCTTAGAATCGCCTATTATTCTTGATATTGGCGCTCCTGCACCATTGAGAGCTCAATCGCTGTGAGCTCTGTTGCATGACTAAAAAATTAATGATGGCCTAAAGTTCAGTGTAATTTGTCAACCTTAGTTGCCTTCCTTATACCTTCGTGGACCTATGACTTCAACATCTCGGGCAGTTTTAAAGGAATAAAATAAAGAACAAAGCTCTCGGCGTTAATCAATCCCTGAAGGATGCGCCATGCATTCAACTTCATTAAGCATCGTTTGAAGGTGATTGAGTGAATATCTGGCCTTTACAATGACTCGCGGTAACCTACCGATGTCGCAACCCAGTGGTGCTATCATCCCAGACAAGTCTGGTACCAATTTGCCGACCTCGGTGGGATGAAAGGCTTGGTGGGCCATGGGCGCGGGGATCGATTCCGCGTGTGTGCTGCAGGGCCCCTCAGACCACTGCGCTACACGCTCCTGTCACCTCATCTCATTTCTAGGACTTCTAAGGAGCGCAAAATATGCCAAAGCGACAGCTATTGTAAAATAATCCTTGTGTTAGGAATTCATCTTGTCTCATCAAGAGAACAAAAACCGTTCTTAGTAGTCACAATTGTGTGTCGACTACCGTAACCCATGCGGCATTGTAGTGCTTTAGGCTTTACAAAATCCAGTATGTCGGCTCCGATTTTGAACAACTTTAACGTTGGACTTTAACCTTAACAGTCACAACTGTTGGCCATTCATTTGAATTTGTTTTGAGGCTCATTTTCATATGCACATAAAGCGTATTCATTCATTACAGACTAGACTGGGTATGGATTGTAACTCCTTTCCTTCTATTCCTACTTTAAGAAAAAAATGTCGGCTTTTTTAGATTTTTTGCAAATGCTATGCAGATTAAACAGTTGAGTATTTGAAGGTTTGTAAGATTATCAACTTGAAGCGTAGGACGGATCAGTAGATTGCTGTCTGATCATTAGAGGAGGACGTTCCATGGTTCCACTAGCGGTGTTGCACAGCAAGAGATCCATTATGACAGCTTTAATAGTGCATCCGTTCCGCTGACCGGTTCACAAATGGGAAATTTCAAAGCATTTTTTCTAGAATCTAAAGAATGAGGTAAATATTTTTTCATCTGTTTCATTTTGAATAACGGGTTTCAGGAGAAAGCAGTGTCTCGTGGAACGTTACTGTAGAACCGTCGTATACCGTCGACGTGACATCGGTCAAAAATGTACCCGGTTTGAGTACAATGAGAATCGTGGGAAAGTTGCGAGGCTTAAAGGTGAGGCACATAGAAGTGGCCTAGCAACTAACTCATCATTGATAAGTGTTGTTGAGCGCGGATTGGTGGTGGTATGCATTCAAACGACTAAATAACACCAATAATGAAGCTTTCTCACAACGGTTTACCGCGTCATCATGTCTGTGACCTATTCCTGACTGTAGGGCTGTGACCAGTAGCGGAGAGTTGAAATCCCCTGCAGCCCCTTCCGATCTGAGAAGGATTTCGACGTTTTTATCCGGAAGCTTAGTTAAGAGTAAACGATTACCACGATTCATCACTGTCCTGGTACCAAACTAGTCGCATGATGGCAAATCTCTCTCCAATTCACAAGGGCGGCTGCTTCATACCTCCGATCTCCAGGGAGCCACAACGTTTAAGCCAGCAAGATATACTCGGGCCCACAAAATCACTGAAGAGGCGCCATCCAAGTATCTAAAAAAGTAGATAATAAAGTTTTGCGTGAAAAGTGATATAGCTGGTGGAATTGCAGTTATTAGTATGAAAAAGAGTTTCGCTAATGAAAATGCATGGCCTTTCCATTCTGCTCATGATGTTGAAAAGTTATACAGGTATTTTCATAACCTGACCTATGCATAGATAGATTATGGGCAGTCACTTTCTTAGTTTACAGAATAACTATGCAGCTCCAGTGAAGTTATCGATAAAACGAATGGATCAAGAGAAGTTGATGAAAATCCCAGTAAAATCCGACGGTGATACGTTCACATATGACTTCATTCCGGATCAAGGTGGAAACTATACAGTGGTCGGTTATCAATTCTCATTTATTACATTGTATTCCCTGCATTGTACTAAAGGATTTTATACGTTAGGCTGCCTCACATCCTGGAGTCTCGTTAACTTCGGACGGAGTTCAGTTCGAAGTACAACCACTACAGTTATCGATCGACAGTGATTCGCAAAGTGCGATCGTTCGCGCTGTGAATAGCTGTCATGTGAACATGCTTCGCCCACGGAACGGTACTGTAGTTATAGAAAAGGTGGGTGCATTGTCTGTGAAATGGTTCTTAAAAATTGCATCCTATTATGATATTATGATCGCGTGTGGCACAATGATCGGAGGCGCAATGCGATACCGGTGAGATTGGTTCCCGTGCCCTTGGCCCACCAAGCCTTCCACCCCACCAGAGTCGGCAAATTGGTATCAGCCGTCTGGAATTAGAGCAGCACTGGCTCGATACATCAGTAAGCCACCGCGAGTCATTGTGATGGCCAGATATGCATTCAATCACCTCCAGTTGATGCTTAGTGAAGACGATTGCATTGCGCATCCCTAAGAGATTGATCAACGCCGAGAGCTTCATCCTTTCTATTATGATGTTTTGTATTTGTATATCCTTAGCTTTTATTATAAAATAGAAAGCATTTGACTAATAGCATTATGCGACTAATGCATATGTAGATCCTCTCTATGTTTTTAATGCGTACAAGAGATATAAAGCTTACATCTCTGCGGTTTTTTTCTTTGTTCTGAAGAGAGTGTAGTCCAAGAAAATCCGAAATTCACAAGAGATGGCACAAGTAGCGAGTATTTATTGTGCCCTGGTTGGTCAACAGTTCTTTCCAAACACGTTGTTTTGTGGTTTATTTCTAGAAAACTACTTAAGATTAGCGTTTGCCGACGATGTTATGGTGTTCAAGTAAATTTTGCTCTTATTGGATTTAGCCATTTATTAAAATCCATTATTATAGTAGTGGTTTTGATTTCTATTGAAAGCCCATTCCATGTACGAGTTCTCAATTTTCGCATTCGCCGTTCTGGAAATCACCATTCTACTCTCACTCTTCCTACTCTTTACATGCATTTCTTACTATCCGTCATTATTTCAGATGGAAAATTCGGTGTCGTTTGTAGGAAACGCTCCTAATTGGCGTGACGAGGCAGTTTCATTACTAATTTGTGGCAACAGACGAGAATTATGGAGGTAAGCATGGACGCTTTTTTCCAAAAAAAAAGAAAAACTCTTTCGCTGCCACCAAGAAGTCCAGTGATGGCTGAAAAATATTGGTGGTTGAAAAATTAGATGTCATCTGATGAAACATAACAGACCATTTTCGAATTTTGAAAGTTGGGCTTTAATATTCCCTCAACGTTCACGATACATCATGTGTTCTATAATTTTATAACAATTTTTCTTTTAAGGAAAAGTTATTAGTATAAAAAAATTAGCAAATCAGTTTCTTAAAAATTTTTATTAACTTACTTACTTGGATACTTGGACGGCCCGTCTTCACGGGCTGAGCGGACCCCGGCACATGTGCCATTCGTTCCTTTCTCTCGCAGTCGTAGTCCATGGTGGTGGTCTTGTTCGAGCATGGTAGCGCTTGCGAGTCTCATATCGTGATCCGTAAAACAACTGCAGCTGCGGGTACAGCTGATTAACTTTGTTTACGAACACGTCCGCCCAACGTGCAGGTGGGCGTCCAAGGCGACGTTTGCATTCTCTTGGAGTCCACTCTACTGTTCTCTTCGTTCTGTCGTCTGTTCATCTCATTATGTGACCGGTCCATCTATGTTTCGCTATCGATTTGTATTCTCTTAGATCTCGAAGATGTTACAGATTTCGAAGGTCAGAGCTTCGCATTCCGACTACATATTGAGACTGCCGGTTATATCTCAAAAGGCATCGCTCAAGCGCTCTGTGAGTAGTGCGAAGCATTTTTGACGTAGTTGAAGTATCAGCCCATGTCTCTGCAGCATAGCAGAGCGCTGGGAGGACCGTAGAATCAGAGATGAGCGCGGATTATCGCGTCCTTCAGCTGGTCAATGGTTTCTTTGAGGGGCCCGAATGTAGCGCAAGCTGCTCTCCTTCTTCTATCTAGTTTCTCTTTCATGTTGTTTTCCATGTTCATTGATCGACCAAGGTAAACGTACGAGGCAATTCAATTTTTTCGCCTTCGCAGCATGGTTTTTTCACGAACTGGGTCTTCTTTCGGTTTATGCGAAGTCCGATCTTTCTCCCCGCTTCGTTGGGCTCGTTGATCATCACCTCTGCTTCGCTAGTACTTCTTGAGAAGTACTGTCGTCGGTAAAACGAAGGTTTGTTAGGAATTTTCCATCAATACCTATGCCTTTCTCAAGCTTCAGTTTCCTTCTCTTTTCGAGCAACTCCTTGGAGATGGAGATGCGATCCCATCTTCTTCTGTAGTCCTGACATAATCTTGCGAGGGCGTATCCAGGTCTTCATCACGATGTGAATCAGAGAGAGGTGTGCTTTCGGTGACGAATTCTTCGCTCGATCTTCCTACTAGTTGATTGGGAGAGATGTTAAAACCGAAATCAGAAACGAAAGTAGGAATGTTAAAAGTAACCGACCGCTCAAGGACGATGTAGACGCCGAATTGCGGCCTCGGTATAATCTCCACTTTTTCGGAGTTTTGCTTGTTTAACCATTGTGCTTCCCTGGAGTCCCGAGTCTAATCAGTCTAAAGTCTGCTCCAGGTCGTCATCACCACAGACAGTCGCCGACCTTGTGGATCAGAGGAAGATTTGCCATTATGTGACTATTTTGATAGCAGGACGGCGACGGATCTTGGTATTGGTTTAATCTTAGCTGAGTTTCCTGATGAAGAGGAGGCTGGACTCCTTCTCAGCTTGGGAGACAAACAGGAAAACAACCTGCCAATGGGATGAATCCCACGCTGTACATCGCAGCGCCACACCCAGCGACACCTTCCAGCTACGATGAGGCTGAAAACTGTTGGAAGGAAGATTAGAAATTAAAATCAAATTAAAAATTATAATTTAATTAAAATCTAAAGGTGAATTTTTTATTTGTGAAATAAAATATGACGGACAAATATTGGGAATTGAGAATAGGTTTCTTCATAGCAGAAAATTTTTAACAACCCAAAACTTGTCTGCTAGAGAGATTATTTCCTGCTTCACAATCAGCAAACATGCGCGCCCAGGGTGCAGCCTCGTGGCAATAAGTAGTAATTTCTAACAAGCCGCCAATGAACAGACGTCATTCAAGTTCCTACGTCTGGAATCAACGCTAATATTGCACCCTTTTTAGTATTCACACTCCTTCCTGATAGCAAATGACAAGCATAAATGAATCAATTAGTTTGAAAGAAGCAACGAATCTGTTAAAAGATAGAGATAACGCATTATTCTTAGTATTAGCAAATGTTGATCAATCAGACAATAAGTTTAAGGATTCCCACTAGCTAAACGTATTTACTTGACATGACTGCGACAGAAAAAAATGATAAATATCATGATATAAAATGAAATGATAAATATCATCATCAACCTGGTGTAAGCTCATCAATGAAAGAATACACATTGACTACAACAGAGTTCGTAGACAGCGATCTCTCTTGTCTTCGAAATCGGTTCATTATTTTAAACTTGTCAAAATCATTCTCTAGGAATCAACTTAATCCTCAAACTTCGTCTCTTACCGCTGTGCCGTCAGTCATTGCACTTCCTTTTGGATCCGTTCAGTCTAAGAGTTTTGAGGTGATTTCTTCCTTTTCCTCATATTTTGGAAGATTATTTCAATTTTACCAATACAACAATAACTCTCATCTTTTTTTCCAAATGTGTTTTTTATTAATAAGAAGGCGAAAGTAGCTAACGCACATTTGAATGAATGCTGACGCTTAAATCATTAAACCCTAAGAGCTCTAGGAAAAGCATTATGTTTAAATAAGTAAATGTTGTGAAATATAACTCGTATGAAGTGCTGAGATACCTGCAAAACTCCGGACCGTAGGTGTATGCGGTGGGAACGAACGCGCTATTACCCTTTGCGGGCTAACGCGTACACCACCACACCATGCGGGCCCTTCGTTTTGCCTGTCTCTCAACTAGTTCTATTGATCTTTTGCCATCAGCAATCACCCGTCAATGGGATTGATCTGGGGAGCCCAAATAAGCATTGAACCCAGTTAAGTTGAGGCTTAGTTATAATCACAATCTCAACCCTTTTATTTACTGCCTTTTTCTTTTTAATGACGGGTGATTGCTGATGGCAAAAGATCGATAGAACTAGCTGAGAGACAGGCAAAACGAAGGACCCGGATGGTGTGGTGGTGAACTGCGTTACTCCACGGAAAGGACAATAGCGCTTTCGTTCCCCACCGCATACACCTGCGGTCCGGAGTTTTGCAAATATTTCAGCATTATATACGACTTATAATCTTAACTCTTTTATTTACTGCCTTTTTCTTCTTAATGGCAGGGTATGTTGTGAAATATGGGGTGACTCGGATGGTATAGTGGTGAAGTGCGCTGCTCCCCTGTAAGGACAACAGCGCGTGTTCGTTCTGCACTGCATACACCTGTGGTCCGGAGTTTTGCAGGTATCTCAGCACTTCATACGAGTTATACGAGTTATATTTCGAAATACACCCTGCCATTAAAAAGAAAAAGGCAGTAAATAAAAGGGTTAAGATACCGCTACAATGTTACGAATGGAATCGGAAGTGCGACGCATCTCTCGAATATGGAACAACGGTTAACTCTTTATCTCTTACCCTTTAGTTTCTATCTCTTGTAAATATGGTCCTCTCACGTGAAACTACAGGAAAAGAGCACCAGCAATAATTGTACAGGTCGAAATTAGCGCACTGGTAGAGATGCCGTTCAATACGCAGAAAGCTTTGGTTTGATCGTAACCAGACCAACCAATCTTTTGTCAATCCGTACTAAACAAACTCATACCTGTTGGGAGGAGTCTGACTGATTAACAAAGATTGGTGATGGCATTCCGAGCAGACATGGGAGTGACCTAGCATGAGCATTCCTAGATTTCAGGGTGAATGAACTCAAGCAGTATTCAGCGTTTTTTATGAAGAAGACAACAATATAACTTCAACGATGCTGAGATGTTTGCCAAACTCCGGACCGCAGATGTCTGCGGTGGGGAACGAACGCGCTATTGTCCTTTCCGGGGAGTAACGCGTTCGCCACCACATGGCAGAGATCTGTAGAACTAGTTGATTGAAAGACAGGCGAAACGAAGCACCCGCACGGTGGGGTGGTGAACGCGTTAGCAGCAGCCAAATCCACGTATAAAAAGTTCGCATACCTTCGTGTCTAATAGATGCATAGAAACGAATCGATTGGAAAAAATGCTGGAGATTGCACAATATATGTGAAAGACGCATCGTGGAAAAAGAAGAAAAAATGATCTTACGACTGAATACTGCTTACATACTGCTTAGAAATGTATTGAAAGGCAAATTAACGTGTATTGTCCTTAAGAACGATTATCAAGCCACCTCCACAAATGATTGGTTAGCACAAGTATTGATTGGTAAATAACTGTTGGGAGGTTTTCAATATATAAATAATTTGTAAAACGGTGTAAATTTAGTAAAAGAAACTGAATGATTTAGGTTATAATCTACCGTAACAATGTCCATCTTGATCCTCCACTCAAGCTCGCCTCCAGCGACAGCACACAACCGGTTTTTGTCATAGCGACTAATCCAGATATCAATTATATCAATAGCAGCACTAAGTATGATCGTAAGTGTATGAGTTTTCTTGTAGTGCGTAGTTATTGTTATCACTCTAAGTACTATTTCGAAACCGACTTTCCCTGAACCTCGGTGTGACTAATCAATATGCATTCTTTCTTGATAAGCTTGGGCTAAAGCCGAAAATAAATATATTTATCAACCTCGTGCAAGCTTATCAAGACTCTAAATACTGTCACGACAATGCGAGTGGCGCCACTTACTTCATTACAACGTCATCCGATTTCACCAAAGATCCTTACTATACAACCCTATTCATCGTCAGAACTCGCAGCATTGTTCTAACTTATCATTTGCTGCCTACTCTTTTTAATGGCAGATTAATTACGCTTTCGTTCCCCACCGAAGACGCTGTGCAGAGTTTTGCAATTATCTCAGCATTATAATAGTTATATTTCGCAAAATACCCTGCCGTTAAAAAGAGCAGGCAGAAAGTAATAAATTAAAATTGTGATTATAGCTATGGCCTCAACTTAACTGGGTTCTTTGCCGATTTGGACCCCCCAGATCAATCCCGCTGACAGGTGAATGCTGTGGCAAGTAATATAATAGTAATAGTAATATAATAGTCATATCTCAGCATCATTGAATTTGTATTTCGTAACATACCCTCTTCTTAAAAAAGTAGGTAGCAAATAATAAGTTGTAATTGTGATTATAACTACAGCCTCAGTTTAACTGGGTTCATTGCCGATTTGGGCTTCCCAGGTCAATCCCGCTGACGGGTGACTGCTGATGGCACTGATCGACAGACCTAGCTGAGAGACAGGCGAAACGAATGACCCACATGATGTGGTGGTGAACGCGTTTAGGGTCCCACAAGGGTAGCAGTGCATTCGTTCCTCACCGCAGACACCGGCGGCGCGGAGTTTTGCAAACATCTCATCATCATTGAAATGTCAGCATTGTGTTGATGAATGCAATGTTATTATTTTTGCATATTTACAGACCTGAAGTTGGCTTTTGGCCAAAATTCAGAGTACCGCGAAGGGAAGAACAGCAGTCTGCAGCTTATTGCCAGTGAAAAAGTAAGTGGTGATTCTTTGTTGAAATTGTTCACGTGTGGTAAAGAACCAACATTTTGTTGTTCCATTTTTGATTCTATGTGATATTTTTGGTATACCGATTTCAACTAAGCAAATTTTAAGGTAGTAGTACGAATTCCAATCTACTACATCGGCGCCACCAACAAATTCAATGTGAGCATTTGTGTGAAAGACTCCTACGACTACAGCGCTGGTAACGGGGATGATACGGCCGTACTCAGCGTCTCGAACACCGCTCTCGGTGTTGACATTGTCAGAAGCAATATGAAGCTGAACAGTATGCAACCCTATGGCTTTTCCTTTTTCCATTACGGCTATAGAGGTATTTCAACAGTTTCGCGACCATGTCGACCTGACAGGGTGTCGTTGAAGTGCAATTTAAATGCGCATTGAAGGCAAGATATACAGTCCGTAGACAGGTGCGAGAGAGGTGGCGCAGTAGTTTTTGAGGTTTTCTTTCTTGAGATTACTGTTCTATCACAATACACGATCCGAAACGTCTAACAGCGTACATATAGAAGCTAATGGGAATGGTCGTTATTTTATTTTGTTCATGTTACATGACCCGTTTTTACATCTACTATGCGGATCCCAGCACTTCTCACATTCGATTTGTTTCCCTCATCTATCATCCGCTAAGGTTTTTCAGCTTTCTACATGGCTTCGGTTGCTGCTTAAGGATTTTCGCTTCGTGTAGAATGCCATAAAATGCCGGTCGAGTCAATTCTCGCTGGAGTCCTGAGATAGTCCGGCTAGAGCGTTCCCATTGGACTGCAGATAGTGATTTTTTATCAGACAAATTCTGTACCAATCTCCCGAGCCAGACGATATGAGAGGCTCAGTGACCCTCAACGACATGGAACAAGCACTGTGCTCATGATGATCGGCATCACTACCACTATACTATTCTACCCCTATGTGCTCGTTAAATGGCTAAAAAACACCAAATACCGAAATGTTCCGTCTATGTTACGAACACTCTTAGAAGTTTACCGTGACCGTAATAAATAATTTGTTATGATTAGCGTGGAAGTCAATGTTACAGGATCAGTTTTCGTTTCTTCCATTTCCTACCTATAGGCGGGCGGTGAAGCTGTGAGATGGCTTATCATAGATAAGCGATGTCAGTTGTGCGATACATTTTTGATTATCTGGCGAATGGTAGCAAATGATGGGATCAAATTGTATCCATTAGCTGATGTAGAGCTTCTATATTATTGCAAATTGAAGTAGACCTTATCTTACTTATTAACATGAAGTGGAAATAAACTGTGAGTTCTCAAGAAGATGGTGAGACTCATAGCAACATAAATTAGATCTTCATAAACAAACGATTCATGTTAGCAGTATACAGGCGATTCTGTGACATATGGAATTATTCCTGCTAAACTTTTAGAAGACTTTGCATCGTTTCCGCTTTCCGAAGGGTTCTATCAAATTACTGCGAAAGCGCCGAATCATCGCACTGTCTCAGAAGTCGTGCATGTGAGTATTTATATCTTCCTTCAAGCTTTCGTTGAAAGGATAGGGGCTGTTCTTAAGGATGTCCAGTTAGAAAAGTGATGCATTAAGATTGAAAATATTTAGTAGTTCGATAAGTTTACGTGAATCAATCAATTTCATAGTAAATAATTCAAAGTAGATACTAAATGAACAATAAGTGACTGGCAGATAATAAGTTAGATTATAGGGGATGAAGAAATACGGTAAGATTTCATTTAGATAACTCCAGTTAACACCTCTTTTTGTGTGAGTTTGGTTGCGATCGATACTCGTTCATTAGTTACAATTGGTGAACGTGGAATAAGCACAGTGAAGTTAAAAGGAGCCAACCTGGTTTGTTTAATCTCCTTCATGTTTTGTGGCTCACTATATTTTTTTTTTGAATACTAGATGTTGCTTTCTTGATGGGGAAATGACAATGGATTGCTGGGAGCATGTTCCATGCCTAAAGCGCTATTAATCCTCAACCGTTGAATGCCTTATCGATCGGTCCGTGATTTATGGGACAGCATCGATATAAATTTTAAATCATTGCTTTTGTTCTTTATAAAACTTTCTTTCGCTATACATTTGTTAATAAAAAACTAAATTTTATGATATTATTGACTTTCACTGTTTTTGACCTCTAATCAATCAATAATCGTCTGGGATTTCAGATTTCTTTTCCACACATAGAACTTGAACCGTCTTCCGTGAATCAATCACATACACGCATTTTGGTCACTGTCTCCGGCAAAATTTTTGGATTGTTATCCATGAATTCCTTCGAAAACGATTTTTTGGCTTTGGTAAGTGATTGAACCCTCTCGAACTCATAGAGACCATCACTGAATGTCGTTTTTTTTTGTTGACTGGAGTTTTGTATGTCAATATATTTGGCATAAAGGAATTTCACGCCTTTGTTTTGATTTAGGATTACTCTTTTACAACATAGAAGAAGAGGATATCTTGAGCAGTTGATTTTTCAATAACTTATGGATGATAGCGAAATAATAAAATCCTCATCAGCAGAAAGATTATCGTAACCAAAGATTCTTCTTTAACGTATTTTGCCTCGTGCGCTACCGTAATCCATTGCAATTCGTTGTTTCTAATCGATACACCAAAGTTGAACCGAATACGGTCTGCACGAAAGTCAATGCTTCAACTATCGCTTGCTTTGTTTTAAAGCCTAAATGGACAGCAATTGCGAACAAATTCGTTTTAGGGTCAAAAAACAATGGAAATGCAATTTTCCAGAAGCCCTCCGCTCGTTCAGTCCCAGTGAATGCATCATTCTGGATCGCTGTTGAGTGGAAGGGATCAACTCCGTCGGCATCGGCTTATTGTGATGCCCACGTCTTCTCGCTGCCGTTTGTATTTGTTGCTGACGATTCTCATAGTGTTCAACAAATGTCATTCGATGTTGTTGCTCAAACAAAGACGTTGACCGCTGAACGAACTCAGTGGAAAATCTGTGACGGTGTGTCATTGATGCATATTGATTTTTTGAGTCATGCAAATGTGCAAGTTTCGTTTTCTGTTCTGAAGGAACTGAGAAGCCCTCACCATAGTATACAATGACCTACAGTTTAAGCATATTTGCTTCAAAATTTTGAGCTTCGAAATAGTGTCGTGAAGAAATAACGTTAAGCTAACAAATCGCGACTTTGTTGGAACACTCTATCTCTTTTTGTAAACGTTTGTAACTCATCGCCGTCTTGAATCAGGAAACAGCATGTGCATTAACATCAAAAACTTTGTTTTTATCTGAAATTTGTATTAGTTTCCAGTTTTCAGATTCGAATCGACCGTATCCGGTGACGTACAGTACGCGAGTGACGTGTGATTGTGCTCAGGGTGCTCGCTCGAATTGTCGCAAAAAGTACAAATCAGCAGCTGCATGCGGATCGGCGTGGAAGCGAATATTTGACGATACGGTAGATTTGTCGGTTATATTAAAAAAAATATAACCATAAAGACGCCGAGTTACGAACAAGATTTGGAACCTCATGTGTGCTTTGAGCCCGTGTTTACCATAGCCGGGAGTCACGTGTTATCCATTACACCAGTCCAGGTCCTTGTTCTGCTTTGTTCTCAGCATGGGCTTTAGTTGGTGTGGTGGATAGCACGTGAGCCCCCGAAAGGGCAATCGCTTATTCGAAGCGCACCTGAGGTTCAGAGTTTCGTAACTTAGTACCTAGCTCGTATCTTAGCATCCTTGTGTTCTAAACAAATTTACGATATTATTTTTTATTCTTTAGCTAGAAAGGGGTTGCAGTAAATAAAATTTAAAACATTGTGACCTCGACTGTAGGTTCAGCTTAACTAAGTTCATTGCCGATTTGTGCTTCCCGCACCATTCCTGTTCACTGATTGCTGACAGTACCGTCAGGGTTAAAACTGCCTAAGAATTTGTTCCATAGGGTGTGAAATTTATTCGATACCATTCATGGCTTGTAGAGGTGATTAGAACCCTATTTAGTTCACGTGATAACTTTTTGGGCCTACAAGTTAATCGAAATACAACCACAACGTTGCTGAGATATTTGCAAAACTCTGGACCGCAGGTGTCTATGGTGGGGAACGAACGCGCTATTGTCCTTTCCGGGGAGTAACGCGTTCACCACCACACCATGCGGGTCCTTTGTTTCGCACGTCTCTCAGCTATTTCTATCGATCTTTTTGCCACAGCCAAACGTTAAACATTGTGATTTCAACTACAGCCATAGCTTAACTGGGTTCTATGCCGATTTGCGCTCCCCAGATCAACCCCGCTAACGGGTGATTGCTGTGGCAAAAAGATCGATAGAAATAGCTGAGAGACGTGCGAAACAAAGGACCCGCATGGTGTGGTGGTGAACGCGTTACTCCCCGGAAAGGACAATAGCGCGTTCGTTCCCCACCATAGACACCTGCGGTCCAGAGTTTTGCAAATATCTCAGCAACGTTGTGGTTGTATTTCGCTTACTTAGTAACCTGCCATGAAAATTATAGAAGGCAGAAAACAAAACGTTAAACACTACAAGTTAATGTTTTCATCCTACTAGATCGGAGAAATTTCCAATCAAATTGTCATCTCAGGAGTGATGAAAAGGTTTGGTTACTCTGGGCGCGGGATAGAAATAGCGATTGCTCCAGTCTGTGAGACCACTTTAAGCATTTTTATATCAATCCCTTATTTATAAATCAAAAATGTACTTTTTGGTGCAATAAGAGGTTTTTCTTACTAATAAAGAACAGTCTCTATTGCTGATGAATATCAGTGGCATGGTACCACTTATTTTATAGAAATACTGACAGGCCTGTCGGCCTAATCTTCAAGCGATTGATTGATTGAATAGCTTTCGTGATACATCGAACCAATAATCATCTATATACGACTTTCACCTCATCTCATTGAACCATACACGTATGCAATTTTTTTCTCTTCCATTCTATTCAAGAAGGAAGGACCTTTTACTTTATGAATTGACGCCAACAATCAACAAACACGAATTTGCCGCACTGAGCCTGTATATTGTAAAGAACTTCTATAACACATAGTTTTCTGCATTTATTCGCTTATCGATTTATTGATTCAGGTGTCACTGCAAGTTCTGAGCACGTTCTTTCTCCTTCTGACCGATTGTCGCACTGTGCATGTTAATCTGACCGAACTTGGTGAAGCAATGCAGTTAGTTTTTGTTTCATGCCTATTATTTTGTTTTCTATTTTTTTCATCTGGAAATTGAACCGTTAATTGACTTGATAACATTTGTTTTTAATGTATTCTTCAGTTCTTTAATCCGTTTTGGATCAAGCGCTTACCAAATTTAAAACAAAAATCAGTATTTCTAGTGAAATACTTGGATACTTACTTGGGCGGCCCGTCCTCACTGCTTGTGCAGGCTCCAGCACAATCTCCATTTTTCGGAGTTTAGCTGGTTTAGCCATTGTGGTTCCCTGGACTCCTGGGGTCGGCCTGGCCGAGGTCTGCCCCAGGTCTTCGCCACTGCAGGTAGTGGCCGCCCATGTGGATCAGAGAGAGATTTGCCACCATGTAACTAGTTTGATATAAGGACGGTGGAATATCAATTCCCAGCTTAGGAGACCCTGCCAGGGAGGCGAATCCACCCGCTGTATATCGCAGCCCGACACCCAGGAACATCTCCAAGCCACGTTGAGGCGGCCAACCGTTTGGAGGATTTCTGGTGAAATACTATGGGTAATTATAATCATTTAGAGAATAATCACAACAGTCAATTGATTTTAAGAATAAGCAATTTAATACAGTTTTAAAGAAACACAGGGGAATAAGAACAACCATGGAACGAAAAATAAAACTGGAAAAAGGTTATGAAACATAGAGCACAATGTAAAAAAAACCGCTCAGACACTCACCGAGAACACGTTCCGCTTCGAATCGCTTTCTTTCCCCACTAGAAACTTTTTTTGAATACTTCGATGAAATTGCTTTTCTTCCAGATGCGTGTCGTCTCTTGAAAGTGAATGTCCAATCCTTCGTCACAGAAAACGATCAATCGATAATCGTCATAAGGATCTGGAATCCTACGGACCTTTGGACGTCATCAACCATGTAAGATGGGATTCCAAGAAGAAAGAAATGGCTAGGAAGAATGAAATGACAATAGGGCAGATTTTCATCTCAAGAAAAAGACGTTTAGTAGAAAAAAAACAAAAGAAATGAGATGACGTCAAGGGAAAGGAACGTCAGCAGCCTAACATGTGCCCTTCTGGTCTACGTTAATGTAGTCTTTGAGTTTTTTTACTAACACAAATCATATCAGTAGTAAAGCGAAAAACGTTCAAGATAGGAAAAGATGGAAGAAAAAGGTTCCTTGTATTATTTTCATTTTTTTCTCTATTTTTAAAACCCTGTTTTCTGTTCTCATCATGTCTCTGTCAGTAGAAGCTTCCAGGAATTTTTAGATCTCAACAGTGAGCAAGAAAATCACTGGTGTTTTTAATCCTGTACTCCCAAATTTGAATACTCTTGATATGCGTAGTATTCGCATGGCTACTCTCTACTTGGAATTCATTGAAAGACTCCAGGCGAGTATTGCCTACTGATTTTATTTCTACCAATATCTGATCTTTGTTAAAAGTCTACAGTTCATGTAGTGCTACGTGTAAAGTGATGAAGAAACAACAAAGAAGGTTGTCCTCATAGATGAAAGGACGGAATTCTGCACAATTCACAATTTTCACACTATCACACAGTATCATTGAAAGTTTGATTTATCGGTTAAATTCATTTCAATCCACATTTTCTAGTGGAATATGGTTTTCTGTGGGACATCTTATTTCCATTAAGTTACTAATTGCTTATTCAGTATTAATCGCAATAAACTTAACTGGACACTTAGATGACCCGTCCTCACTGGTTTTGCGGGCTCCAACATAATTTCCATTTTTTCGGAGTTTACTGGTTTAACCATTGTGGCTCTCTGGAGTGCGAAGGTCAGCCTAGCCTGCTGCAGGTCGTCACCACCCCCAGGCAATCACCGCCCTTGTGGATCAGAGGAAGATTTGCCAACATGCGACAAGTTTGATACCAAGGCGGTGGTGGGTCTTGGTATTGCTTTACTCTTAGCTGGGCTTCCTGGTAGTAACACCGGACGCGTTCCCAGCTTGAATGCTCTGCTGGCGGGATGAATCCCCGCTGCACATCGCACATCCTGGAACACCTCCCGAATGAGGCTGTGAACCGTTGGGAAGACCGCAATATAGTTTCACTACAATAGTCAGCTCTTTTGTAATTAGGAGCTTTCATTAGAAATGTTTGAAAATCGAAATTCATAGCAAATCCCACGTGCTTGACTCTTGTGAAATCAATGGAACTGATCCAAAAAAAGAAGACTAAGCTGTCGATAAACTGATTTTCATCCTTCCTTTTTTCTAGAAAATCTTTCCACCAAGCATTATTGATCGTTTGGATGTTAATAGTGGTGTGGTCGAAGAGTTCTTACTCTCCATTAGTGATAACTCCGAACTTGGAATAGCAATATCGACAACAGAAGCTGAAAAGCTCAAAGGTACTATTAACTTACTAACGTAGCTACTAACGTGCACTCCCGAAATGTTTCTAGAGTTTCCACCTAAAAAATATTTCTATCTGAAAACCGCTTTTATGATATCGAACTTCCTCTGAACTCTCTTACTTTGCTCGAAGAAAAAAAAACACTTATTATAATTCTTTCTACTTCTGTTCAGCAAACACGAGGTGTTATTTTATTTCTTTATTTACGTGCAAGCTGACGTTTCGGCGGAGTTCGCCTTCCTCAGAACCTGGAAAGGTCAGGTTGACTACAATCTACACGGCCAAACACCTCCATAACTAAACAGAGAAAATGCTGAACCAGAATTTCAATCACATTGAACACAGAGACTTTGCACACACAATAGAAAGTCGGACATGGAAGTTACTCTTATTATACTTAGAATTCATTTTCTTTTATAAAGGCTCTCACTAGTAATTTGCCCACTGACGAGAGTACTCGAGTTAGTAGAGCTTCTTTCTGTTACGATAAAACAAAAAATGTTTATGTTTTTACTGATTATACCTGGTTTCTCTGTCATTATAAAGAGTTCTCGAAGTTGACCAATTTTTGAGGAATACGCCATATATTCGCCATTCATTGGTGGTGATTGAATGCATATCTGGCCTTTACGATGACTCGTGGTGGCCCACCGATATATCGAGCCGGCGCTGCTATCCTCCCAGACAAGTCTGGTACCAATTTGCCGACCCCGGAAGGATCGAAGGCTTGGTGAGCATGCGGCGCGGAGATCAATCCCATGAGCATTGCAAGGTGCTTCGGACCACTGTGCTACACGTGTCCCTTCTCTATCATCAAATACAAATATTTTCAAAATAGTAGTTTCATTCGTTGAGCCTTCAGTGTTTGCTTTAACGATGTAGTGATGCTACCGTAATCCGTTCTACTCTTAGATGACAATCTGGTGCAACTGTGGAACGCTACGGTAACAGAGTGGACATCAGGACGAATGGAATCACCAGGTGAGAACGTGGGCATACTGTACGCCGATGCTAAACAGTTAGTGGTGACAGCCGATCGACTTCAATCGCTTACTAGACAGGTGAGACTTGATTAATCACTTCTTTATGTTAGTTCACTTAGTGTTATATGAAATTACAAGACGAAGCGGATTCAGTCATCAATCGATTACAAAACATGTTGTTAAACAGATGGAATATATAAGTAATTGAGCTTTCTAGTATGTAGATGAGATATTTGACGAAATTACTGGACTGCTAGTGAATTAACGGAAGATAGTGAATGTTGAGATAAAGGTGAATAGTCATGAAATAGCGAATTTCGAAATAGAAAACGACAAGTAAGGGAACCTTATAGCTTAATTCTTTTTAGAATGGCGCCGCTGATCCGTTTAGTTTGCTTCATGAGTATGCTGGACAAATTCTTACCACCAGAGACAATCGAGATGAGGTTGGTCTTAGGCGGGTTTCCGATGAAATCGATTGCCTTCCAATGTTAGTTTCAGGAGTGCATGTCGGCTGCAGTATTAATCGAACCACATCTGATTTATGAAGATTCCACTCTCACTATTGACGTCTTTATAGAAAGTCTTCAGGTTTGAAAAGTCGCTTTTGGAAATAAACAAATAACGTGAACAACATCTGGATGGCGAGAGATTTTGCCTGCCCAATTGAAAAAGGCTAAGCACAAAATTATGTGCTTCATGATTTTTTCAAAATCAAGGCTTTTTTCTAGCACCTCATTTATATCCCTTGTATTTACCTTTCGCCTTAAACTTAGTAACCTTTGTGTCTGTAACATTATTGTTTCGACAGCTTTTAGAACTTATAGAAACAAATTTTTGCGCATCTGTAGAACAGCATAGGAATTTTTCCTACTTTGTCGTGCTTCCTCTCTTTCCGGAATTTTACAAATATCTTTGTTGCCATAAGAAATGCTTGATCTACGCCACTTTGTAATTCCTTTAAGGATTCAACGCTAACAAATATCGATTTATCGATCGATTTCGTGCGTAACGACATGTTCGTGCCGCCGATAAGTTTCGGCGTCGGCCCATCGTGGTCGGCTGGGATAAATACGATCAGTGGATTCGTGAGTGCTTAAAATATGATACCGAATCCATCCATACCAAATTCTATAAGCCAAAAGTGATGCACAATGGGAAATTATCCATTGCTTTTCTGTTGATCTCTAATCTAACGTTTATCGTATCTTTTTTCTTCAAACATATCAAGCATTTTTTGGTTTGGAGCTTCACTCGGTTTTCATTGAGCCGATCATGAATTATCTATCAGTGGATCGATGAAATTCATCCACTTTCAGGGAGTGCTTGCACCTCGTTCCTCATTTGAAGTTCACTGGTCTCGAAAAATCATCACCGAGAATCGCCTCACTTCCACGGCTTTCTATCAGGTCGGGTTCTTTCTTTTATTTCTCAACTTTTATTTTCTGAGGGTTCATACGCTATTGCGTGTGTAGCGCAATGGTGGGAGACGTCTTGCAATACACATGGGATCGATCCTCGCGCCCCAGGCTCATTGAGCGTCGACAAATTGCTAGCAGACTTGTCTGGGGGATAATAGCACTGGCTCGATACATCGGTAGGCCATCGCGAGTCATTGTATAGGCTAGGTATGCATTTAATCACCTCCAACGATACATAGTGTATCCGAATGCTTAGCGCATCCCTATGGGATTGATCAACGCCGAGAACTTTAGAGAGCTTTTACTGACTTATTATTTTAAGAGTATTTTGCCATAGATTTTAATACTGATAAATCACATATTGGTTTTCTTCATTATTCTCTTTTTGGATCTCTTTCTTTTTGAAATATCTGTTTTTTTGAACATTATTGGATACAAAGACATTAAACGAGTCCTAGCTGAGATTTTATTGTTCAGAGTGTCACCAATTATTAATTTTTGAAGTGTTCGTTGTTAAAGTCGAACCAGCGACGATCGTTCGCACGTGTACTGCGCCTCGTTACTCATGCTACGGCCTCCATGGAAAAAAGTCTTTCAAAGAAGCCTTGAACTTTATCTCCGGAAGCAAAAATGTTGCTCGGAAATGCTGATTTGCAGTATGTGTGTTTTGCGCGGATGCAAATAACCACAAATGCATTTTTAGTAATAAAAAATCAGCACAGAACTCTTAAACGTATTTGCTAACGTTTCCTATGGGGTCTCTTCATCAGCAGAATCATTCCAAGCGTAAGCACTTTTCGTCAGTACTTTTAATAGCTATGTTTAGGCGGTGATTGTAATCGGTTTCCACAAAAACGGTTTTCCATCAAAACAGCGCCTGAAATCGCCATTATTGAAAATCCGACCAAGACGAAGCATTCGGGTATGGTACTTTGGTGAATTCTCTTTGGCTTCAATGGATAGTTTCCAAACATTCTCTCATTTTTATTTGCTGCCTACTACAATTTTTTATGGCATACTATTATGCAGAATGCAACCACAGTAGTGCTGAGATTTTTGCAAAACTCCGGACCGCAGGTGTCTACGGTGGAGAACGAACGTGCTGTTACCCTTTCCAGTGGCGAAACGCGTTCACCACCACATCATGCGGGTCCTTCGTTTTGCTTATCTCTAAGCTAGTTTTCTATAGATCAATTCCATCAGCAGTCATCCGTTAATGGGATTTTGTTACTTCTTACCGCTCTCGACTTTAACTAAATTTTTTCTGGGCTCTCATTCAAATTTGCCTTTGGTGGCCTGCCTATCGTAGGCTTATTTTTCTTTTATTTATTTTTCGTAATTGGCTTTAAAAACCTTTCTCTCAGTTTTTTTCGCAAACATTACACGACAAAAATACTACCAATAAATGAAGGAAAAATTTAAGGGAATACTTAAACATTAGAAAATATGGTTGGTGAAATTCCCGGTGTGTCATCACTATGCCTTGCTTGGCTTCTTTATCTCTTTCTTACTCATTTCACCCTTCATCTCGTTTCTTTACATTTTATTAAATAGTACCGACTTTCCAGCTTCTTCACTTTGTCAATGGAGACGTGTCTAAATTGCCGACGTCACCATTCTCTTCAATGACTGCTATAATGAATATAGGGTGAGTACATCACACTTAAATGGAAAAGTAGTGCGGTTATTAAAAAAGCCTTATAATACACAAATGGTAGATGCTGTCTCATTGAAAACGCGCATTTAGGACCGAAAGCGATGAAATCTCAAAAAAAGCGAAATTCCGGTAGACACGTCACGCTATGCGAAAACCGTGCAAAAGCCGTGCAAACCGTACAATTTGATCTACCGGAAGACGCCGGAAAACGCGAAATTAGGCGCCCAAACGAAGAATTAGGCACGATACGTTACTCGCGGACGAGAAACAGTAAAGCCTAAATGGAAGAGATTAACGCATACTTGCGGAAGTCGATGTAAAAGTAGAAAACGCAATAAAAAACGTGTGTAACGAAACAGCCTGAGCTCAAACCTCGCAGGCGACGAGATACGATATTAAGTTTAATTCTGAGTACTAGCGCTTCTATGCTAACCTTCCATCTTACCAGGTTCGGAAAACTAGTGCCGTATTTCTCTGGGAGGATAAAAGCACTGCCTTGATAAGTGGAGAGGCACTCGTAGGTTATTATATAAACCAGATATACATTCAATCACGTCTGCAACGCTATGAATGGATTAGGATGCATGGCAACGAGTAGGGACTCCTAAATGAGAAACACTACAACGCTTTATATCACACCAACGAAAAATTCATACTCTGAACATCATTTTGTAAAACACGTAAAAAGGTAAAAATAATAGGAAATCTTCCATTGTATATAGTAGCCAATATGTATTCTTTCTTTGATGAGCTTACACGAGGTTGATAATGATATTTATTTATTTTCGGCTAACGTTTCGACGTCTTCGTCTTCCTCAGAGCCGATGATCCGATTCGATGGTCCATGCTTGTTGTTCGTCTCGACGTTGCAAATTCGCCTTTCGAAATATTACTACGCTTTGTGCTAGCTGATAAAAACACCGACTTCTGCACGATGTGCGCAATGATTGTATGTCTGGAAAAAATACAAGTTGTTACCACCGGACATTATCATTATATCCACCATCAGCATCGTGTATAAAGGGCATCACTGAGTGAGGACGCCTCATTCGAGAAGGTGGCTCACTGAGGAAGACCTGACTCAACACGAAGGCGAAGCTGCAACGTCGAGACGAACAACAATCATGGACCATCGACTCGGATCATCGGCTCTGAGGAAGACGAAGACGTCGAAACGTTAGCCGAAAATAAATAAATATCATTATCAACCTCGTGTAAGCTCATCAAAGAAAGAATACATATTGATTAGTGATACCGAGGTTCAAGGAAAGTCGGTTTCGAAGTATATAGTAGCTTCGGACACTATAATAAATCTAGAGCGCTGGTGTTTAAGTTTTTTCCTTGTTTTCTTTCCCATTTTTATTTTTCCTCATTTTCTGCTAGTAGACAAGGCAGATCGTTAAATATACATGAAGGATGCTTCATGTTTCCTGTTTAACATCTAGGCGTCAGTTGACTGCACACCAGGTATTATTACCACTGACCACGACTCTCTATATTATTTCATGTCTATTAGCAGAAATTTCTTGGAACAGGTCATTGACAAAGTTGGTGTCCAGTCGACTGTCAATGATTTCAGTTATTCCCGGCTGGACAATGTACGTGTGCTTCATGCCGATTTCGACTTGGTGACTTCATCAAGGGCAGCACCTTTCGAAATTGTACGAATGGAAGTGGATGGAAAGCAGATAGGTAAGAATCCGATAATCGTAATCCCATCGAGATCGTCATACTTCACAAGGAACTCTGTGAGTGGCAGATCACTAGTAGCAATCTTATTTTTTAAGCAAGTCTATGTTTCAATAATTTTGACTTACAGTGTACGTTGCCAGTGTTGGTGATACCTTTGAGCAAGAGTATAGATTCTCGAAAAACCATTCTGTATATAAATTCAATGATGATGAGATATTTGCAAAACTCCGGTCCGCAGGTTTCTGCGGTGGAGAACGAACCCGATATTAGCCTTTTTATTTACTGCCTACTATAATTTTTAACGGCAGGCTATCATGTGAAATACAACTAAGATGATGCTGAGATATTTGCAAAACTCCGGAGCGCAGGTGTCTACGGCGTGAGCGGAACGCGCTATTCCTTCGTTTCGCCTTTCTGTCAGCTAGTTCTATCGATCTCTGCCATCAGCAATCACCCGTCAGCGGAATTGATTTGGGGAGCCGAAATCGGCTATGAACGCAGTTGAGCTGGGGCTTTAGCTATAATCACAATCTTAATCGTTTTATTTAACATTCTGTGTATTGTTTAGCATCATCCCTGTCTCCAGTGGTCGGTAACATCGAGTCCGGTTCTTCGAAACGCATTACTTATCACATTACCACACCTGGACAAGCGGTGAGTGCTTTATTTCTCGTCGTTTAATACATTGATTTTTTTTCTTCGTGCCATGGTTCGGTTGCCCACCATCCTTTCCTCTCCGAGAAAGCCTCTTCTTGGTTCAAAAAAAAACAGTGAATGTGTTCAGTGAAGATCTTGGAGCGCTCTAGCAGAGCTATCCCAGGAGTCCAAGGAACAGGGACTAGGGGAGGGGCGACTCGACGAGCATTCAACCATATTCATGTGAAGACGAAATCCTCAAGTAGCAGCTAAACCTCCATGCTAGTCCGAAAACATTTGTTGGTGATTAATGCGAGGAAAGAAATCGAATGTAAGGAATGCTAAGATCCTTACAATGTTATAAGAGAGGGAAAATAGAAAGAATAAGAAATTGTTTACATTTCGAGCCAAAATCGACTATAACCAAAGACGGCGAGCGTTTATTTTTTTTTAAATGAAAGTACCACAAAATAAACTACTTCCATTATATTTCGTTGTACTAATATGCGCTCTTAAGGCAAAAATCGCAAACATGTCGGTAATCCTTACAGTGGATGGTCAATTGACAGCCGTGGAGGACGAGCACGTCTACGTCATCAAAGTTGCTGCTTCGGAAAGCGGTAAACACTTATGTGATCTAAGTTGATGGCAATAGAAACATACTATATTCTGGAGAATTTGACCAACTATTCTAAATTCGCTTGTAGATGGCTTCATCGTCTCGTCTTTAACCGATCCCGAGCCCACATTCTTTTATCGGCCCGACATTGGTAGCATTGTCAACGTCATACCGTTACAATATGTTGCAGTAAGACATCCTGCAATTATTGATTTATTGATTTTCACCATTAAAGTAAACTGTAGGAGAAGCTGCTAGTTGATGTCATAACCATTTTAGTTTCAATTACAATGTTTTTACATAACAAGTTTAGAGTACTGTGAAATCGACGAGTGACAAGAGGACAATCACGATTCTTGCTTCCTTCCGTAATTTGTAAGCGTACTATTTACATTCCGTTTCTACACTCAGTCATGATTACTTGGTCCTTCGGTTGTATCTGAAAGATATTCGCTAAGTGCGAATATTTTAATCATATCTTCATTGAGAATGTTCGAACGTATTCCGATTCTTCGCACTAAATTATGGAAGCTCGTTTATTATTAATATTAGTTCTCTGAAATCCCTTCAATTCAGACTGTCTCCCGGCCTCACTGGAGCTCTTTGGGGCAGTTTCAAATTACCACCGATTCCCGCCGATTATCGATTGACTCGTGTCGCTGACCAACGTGGCGCGCGATCTCGAGTCCTAACGCCAGTCACATGGACTGAAGAGCAAATGGAAGTATGTTTCCAGTGATATTGATAGGTTTTATTTACATGAATGTTATTGCTTGACTACTGCGTTCCCTAAAACTTGTAGGAAAAATCTGATAATTTCCTCACTGCTCTCGAGTTTACAAAAACAGGTCATCATTCATATTTTTTACACAGTTTGCTAAGGAGGGCAATTTATCTTCAATGGGGTATACCATCTCATCATCGCAAAATGTGATTTTGGATAACAAATTGTCGAGGAGGAGATTCGTAGACTGAGTGGTCCGCAGGCATGGTCATCCAAGATGGGAAAGCGCTTGACATTTTGATCTAGAAGCCAAGTAGAATAAACCCACGTCAGAGCTTGACCATCCACCCATTGTTCCCTTCTTACCAAAAGAAAAAAGTGTGTAGATGGACGTAATACTGAAAATTCGCTGGTCCTTGTGTCCTGTAAGTGGATAGTTTTCATACAGTACTTACAGTGGTCAATGAGGCAAATGGAATTCACTAGTACTCGTTCTAGTTACTCGTTAACTAGTGGAATTAAAGGTTGCACAGGTAAAGCTTTGCCACTACCAATGTTTTTAGGGTACAACGCTAAACTTTATCGACTCGGGAGCGTCGTTCCCAGTGTCCGATACCGTCTACGAAATGGAATTCACTGAACCATCACAAAAGACAGCTCCAACTTTCGATCAAACTTCATATCGAGCACAGGCAAGCATGCTAGCTTGACCACCATTAGCCTTATCAGTGCCATTTGACTGATAAATTTCTCAAAATCCTAGTATAAATGCAGTAACAGTCCGATGGTGACTTCGATTTATTATAATAGAAATCCCTTCCAACGGTTTACCGGCGCTTCTTGCCTAGGTGTTTCTGGGTGCCGGTCTGCGATGTACAGCGTAGGAATTCATCCCCTGGCAAGGTCTCCCATGCCGAGAAACAGTCTGGCGTTTCCATCGGGAAGCCCAGCCAAGAGTAAACTAATACCGAGATCCACCACCGTCTCGTTATCAAACTAGTCGCCCAAATCTCCTTCTGATCCACAACAGCGGCGACTGCCTGTGGTGTTGATGACTTGGGGCAGACTTTGGCCTGACTGACTTTAGGACTGCCAGAAATCACAATGGCTAAGCCAGCTAAACTCCGAAAAAGTGGAGATTATTTTGGCGCCAGCACAACCAGGGAGAACAGACTATGCAAGTATCCAAGTAGTATGGTAGAAATAGCACCACCAAGAGAATGTGACGATCATATATTTTTGGTGAATCCTTTCTATACCAATCTTTAGTTATTGATACGAGATTGGATATTTTGTATTGGAAGCCCACAGAGGAAAGTGAGGAAAATTTTATCACATTCCGCGAGGTCGTTGGCAGCAAAATTTCAGTAAAATACTACTGAAATTTCGACGATTTCGCTCTCAGAGCCTGGAAGAGCCAAATTGACAGGCCATCCACTTAGTCAAGCACCTTTGTAACATCAAAGGATAAACCTTAATATATAAATCTTTATTTGCATAATGAACAGCTTCTCTTAGAAAATCGCGGTTTTTTTCTTTACAAGTCCTCGAGTTAATACTGCGGACGCTGTGCGGCTGATCTGGTGCGGCGTGTTTTTTTTTCTTAAATTTTAAATCCACTGCTTTAAGATATTTCCCAGCTCGTGGCCACAACCTGGATATCCGTTCGCAGTGATATCCGCTCACTCAGTGAATTCCTCCAATCTGACTTACTCGCTTTTCTCTCCAGACAACGAAAAAACTTTTGCTGTCGACCCCAATACAGGTAGAACAAGCAGTTTACATTGTATATGCTTATGTATATATATATATATATATATATATATATAATCTGTATATAAAACTTGCGAGAAAAGATGTCGAGTATTGCACTGAGGCGGTACTACACATTGAATCTTACTTAAAACGTCGGTAACCGATTTTCAAGAATCAAAATCGAAATCCACTTTTACTCACTTGAATTCGTCTCCTTGGGTCTCGTACTACTCAAAAAATTTATAGTTTCGTCAATATAACCACAAACCACAAATCCCAAAAGAATGTCTCACGTAGAGCTCTACTGATTTCGATTAAATGTGTTGTATTGATAAAGCTGGGAATCAATCATTCCTTAGCGTCTTGGCCTGGATAGCATCCAATCGCCTTTTTTTTCATTCAGGTGAACTGTTTCTCACTTCATCAGTACCACCCAGCGATGAATTTTGTACGTTGTTGTCCGTCAAGGATCAAGAAGGCCGAGTAACCAGCGTACCGGTGGCTATCAACACCGGTACAAATATTTTTCTTGTTTTTCTTTGTATTCTCACTAGACCTATTTTTGCTATTGCATGTCACTTTCGCATATTAGTTCTAGTATTTTTTATGCTATATGTTTGTGGTACTTTCCAATGGAGAACGTTTGTGCTCAGCGACGGTGTTCCTTCGTAGAAAGCGAGTTTTGATGGAGCAAACATCAGGGACAGGAACCTCATAACATGGTTCCTATTCTGGTGATCGTGATACTGTACTACTTTCTGGTGGTCTTTTCTATTCTAGCGTTGAAGGCTCTGACAACGTGTTTGCAGGACCATTCGTTGCGCACCAGTTCATCCTAGTGAACAAATCTGGTGCATGTAATAATTTAGGCTTTATCGTATGTATTGGCTCTATGAGCAACGGCTAATATTGCTTTTTCATTGACCCAGATGTAAGAAGAGGGTAACAAACTTATTTGTTCCATGTCAGTACACATGGTGGACGACGGAATGGTCTTCGGTTCATGTCTACATTTCGTATACTAGTGAAATTCCTTATGTCCTGTTACCACGCGGAAAACATTGGAATAGCTAGTACCAATGTAGATTTACTTGCTATGATAAAGAAGCACTGATTTGACTACTATGTTCAGGTGGACCACGTCGTGAATGCGTCAACTTTGATGTCACTGGCCTATCACCGTCCATTTACCACGGGCCACATCGGGGTAGTCTTGGATCGTGGACCACGGACGGTAATAATTCCTTATTTTCTCCTTTTCCTTTGCACATATCAAAATTGGTATTGATTTTGCAATATACTCATTGTTTTAGTTCAAATATTGTGTGTGTTCTAGAAAATGACATTTACCTTTTCATTTTTAGCTCCCACGACTACCTCGGCGACCGAAAAGACGTACACGCCGCACACAGAATATCCAGGTGACTCACCAGAAACGTCAGTTTCTGCTAGTACCGGTACAGCTTCCGAAGGACAGCATTTAAGTTCATCTCCAACACCATTTACCTCACCAGAAACACCAGAAACTGCTACAACTGGAGCAACACTTTCGTCTTCATCCCTAACTGAGAATTCGTCTGAAACACCTACAACTGTCGCGATGCATGAAACTCTATCAACGTACACAGAGCGATCTTCATCAGCCTTAAATACTCTTGCTACTGATAAGACAACAACCACTACAGAAACAAACGAGCCAATGCCAATTTTGCCTGACGCTATACCAGCTTCACTGACGCATCCTACGAGAACTACTGAACAAGTTACTCAAACTACAGAAATTCTTATAACAATTACACCAGATTGGAATCCACCTCCTTTAACAACAACGGCAACTATAGATGGTTTTCCAATTCCTACAGCTATAGTGATTCCACATGTAACCTCTAAACCTTCCGAAACTACGAATGGAAAAACAACAATCACAATAACACCAGATTCTACTCTTCAAACAACTTCACCAGCGTCCACGGAAGTACATGTTTATACGCAGGACCAAAGTCTTGCCACAATAACATCGACAGAGGGGATGAGTTCATTAGGTGACGTAAGCTCTCTATTTTCGTCGTCTTCGAAAGCAACAACATCAAGCATGATTACGACAATTACTCCGAATTTGTCAAGTGTTACTGGGGAGACGAGGAAAAGTATTAATGCTGCCGGTTCTGAAGGGACAACTAAAAATGTGGTACCATCAGTCAATCCTCCGCTAACAATACCAACAAGTGGAACTCCGGCTCCCTTCAGGACAACTACGAAATCGCCAAAAACTACGCTTAATCCATATTATGGAGTAGCATGTTCGAAAAGAGGTGAACCAATATGGGATCTCATTTGCGAGCTGAGTAAGGTTTCGATAAAGAAAAGTGTACATTAAGTGATGCTTTCATTGCGTTGTAATTTAAATTTGTTTGATCGTATTTAGATTATTTCTTAAAAAATTACAATTTGGTAAAGTTTTCAGTTATTTGTTTGTTTCTGAAAATATTAACGACAAGCATAAAGATCCCAAAATCGCTGGTGTTAGAAATTGTATAACCATTGTAAGGGGAGCGTGTAACACAGTGGTTGGAGGCGCCCCGCAATGTACATGGGATCCATCCCATCGCCTCAGACTCACAAAGCCTTCTATCCCTCCGGGGTCGGGAAATTGCTACCAGACTTCTCTGAGGTGGTAGTAGCATTGACTCGATACATCGCCGGGCTACAGCGAATCATTCTAAATGCCAGATATGCATTCAATCATCTCTAACGGTGCTTAACGAAGTCGAATGCATGAAACATTCCTCAGAAATTGATCAACGCCGGGAGCTTTATCCTTTCCTATCCTTTATAACTATTGTAACCTTTTAGGTGTCGGATAATAGTTAAGAATTTTATTAAACCAACATTTACTCAGAAGGTTATGAGTCAAATATAGCAAGGTAACATTAGTCCATAGTTTGTTTATGACTTGTCGTCGTGGTAGTAACGCAAGGACAAAAATCGAAAATAGAGAAGAAATAGTGTCCTATATTTAAGGAACTTGATGAAATTATATTCTTGAACGGGCCTCTGTTCAATGGATTAGTTCGGTCAGACCAAACCTCTCATCAAACAAGCCTAATTAGTTTTATCGATGGACACGTTTAGTATGAAACGTAGTGTAGCATATTGCTATAGTATAGCATTCTTTAGTATATTGCTCAAGATAACTCCTTTATGATTTCTGCAATTAAGTGTCGAAGTTTTCAAGCTACAATGGAACATTAGACTGATCATCTAATGACCTGTTCTTTAGTTTAAGCACTTTGTCTTGTTTCTGATGAAAACACTTCAAAGAATCTTCATTGGTACGACTTGCTTACTCAACAATTTTGAAATTTCTACTAATTTGAATAAAAAAGATGATGAGTTAAAAATTGTGAAAAGTGAAGTGGAAGGAAGAACGAAGGTAAGGACTCTTAACCAAGCGGTGATGCGGATTCGAGTACAAACATTCCCAAAGAGTTCGAGTACAATCTCAATGCAGACCAGCTGCGTTTCCGTTAACAGTACAGGAAGTAACAGTCATTTCGAGCACGTTTACATAGCAGTGGTAGTCGTTCAAAACGTAGGGAACGACATATGGCGATTACAGTTATCCAATTTTTCTTCCGAAGAGATTTCATCCTATTACTCTTCTCAATATAGAACATTTAGATGAGTTAAGAACACTATGATTAAGATTTCTGTTCCATTCAGAAAGGTTTGGACGGCTTTACCATAAACGCTTCATATTCCTTGATAGCCCCATCCTCCATGGGATTGATAACCGTAGAACCGTCTAGTAATCGTTCAAACGTCATCATGGAAAATAGATTTTTTTTAGTTCGGTCACCGTCTTTCTCCGTAAATGACAGTGGTAGGATTCTGCAATAATCTGTCCTCAGATGATAAACCTCGATGCGGATAAACCTGTGTAGAATTTATGAAAAACCAAAACAATTACATGTACCTAGCGACAGCAACACAGTGATTTTCACCAATGAAACTCTCTTCGAATAACCAGTTGTGTTGTCTGGCTCCATGCTTATACCATGTGGTTGACGTTATATAGCAACCTAAACATTTAACGAGACTTTAAATATTCATTAAGCCTAAGTGGAAATAGACTTATAGCTAGCGTGAATGAGTTGTGGTCTACTACTTGGGAACACATAGTTCATGTTTAAGAATCTTGCAGGCAACACAATTATTACTGGTTTCGTTCATCTGCATAGTCATTTATGGTGATCCTCTTCAACCATGCCTACGTATAGAGTCTCATTCCATATGGTTCGCTCCGCCCCTCTTCTTGTATAAATGTCAAATTCCGGCCCATCCCAGATCCTAGATCTGACAATCCCAGATCATTCCCGCTGACGGGTGATTGCTGATGGCCGAAATCGATAGAACTAGCTGAGAGAAAGGCGGAACGAAGAACCGGCATGGTGCGATGGTGAACGCGTTATTCCCTGGAAAGGACAATAGCGCGTTCAATATGTATTCTTTCTTGATAAGCTTGCACGAGGTTGATAAATATATTTATTTTCGGCTAACGTTTCGACGTCTTCGTCTTCCTCAGAGCCGGTGATCCGAGTCGATGGTCCATGCCTGTTGTTCGCCTCGACGTTGCGTCTTCGCCTTCCTGTCGAGCCAGATCTTCCTCAGCGCGTTCGTTCCCCACCGCAGACACCTGCGGTTTTCCGGAGTTTTGTAAATATCTCAATATCATTGAAGTTATACTTCAATAGTTAGCATATTTCGGCTAGATGTTGCGTGTGCCGGCTATACTTTAGAAAACACCGGTCAAGTGCTGTATGATGAGAAAAATTCTCGACGTAGTTTTATATCAACAAATGTCTCATCTGCACAGAACACTGGAGCGACATCTCAGTTTAAAAGGCAAACTCTAAGATCTTGAGTTCTTAGTTGACCACTTGCTTATCCCAGAGGATAAATTATGTTGCTCTCTTTCTGCATGATTATGTCCATGACATCTTCAATGATCAATGAACTCAAATACACGTACGATGTATTTTTTAATTAAGGAGCCACCACATTGAGTTGTTCAACATTGCGCCACTGGTCCTTCAAGAATACACCTTTCTTGTGAATTATGAGTATTCTTAGGGTTTATCATTGATCCCCGCTTTTTCGTTCGCAAATATGCTATTTCACCTTATTGGATAACTTTTTTAATGACGATAACGATGTGAATGATAAGAATCGATAGTAAAGTTGTATCTTCGTGATGGAATAGCGGTCAGTTAGAGTGCCTGTGGTGTACAAGAGGATTCTTTGAGGAATGATAATAGGATAGCATTCTTTTTCACGTTGGCGAGCGCGTTTTCGTATGTGTGCTAAGCTAAGGTTTGAATGCGGTCTAAACAACAGAATCCCAATCAGAACTAATGCTGATCTTCATTTGCCGCTTAGCTTGAAGCCGACTTAATGGACAACAAGTGCACATACGTCAAAGCTTACGATACAACTGTTCATTGGCTTCTCGTTGCTATACGGTATTCCACAGTGTTGATCTTCAAACTGTAAGTCCAGCTAATAGTAAACTTATGGCACAGTTGATATAGAGTAACTACTAATTCTTATGTTTTCGCAAAAAAAAACCTTAAGAAAAACATCATGAGGGAAAAGATATGTTTCTCAGCTTTTTAAGCCAGTAAAGGCTAATGGCAACCCTGATTTGTGATTCCTATCAAAGATGTTTATTGGCACCTGCTCGAGTTGCATGATGAAATACAATAGGAAAATTCCCTGAGGAAATTTATGACATAAAATCACGGAAAGCAGACCAAAAGTTTGCCTTGAATACAAGGATGGACCACAAGTAAAAGCATGAACATTTTTAAAAGCATCCTTTCTAGATTTCCTTAGCCTATAGCTTTTAAAGACAGAAAAAAAGCCAAATTACACTTACCAGGATAATGCTTTTCAATGCCTGTGTGAAAATCGTAATTGCGTAAATCATTCACCAAGCCCGTTCCATCGGCTTTCAGTACAGACTCCTTCAGACACCATACACGGTAGAACGCCGTCCACCTGAGAACAATGATAACGCTACGGTATTGCATCATGGACTATTTTTCAATTTACTTACTTGTACGTAATTCCGAAAAAAACAGTTACCAAGATGGCCAGTAGAGTTTCTACCGCCAATAATTCATAAAATATTCACAAATTGCAGAAATAATCCATTTTGTACTACAAAAAACTAGGTAGTATATGTGCGCCGTCAAGTCATCCCTTTTTTTCTAAACAGCAACGCAGGCTTAAGCTTTAGTAACACGAAGGATAAACGAGCATGTTTCGGATTGGCTACACTATAAGAACTAAAATAGTACGGAAATTTCTTTACGACTTATCTCTAATCTTTCTCTCAGCCAATTTTTAACACCAACGAGAATCACTTGTCAACGGGTATTATCTGGTGAGTATAAAACGGTAATGAACACAGTTATGCTTTGACTGCAGTCGAAAACACAATGTTTAAATTTTATTACTATCTACTGTTTCTTCATGGTAGTGCATTATTGTGAAATATAACCACAATGACGCTGAGATATTTTCAAAACTCGGAACCACGGTTGACCTTCGAACCCATGACTACCATTACCGGGAGCTCTCGTGTTATCCATTGCACTACCAAGGCACTTGATTTGTCTTTCTCCCATTTGAGTTTAATGCCGATTTGTGCCCACAAGACCATTGCTGTTGATGGGTGACCGCTGAGAGCACGTAAAAATTGGCTGGGATAAAAGCAAAGCTAGGAGCTTGGCAATTCAGTGGATAACACGTCAGCCCTCCGAAAGGATAATCACAGGTTCGGGACCCGGCTGGAGTACCGTGCCGTAAAAAATTATGGGCGGTAAATACAGGTTCAGTATTATCTCTATTCTATTTTTCAGCGCGCTCATTATTAAAGTTCAACTAAAATTCTGATTTGTGATCAAGTGCTATCTAGCCTAAAGATTTCTAATCGAACACCTCAGAAGAACCGACTTCTCTCTTTCAGTGGTGGCACGACGCATCATCTGAAGTTCTCCGTCAGAAAACAAACTCGCCATTCTCTCAATATGCGCTTGTGCTGTTGTGTTTCGATCTTCATCAATTCGCATAACGTCCACTCCTTAATGTTCTTGAACTAGAACAACACAAAATAACTCAACTTACCAAAATCTACTACTCCCTAAGACTGTAATACTAAATGCTACCAAAGATAGTGTGTTTTAGAACCAAAAACTGGCGACCTTTTATCGCTGCCACACTTGATGCCGGATAAGGTTAATCGGATAGAAACATTTCAGCAACAATTAGAAAAAAAACCACTTTTGTGGAATGGATATAGATCTATCACGACAGGCACAGTACTACTAAAAGACACACCTACAGTACAAGTATCGCTTTGAGAATATCAGTTTTGAAAATGAATGCCTTTATTTCTCGCCCATGAGTAATACTTATAATTAGGATACAAGGAAACGAGGGATTGTTCACCTATATCCTCGCTTTCGCTGCTCGCCAGTACGACAAGATCACCTTGATGAGACACATTGAATTTCAAGTGAGATTTTGGCGTATAGAGATACGGTTTTCCTCGTTCTGATCGTTCAATCGCAATCGTGTGCCATGGCAATTGGCAGCATGTTCTAGCCATCTGCCTAAATACTTGATTATCCCATACTGTGCACATATCTAAACCAATTTTTCTTACTAAATGTATTCTCCCTACGTAGCGGGTAGCACAGTGATAGTCATAGCGTTCACTACGTGGAGGACCCAACTACTTCATGCGGTTGTTCAAACCCGTCCCGAGTTCACCAAGCCCCTCATCCTTCCAGGGTGGGCAACTTGGTAGCAGACTTGTTCGGGACTAGTTCATTTAACTCCCTCCACAAGGGAACGCCACAGCACGGCTATCTCACGGTTTCAAGGAGAATGTACTCGACCAACATTCAACGATATTCGTAACGAAGACAAAAAGTCCTCAAGCAGCACCCGAATCCACGTCCGAAAGAAATTCGAAGGATTCTGTGGATGGCTGATGGGAAGAAACGAATCGAGTAGAAGTACTGAAATCCACACAAAGTAATAAATCTGATGTTGGGTCATACAATAATAATGAAAATGAGTATATCCTCTACGTTATTTGCTATTTTGAAGCCAAGTCATCTTCATGTTGTTTCCCGATTTCATAAATTTAGTAAAAAATTCAAATAGCACAGAAGAACTGTAATCAATGGAAAACTTTTTGGAAGAACGAACCGCCAATCCGATGATATAAGCAATCCACTCATAAGCATTTAAAACAGCCCTTTCTAGTTTCCTTTTGAGAAAAAAGATAATAACTTGTAAGTCCTCTCTCTCCTCCTAACCCCATAGCAGGGTCCACCATGCTGAGAAGTCCGGTGTTTCCACCACGAAGTCCAGTCAAGAGCAAACCAATACCAGGATCCACCCCCGTCCTGGTATCAAACTAGTCACATGATTGCAAATCTTCCTGTGACCTACAAGGGCGGCGACTGCTTTAGGTGGTGACGATTGGGGCAGACCTTGGCTAGACTGACCTCTGCACTCCAAGGAACCACAGTGGCCGAGCTAACAAAATCCCGAAAAAGTGGGAAATACGCTGGAGCCCGCACTAGTGAAGACGAGCCACCCAGGTGTCCGAGTAATTTGTAAATTCTAGGCGTGAAGAAAGATTCTCACTGTGCATTAATAGGGTAATAATAGACCATTCACCAGATTTCATACTTTCTCCGTACCTGATAAGAATTCGTGATAAAACACATGCCAGACTATCTTCGCGAAAATGAAATCTGCGTTGCTTTTCCACATCTTCGCTAGGTAGACATTGTAAGGCACGTCGAAACAATGACTCAAAAGACACACAAGCTTCACTCTAGAAAAAAAAACTTCATAGAGTTCACCTTTCCATAGTCTTCACCGATCGCTGTTTCATGCATCGATGGTGCTCAGTGTTGATATTAAAATGTAATACTGTAAACTCTGCCGAAGCAATGCAATTTTAGAACTTGAAATCCTTGAATTAGTTGTTCTCGAGGCAACAGAAGTCCATCACTTCAACTATGAACATAAATACAATCATTAGATGGTCACTAAATGTCAAGAATACTTTCTCGCGCGAACGCCATTTGAAATTTATTGCGATAATGGTAACAGATGACAAAACCTAAGAAAGCTCGGAAACACTGAAGTGGTCTTAACAACAAATAACTAGTCGTACCCATCTTTTGTTGATTGGTGGAATCGTCCAATCACTCCAACCAGACCAACTCAATCACTATCTTAACTATTCCAATAGTTGTCGAATTTCTTACCTCTGCAAGAGAAACAGCCCAACGAAAAGTACACATTTCGGGATAGTCCTGTGTGAGCTCTGTAAAACTTTGTTAACCATGACAAGAGAACTAGAAATAGCGGATCAATTATGTGCAGTTCTCTGCATAACCATTTTGCTATAGTTTGGGACATTACACAGAACTATTCTGTACTCCATGTCAACCAAATTTCTGGCTACGGTGTCGTAACGGGTCAAACTTCTTAAATAATTTTACGTGAGACTCTCAAATCCTTAAGGATTTCAAACACCCCACTTGAGTATTAAAGCTGATTATGGTAACTATTTATTCAGTTAATATTAATTTAACAAAAGATTTGGTTTGACACACTATGAAAAGGGATAAATTGAGAACTGAGACACAAGAACTGTGCAAACTTGGCGTCTTCAATATTTCCCTCTATTTAGCCCTGTTGTCTTGTACTATAATGTGAGCTTATTTGACAATCATAACACCACAATAACGCCACTTTTAACAATAAGTACGCATGAGAAATTGCTGACACATAGAGAATGATTTCGCAATGTGAGGTGACTGAAGGACATCAAACAAGGATGAGTACTAAAATACAAGACAGATTTCACTTACAACAATGACAAGAGTACAAGAAAAAAAACATTACATTAATTACATTTTTTTAAGCATAACCGAGAGAACCTGCAATTTAGCTTCGACAGTACGATAGAGCCGAAAACAGCTATAAACAAACATTAAGACATAGAGACAACAACTAAAGTAAGACACAGTCAAAATCGATTAGGTTCACTCTACTGATTACTACGTGGAACTACAAGACCCAATTTCTTAGCCTCACTCTCATAAATGAGAAGTCTCCACATTTTGACGACGAACACTTCGGCATCTTCATCAAGAATCTGGATGGATATTAATATATACGGATATCGGTAAACAAATAAAAATAATAAAACAAACCAAGACTAAGCCAAACTGTAAAACTGATAACGCAAAATATTACGGAACGATGATTAGTGGCAATAAAGCAGCGCTGCTTAAAAAACCGATCAATTTTCATACATATGTAAGTTATTATGGAGCAAATTTTCAATTCATATATCGAGTCTCCAGTTATAAATCGATTTCACGTGAACATTTGACGAGGAAGAATTATGTGAACCACAAATACAAAATTTCTATCATACGCTCTCGTCAAACGCCCAAACAAATGCGGACGGAACTTATCCGATTTCAATTCACTGCGTCTATTCGAGATGTACAAAGTTATCGATATTGTCACCTGTAGCCTGTAGTATCACCTGGAGTCCCGTTGATCGTTGAGTAACTCGAAAGGGCCCCAATAAATCTTCCATTTTCCCCTGTTGCGTGTAAGAGATGCCCAGTGGGTTCTCCTCGCTCTAAGAACTCGTCGAGCATCATATTTTTCTTCAAGACAATTTATAAAGAACTCTGACCATCGTGTCGGTGGTCTTCCTGCACGTTTGACATCCCGAGGAATCCAGTAACTAACGGCTCTTGTCCATCGGTTGTCACTCATACGCATTACGCACCCGGTCCACCTTATCTTCGACTGTTTGGCGTACAGAACGGCACCTTGACTTTTGATTGTTGATACAGATCGGTGTTTCGGATCCCATCCCTTACTTGTGTGGAACGGGATACTCCTAGCATCGTCCATTCGACTATGAGTTCGATAACGCTGAGTGATCTTCCATCCTGCTTACGCAGGGACCAGGCTTCTGACGCATACGTTAGGGCAGGAAGTACCGTTGAGTAGAAAAGATGGGCACGGGGTCGGGTGTTCCTTGCTCTCTTCACTACATCCTCGATGCTCTTGAAAGCTCCCCAAGCCGCTCGTTTCGTTCTGCTCAGCTCTAGAGCTAGGTCGCTCATCATATTGATTTCCCGACCTAAATAGGTATAACTGGAGCATTCGGAGATATTTGTTCCGTTGAGCGTGAATGGGACATGCGAAACCAATCCGTTGACGCTTGACGTTCTTCATGAACATCGTTTTTGTGAGATTTAGTCAAAGACCAATCTTTCCACAGGCATTATCAAAGTCGGCAAGCGTACGTTCCCCTTGGTTAATGCTTTTTGTTATAAGGACGATGTCATCAGCGCAGCGAAGATGCTGCAACTGCCGACCAACGATTTTCACTCCAATATTACCCCATTCCAATGTTCGCATGACGTTCTAGAGGGTGGACGTAAATAATTTTGGCAAGATGGCATCGCCCTTCCTAACTCTTCTTTTGACGTCAATGTTAATATCGTTGTAGAATGGTGATAACTTGGTTGTGAAATTTTTGCACAGCTCACGAAGATTCTTTATGCACTGAGTAGAGACTCCTTGACTATCAAGGACTCCCATAACTGCTTCCATCTCAGTTGAATCAAAGGCCTTTTGTGAATCGATGAAAGTGAGACAGAGCGGTCTTTTGTACTCTCGTGATACTTCAATGAGCCTTGTTAACGTGTGAATGTGGTCCATCGTACTAAATCTTTTTCGAAACCCTGCTTACTCACATGGCTGTCCTTCGTCCAGTGTTCCGTCAGTACTGTTTAGGATGACCCGAGTGAAAAGTTTGTAGAGGACAGACAGTAAGCAGATTAGGCGATAGTTACCGATATCGTGTAGGTCACCCTTCTTGAACAATAACACGGTTTTGCTGGTCTTCCACTGAGTAGGGACCTTGCATTCAGACAGGTAACGTAAGAAGAACCGAGCCAGTGTGTTTACGAGGACTGGCGGAAGGTTCTTCAGGTCTTATCCTCTCCGGACCTGGTGCTGATCGATTTTTCACCGACGAAATGCCATGTCAGATTTCGGAAGAGAGAACCGGTGGTACAACATATCCATCCTCCTTTATTTCATATGACGGAAGGTAGACGTAGCTATCGAAGAGATCCGAGTAGTATTCGTGAATGACTTTCTCCATTGCCTTTCTGGACGCTGTAACTGTTCCGTCCAGGCGCCGCAGTGGTTTTGTAATTGGCGAAGTTTCGGTGGGCCTTGCGAATGCTTTTCCCAGTCTCTGCAGCTTCGACCATTACTGGTGCTCTTCTCTATTTAAGATCTTCTTTTATCGCCTGTTTGCACTGTTTTGCAAGCTCGGTCGTTAGTCCGCGGTTGTCTGCAGCTCGTGCGATTCCACGCTGGCGTATCAGCTCGAGTGTTTCTGGAGTCAAACGTCTCTCGGTGACTTTCGAACTCTCAGCTTTCATAGCGCTAACGTGAAAATGTTAAATGAGCCGATCGTATTCTTTGTCGATGTTATCGCAACGGCATCTTCCCAACAACCGACTAATGAATTGAATAAGTCCCAGTTTGCGGTGGTTCTGAGACTTCGGTTTTTGAATTTAGCGGGTTTTTCCCTTTTCCGCAAGAAATAGAACTTGCACGAAGGAGGCGATGGTCTGATCCCGAGTAGAATTTTGGAACAACAGCGACATCGGTTAGGCAAAACTTTCTATTAACTACGATGTGGTCTATTTCGTTATGGTACTCTCCACTGGAAGACTCCTACGCCCAGCGTTAAGGGTTACCATGAATGGTCTTGGTAGCCATGATAAACTCAGATAGCCCCTCACCCTGTACGTTCCATTCTAATCCGTGGTTCCCAATGTGACGTTCTTCTTGGTCGAATCGTGGCGTTGAAATCTCCAATGATGACCTTGAAGAATGTGTGGTCTTCTCTGTAGAACTACTCCAAGTCCATATAGAACGCTTTGGCTTCTTCTTCGTCATAGTTTGATGCGGGCGCGTAAACGACGAAGATTGTCAAAGCCGGAATTGATCCACGTCTTTTCAGTCGTAAATGTCCGATTCGGGTTGTACGTTGTTCGAATGAATCGTTGTTCATGGACAAACTCGTGTTGACGAGAACGTCGACGCCGCCGACTTTACTGTCGCATGCAGGTGTCATAGACGGCGTTGAAAGGCTGTCGTCCTCTCGCCTCGGCCAGACCGATGACGTCGTGCATTATCCTTTTTGCTTGCATGAGCAAGTCTTTTCTATCGAGGACTCGGATGCACGTGTACGTGCATTGTAGGTACAGATCGTCACTATAGTTCCCTGAAATCCAGGCAACTTCCATTGGCCCTGAGATTTTAGCAGCCTCTCCATACTCGTCCTACCAAACACTGCGAAATGGTGGGCTCTTTCGAGGTCGGGAGAATAAGTTCCATTTTTTCACTGTGTTTAGCATTTTTGATACCCACGTATAGCTTGCTGGACTCTGGATGTGGGAGCGGGGGACACTCACGGGTAGTTTGCCAGGCTCTCCCAGAGTGAACGTGGAGCTTATTTGTTGGAGGCGACTCCTAACCGCCTCTCATATAATTCCCAGTCACCTGATTGCAAGTTTTTGGCCGAATTGATCCGTAAAATACAAACCGCATAAGCAAGAACGCAATCACACATGCATGCGTGAATACGCCTAGAAAATACAGGAAGCATGTGCCAAGTCAGCGCAGCAGAAAGAGGGAGTCTATCCCCTGGATCCACCTGCCTCTCAGGAAAGCAGGAGCAAACGTCGCTTTTGGTCTGCGATTAACCTCCTACCCGCCACCTGGGACGCGCCACGTAGCCTGGCGACTAACCGACTCGAGATCCCTCATCTGAGGGAGATCCGTGGCCGATCGATATTGAGGAATGAAAATGTACCACATCAAAACTATAGTACCGGAAAAAACCTGCACTGATTTCACAACAACTTTTAGACGTTCATTTTACGTTGATTGGTACGTTAATTAGTTTAGATAAAACGAACCATTGATGATTATAAACTGTTTAAAAACATTTTAAAATTTTTCCTTACACTTGCCTCTGCCTGCGCATGTAGTGTAGTGGTTAGAAGTGCTCTGCAATACACATGGGTTCGACCGGCGCGCCAAGCTCACCAAATTCTCCATCACTACGAAGTCGACATAACTGTACAAGAGCCTTCTAGGATGACAACACCACTGCTTCGACACATCGGTAGGTCACCGCGAGTCATTGTAAAGGCCAGATATGCCTTCAGTCACCTCCAACGATGCTCAATAAAGTCGAATTCGTGGTGTATCGTTCAGGAATTGATCAAAGCCGAAAGTTCTATCCTTTTTATGTCTCTACCGAACAAACTCATTACAAATCTTAAGGGAATGGCACGCTTAACGCAGTAGTTACAGGTGCGATATGGTAGTTGGCTCAATCGATCATGCCAGACTAAAACCTGTAGATCACGGGAAGCAGCAAATTGCTACCAGACTTGTCTAGAAGGATAAAACACTAACATAATATACAGATCCTCACAATTCACTGTCCACGCAAAATAAGCACCTAATCACCTCCAGTGCCAAACGCTTTATCTTTTTGCCTTCTTCCATAACACCTACCTCCCAACGGTTTTCCGCCTCATCGTGGTTGAGAGGTGTTCTTGGGTGTCAGACTGCGATGTACAGCGGGGGATTCGTCCCCCGGCAGGGTCTCCCAATCTAAGAAGGAGTTCGGCTTTTCCATCAGTAAGCCCAGCTAAGAGTATATCAATACCAAGATCCACCACCGTCTTGGTATCAAAGTCGCACGGTGGTAAATCTCCCTCTGATCCACTACAGTTGCGACTGTCTGTCGTGGTTACGACCTGGGGTAGACTTTGACCAGGATGTCCTCGGAATTCCAGGGAACCACAATGGCTTAACCAGAAAACTTTTGATATAAAACTATCTACGTGGAGAAATCGCCCTTAAAAAATCACGTTGGTTCAACGATATCTTTACGACGGAGTAGAAATCTATGAAATACTTGCTCTGGACATAGACAGATCAAAATTGTAATAACAATGAAAACTACTGCTTCCATTAACAGTACTTTTGCATGTAAGAAGCTGCTGCTTTAAAAAAGCACTGTGACAATCTCTGTTGTGTACTAAATCGGAACTGAAAAGTTTTTGAGAAAAACTATGTATAAAAGAAACAATCGAAATAAAACCACAATAATGCTGAGATATTTGCAAAACTCCGGACCGCTGGTATCTGCGATGAGGACCGAACATGCTACTACCGTTCCCGAGAGCTAATAGGTTTACCACCACATTATACACGTCATTCGCTTCGCCTTCCTCTCAGCCGTGTTACTGAAAATGAAAAAATCTGAAGACTCACCATAGCAATATCACCCAATATGCGATCAGGAGACGTTTTGCTGGCCACTTTTTCACAAACGAAATCCACAAGTGCACCCTCTTCTTCACCTGAAAAGCAACGGACCTATACGCAACTATGTACCTATGGAAGAATTTACTCTCGAGACATGCATTTAACATGGGAAGAATTGGTATCCACCATACCAAGGAATTCCATAATTTTCTTTGCCACCCATGGGCGAACTCGTTGTTCAATCAACGATCGATCAACGTACCGCCAATCAATGACGTGAGCAAACAACTCATCTGCAAAAATTGGTATTTTTATAAAAACAAAAACTAATTGTTATAAAACTGGAACTGACTAATGAACTATGTCAATGGGAAAAATATCACCACCTTTGGTAGTGGGTATGTTGTTGATGAGATCCCTCACCATTCGTTTCTTCTCATCGGTCGTCAGCGTTTCCATCCTTTCTTCTTGTGTAATTTCAAAAGGACGCAAATGCTTACGGCCTCCTTCTTCCTCTTCGTCATCAACTCCTTAGAAAATATGTTTTGGATATAAGTGCAACGAATGAAAAGCATATTGAAAATTTACCAAAAACTCCATTAAGCCTTGCATTTAATTCAGGACGCTGAAGAGTTTGAATTGAAGTGCTCGAGGATGCTCCACGCATAGTAACTGGTGAAGCTACACTCAAAGGAGTTGACTGAGATGTAACATCCACTGAAACATACAACCTTCTGAAGTTAATTGTAAACGGCACAACTCCAGAAATTCCGGAAACGCCCACAAAAGCTTAAAATTACCACTTCGCCAACGATCTTCCTGAGCTACAGTCGAAGGAGGTGCATCGCTTTTTTGTGTCTTTGCATCTTCTTCTTCATCAACAACTGATTTCTCGTCAATTGATTTGTCATCGTCTTCATCATCACTATCCGCGCTACTACTCGAACTGTCATCGTTTCCATCTCTTTGACCAAGTGGTTGATGTGGATTTGGACTACCGCTGTCTTCCCGGAGACGACGCATCGCTGCTTCTTCCTGAAGAATTACTCATTTCTCTGATGGATCAGAAGGAAAGTAACGACAAGGAAATCACGTCCATGCCTTCTCAAAGTGTCTCCTACGAGCCTCTTCATCCACATCCTGAACATCTTTATTTTCAGCGAGAATTTGCTTTCGGAGCTCTTCTATTTCCTGTTGTTCCCTTAAACGGTCTTTTGAGTCAGCTTCACGTTCACGTTCGAAGTCGCGCTTACGTTGAAACAACGAAGAACTTCTAAAAAAGCACTCTTGAAGCCGGAACAAAAACCTGTGTTAAACTGTCGCACCAAAAGCATAGCTAAAGAGTAAAAGACCATCTGCTTACTTGTAATATTTCGGGTCGTCTTTTTCGTCATCGTAATCCTCAAGAAAATGTTTCAGTTTTTTTGCTTCCTTTAAGATGTCTCGTCTCCTTAAAGAAGGAACTCTTAAAAGTTTCTTTACAAGTAACGACTATGATACCTACCTATCTTTCTCTCTTCGTTCTTCTCGCTCGTACTGCTTTGCTTTCTGGCGTTCTCTAGCCTCCCATTTTGTTAGCCGAGAAACGTAAGCCTGTTCCTTCTCTTTGATTTGTTTCTTTAAATTCCTCTTCTCGCGTGCATCCTCACTGTCCTCGGAACTTCTAGAAATTAATCCTTTGAAACAGTTAAGAAAAAAACGATACAGTAAACGAACCTGCTCAACGACCTCTCCCTCTCTCTTCTTTTCTTCGGCGGTGTGCGTTCTCGGGAGCGTGATCTGCTACGCGATTCAGAAGAATCGCTACCACTGTTACTTTCCGAAGACCCAGAGAAAGAAGTAGATCGACGACGACGCCTATAAATGGATAGCTTGCAATAACAGCACCCACCTCGCCCATACATTTGCAAAACGTGAATCAAGTTGGTTTGCATCATAGAAATGTTTCTCTAAACGTCATCAAAATAAGAATGAAGTCGGAATAAGTACTTATGCTTTGGCGATTTACTGCGACGCGACGACCTCTTCTCATTGCGGGAGCGCGAACGTGAATCTGACCGCGACCTTCGCCGTCGTCTATCTCGTTCATCATCCTGAAACATGTACGAACTGCTATTCGTCAACACTCAACACATGACAACAAAATGTACGCAGCGCTTTACGCATGATTTAAGAAAAAACACCATCTCCTAAACCGACAAGGACGTTATTTGGAAAAACCAGCCTGATCAAATTTATGTGTATTCAGTCGCCCTGAAACGGAATGCTTGATGCATACATATAGGGCGCCGAAAAACAAAAAGAAAAGACGTTAGATTAGCATGCATATTGAGGATAAAGTGAAAGAAGCGGAGTCAACGAGCGAGCACTACCACAAGTTGAGCTAATAAAATAAAAAGAAATTAACACCTGCAACTGCAAACACATCTGATGAAGCACGAAAATGATCCTATGCAGATTTATTTGATTGTGGAGATTTGAAGAACAAACAAGAGTTATCTCAAATATCATATATTGATCATAAATATGAAACACTGTATGCACTCACACCGATCCGCTATCGTACCGGCGTCTGATATCTGAAAGTGTTGAGCGTAGACAATCTGTGTGCATGTAGCTCAAATGTGTATGTAGGCTATCAGGCTATCGTATTAGGAGTGCAACAAGCCAGCAGGATAAACATGCGTGTACTTATGAGCCTAGAGCCATGATGTTGATTGGCATAAAGAGGATGCACCACTATAGCATGTGTTCTGAATAAATCACACAGTCTCACAAGTTACGCCATTGAGATCATGATACTACACGGACATGTGGCTGCAGTTACAGACAGACAGAGGTAACCTGAAGAAAACAGTACTACGCATTAGAACAGGCAAGCAAACAAAAGGGTGGAATAAGGGGTTGAGTAATGCGAATCAGAATCAGCACACAACATTGGCAAACTAAGCACATCACATACCATTTATGGAAGTTCGTATTGGGCGACATTTTCACCTGAATTCGAAATAGATTATAAAAAAACCACAGGAACTGACCTCAAATCACGAAAACAAATCTCATCAGATCATGGCACATGCAAAAATGAAGCGGAAATCACGAAATCCGCCCTCCACAGCAGTTCAGAGTTTCCGTGCGGGAGGTTCAGATTTCATGTGCTAGTTATATGTATGAGACACGTAGAAAAACCGGACAGAGACAGCAAGAGCGGCTTGTATGTATGTGCTTTTATACATATGTGAGAGCACGGACGGACAACAGACGAATAATAATAATAATACATTAATAGCAGCAGTAGTAGGTCGTATTATTGGTAAACGAAGGAGATTTTAATCGGTCAACTTACCTTCGCATAGGGCAATCCGTCTTGCCACCTACAGATATAACAGCTCGCGCGACTGACTAAACCACAAATACCAAAAAAATGACATGTAATAAGTCAACAACGTTGGTATACAAAAACAAAAACGTGGGGTCAGTGAAGGTGAACCGATTTTAGGTGATTGAACGATCCATTTCTATTTCATTGGAGAGCTTCGTCGAAGATGTGAAGAAACAATGTAAAAAAGAAGTAGGCTATTGTGGAGGTAGGATTTTAATAAAACAAATATAAAATAGCCCAGAAACTCTCAAAGCTGCCGCGTTCATCAAAAAAATTCCCATGAATATTCACAGTAATCCCACCTTTCTACTGTCTATTGTGGATTCACGTTTCTTCTCGTCTTTCTGCTTATCCCTGTCCTTCTGAAAGTGGAAATAGCACTTTATGAATAAAATGTTACGCACGAATTTCGCTCTAAACAAAGCTAAGCAGTACCTTAGCATCCTTTCCTTCCTTGTCTGAAAGTTCTCCATCTATAAATAAATATACATTATTACAACACTTAGAAAATAGAGATAAACTCTAGTAACCAGAAAATGCATCACCTTCTGCTAATGTAACCAATTGAGGATGATCAGAATCAATCCAGGCCAAAATCTTTAGTCGAACTTCTTCATCTTTTTTCAAATCGTCGTCGTCAGCTGGTAATTCATCTTCCTTCAGGTGAAGTTCTGGTTTTCCTAAATGATAAATTAATCGTTTTTAGAATTAAGAATCGATGGATATGATAAAGATTTTGACTCTAGAATTTATTCCTACCTTACACGATCACAGCATTTCATGTTCTAGCGCAAATAAAATAATCGCATGAGAAAAATGATCGGTAACAATTTTGTGAGCAACAATATAACCAATGGACATACGTGGACATACGATTTGTGCAAACAAAGTTACAGAGGGTTTATGTAAACAAGGAAAATCAAAAATATTTAGCAAAGATCAAAAAATATGTCTTGTAACTATGACTTATCACTCAAAATAAAAATTCATAACCAAAAATGGCTTTCGATCCGCTCTTACAAATCTGTTCCGTTATATTCACAGAGGTGACCAAGTAATAACAATTGTAATAATAATAGTAATAATGATAATAACAACAATAGTAATAATAATAATGACAATAATAATCATGACAATAGCAATGGTGATAATGATAATTAAAATTGGTATAAAATCTAGATCTTACCATTATCCTTCCGGTTTTGTATAGCCCATGATCGGAGCTCTTCACGGACTTTAGGTTCAGCCTGAATACAAGACAGTAAAAGCAGTAAAACGTTAGGAAAAACAATTAAGAATCTCCTCAGGAGCCCTAGGAACGGGTAATGGCAGGATCCATCCCGCCGCAGACAGCTGCGGTCAAGCGTGTTGCTAATACCCAGGATCATTGTGGTTATATTTCACACCACATGCTACCATGAACAAAAGAATAGACAGCAAATAAAAAATGACGACAATGAATAATGTTAGCAAATCGGTGTAAAAGTCTTGCAAAGTGAAATATCAGTTAGCTACCTTAACTACTAGCTTTTTCTCTCCAATTTGGAAATCATTTAACACTCTTAGTGCTCTTAGAGTCCCTTCCGGCTCCTCAAAGTCACAAAATCCGAACGCCTGGAACTTCCCATTCGAACCTTGAATACGCTTCCATGTGGTCACTTTACCACATTCCTGGAACAACGGCCGTAAAAAACTTCCTAACTTATAGAGCAGAAACCACCACTAGTGAAAGCACCTGTAACATTTGCTGCATGAATTCGTTACTGCATTTTTCAGAAATATTCCCAACAAATACTGTTGTCACCGGTTTTTGCTTCACTGGGGCTATTTGAATCTGAAAGAAGAGACGTTCCACTTACAGTTTTCAAAACGGTTCTTTACTTAAAGCTATTTTTTCTTTTGCATGCTTTGCTCACCTGGGGTGGTATAAAACCACGTCCAATAGGATTGAAGAAGATTTGCGGCTGTGGAGGAAAGCCTGGAAAGAGAAACCGAGTCTCGAGTGTGAGAAAGTTTTCAAAGTGAAGGAAATGGAAACAAAAATAAAAGGTCGATATGACCAAGAAAAAGGAAATAACTAGCATAGCCAAATTTCAGACCACTTACCAGAGAGCAAAATGTTTTCCAGGCCAAAAAGTGAAAACATGCCAAAAGATAAGTGTTCTGAAGAAATTGGGTGAAGGAATCGAGGTGAAGCTAGCGAGCGAAGAGGCGTGTTAATATAGCACCCCTTTTCTTAGCAAGGTTTGGAGGATGGGATAGCAAAAATCGATACTTCCCGGACTCTCATGTAAGCGACTCTGACAACTGCAGCATTCCGCACACAACACTTGCCTCATGCGAGTAGCTCTGGCGACTGAATAAAATTAACTAGCAGGTAGACGAGCTTCTCGAAAACGGAAATTAAGGACCGGTGTTTACTAGAAACTACAAGGTCCACTATAAAAGGTTATGGAAACAGCGCTGAGTAAGATTTTTCAAAATCAGCAAAACTACAAAGTAAAACTAGTGAGGCAAAGAGCGTGAACGGAAAGAAGCATTTTGCTAAATCACCAAAGAACTATTATTAGGAACAAAAAAACGCCCATAAACAACTAACCGAATGGTGGCATTGGGAAACGTGAAGGAAATGCCATTGTCTTACTGCAACGGTGGAAGAACTAGTAAGATTTTAGAGATAACTTCAACTTATCTGAAATAAGTTTTTGAAGAGATCACACCTCAGTGGGAAAAGAAGAAAAACAAACGGCTTCAATGCAAAAGAGAAGACAGCATGCACTTGTTTAACAAGAACTATGTATATCTGAACTCCAGAGGATATAAGGAGAAAAACGCGAACACATAAAGAAAAAATAAAGTTAGGAAGAAAACGAAGAAGTTCGAAAGGAGATCAATATCACTTGGTCGGTGAACCAACAAATTTCACAGGAATGCATTAGTATGAGTTATGGACCACGATGATCAATTGCAGAGACGCGTGGCTACTCTTAGTTGAATACTTGGATGGCTCCTTGTCTGTGTGGGTCCCCTCAGAATTTCCATTTAGCCGGTTATTCGCTAGTTTAGCCATTGTGGTTCCCTCGCGTGCCGGGGTCAGCCTGACCAAAGCTCTCCTCGGGTCGTCGTCACCACCACTCGGCAGTCACCGCCCATGAGGATCAAAGAGAGATTTGCCACCATGCTATTGGTTTGATACCAGGACGGTGGTCGATTTTGGTATTGATTTATTCTTAGCTAGGCTTCCTGATGGAAACATTGGACTCTTTCTCAACTTGGAAGATCCTGGCTGGGAGATGAAACCCCTCTGCTGTACATCGCAGTCCGACAACCAGGAACACCTAGCCACGATGATGCGGGAAACGGTTAGAAGGACACGGCTACATTAGTCTATAACTCTATACCTATAGATTACTAAGATAGCTGCGACGTGGGTTTGGCTGTACAATGATTTATGGAAAGCAACCAATATGAAAGGACTTCACGGCATAGAAAATAGATTAAGCATCCGCACGCTATCCGCCTCGTCGCGCAACGCGCTCACAGAAATTATGGGTTCTCTGTTTAACACATAACTAAGGAAAACCTTTCTTATTCTAACCACTTCTATAAGCTTGTGAAACTCTACTACTTTCGAGCAGCCAATTTTGGACATGAAAATGAGTAAAAATAAATAGTAATTTCTAGTACCTACAAATTCTGTTTTACTGTGGAACTCGCAACCGTTAGTGACTGCATTGTCCAAGATGTCAAGCGTAGTGCAGGAAGACCACCAACCCGATGGTCAGAGTTCTTTACAAAAAGCCTAGAAGAAAGGCATGATGCTCAACCAGTTAGTCAATAATTAACTAGGTTTCTGAGCTTTATTCAGCTCACCAACGCTTCCAGGAAGAAGTCCAACAATAGTATCCTCAATATCTCCAATGACGGCAGGAATCCCTCCCCTTTCAGCAACAGCATTCAGCAATTACTTCACCATATATCTCCTCAACAAACACAACAAGTTGGAGAACTGAACAACGCTCGGAAGCTTAGTCACTTAACTACTGACAATCTCCAGTGACATTTCCAAATGCCTATTTCGGTAGCTTGCTGAATGCCAGTGTTTGGCTAAAGTTTTTAATGCACAGCATAAACTTGAAGTTCAAAGAATTACTTAGCTATCCTTAAATTCTTAGATCTTAACCCCTAATCCTTGGGTCTTCAAAAAACTTTAGCTAACAGAAGAAAACACAAACGAGATGTAAGCGAATGCTTCGTATATTCCAATCATTACGTTATCCTAAGTAGCCACTACCACTTAGACTAAACCACGAGTATATGTGGGACGACGTAAACAACAAAGCCTCACTACTTTACGGGGTTATCGATCGAATTATCGGTCGAGTTATGCTAGCGTAGGGAAAAAGGCGGTTCCATACACTACGTGGACATTGTAGGATTTTAAAGAAATTAATTACGCAGAAAATAGGGATTATTATAGGTTTCTGGAAGAAAATCTGAACTTTAAGGAAACATGGACAACGCCCGACTTCAAAATGCAAGTAAAACATCGACAACCGACGGCCGGCGAATCAATACCATCCGCCGTACGACCAGCGCCGCGCGACAGACACGACGACAACTCGGACAACGCGACGTCACTACGTCTTTCGGTACGTCTTTCGGTGCTTGACCGTACGTAGTGATCGAACCAATTAGAGAATAACCCGTACATTTCACGAGAACCACTACATTTCAACCACTGACGAACAAATTGAGGGGCGTGTGTCACAGATTCCATGCAATGCACATGGGTTCAATCCCGCGCCGCAGTCGCACTAAGCCTTGCATTCCTCCGGGATCGGCAAAGTGGTACCAGACTTGTCTAGGAGGATAGCGGCACTACCTTGATACATCGTTGGGCCACTGCGAGCCATTGTATAGGCCAGATATGCATTCAATCACCCCCAAAGATCTTTGGTGAAGTCGAATGCATGGTGCATGCCTTAGAGATTGATCAACGCCGTGAACTTCGTCCTTTTTTTTAAAAAAGAAATCTGCACGGTAATCCTCCGGGTGACTTACTTCTCAGGCTCGATACGAAGACGAACAATCACGTCTTTGAGATGACCACCTGTCGACCATCGGCTCGGATCAATCCACCTCTGAAGAAGAAGACGTTGAAACGTTACCCGAACAAGACCTATTACCAACCCCGTGTTAGTCTAACAATACTACGACTTACTTATCAGGCAATCAAGAGTTGTTAAAGTCTCCTTCATTGGACCAAAACTTCTTAGGGCTTATATATGTAGCAGGAGATGAATTCTCTAGACAGCTGTTTAAACTTCGACAACGATTAATTGATAGCCGTTTTTATAGTCCGATGTAGAGGTTCATCCTGTTTTAAAGGAATTCACGCATAAATCTTCATTTAAAGATCCCATAAATCAGTGGTGTAGAGGAAGTGATACTCGATGAACATCTCCCATGTTTTCAACGACTGCATCAACCACTTCCTAGGGAAACTCTTAGATGTTTGTACGACAGAAAACCATCAGAACGATAAAATAAGACGTGTTCTTTTTACTAAGCAATGTCTGATCTCCCATCTGAAAGCTGGAGCTTCTGCTGTAGGTAAAAGGTAAAAGATATCTTTATGTTCATATGTTCATTCATAAGATAATCCTTTTTTAATGACTCGTCATCACATCTACCGTACGGATCCCAGCACTTTCGTTCGATTCGCTACCGTCACATCCACCATCCACAATGGTCCTCGAATATTTTGTGTGCTGCTTCAGCCAGTGATTTAGAATTTCGTCTTCATTATGAATGTCGTAAAATGCTGGTCCAGTCGATTCTCCTTGCAATCTTGGAAATAGCCAGCCTAAGGCGTTCGCATGTGGATTGGAGGAGAACGTTGATGAGAGGATCGAAGTAGCGCCTTTGCTTCCTGATCGACACCATCAGTAACTACTGCATATATATCTCGCGACGGTTTACCGCCTCATCGTGGTTGGAAGGTGTTTCTGGGTGTTGAACTGCGATGTACGTTGTGGACATTCACCCCCCAGCAGGCACTCCATAGCTGAGAAGGAGTCCGGCGTTTTCCATGAAGGAGCCCAGCTAAGAGTAAACCAATACCAGAGCTCAGCTAAGAATAAACCAATACCAGGATCCACTACCGCACCACCATCCTGGTGTCAAACTAGTCGCATGGTGACAAATCAACCTCTGATCTACAAAGGCGGCGACCGGCTGTGGTGGTGACCACCTGGGGCAGACATAGGCTAGGCTGATCTCGACAAAACTCCGAGAAAGTGGGACTTATGCTGGGGCCCCCACGACCAGTGAAAAAGGGCCATCCAAGTATACAAGTACATCACCGGTAGCCTGTAGGTTCCGGGAGAGACTGGTAAGCTACCCATGAGTACACACCGCCTCCACGTTCAGAGCTGAGTAAGCTATACGTGGGTATCCAGAAGCTAAAAACAGTAAAAGAAACGGGCCTCATCCAAGTACATATCTGCATATATTCTGTAATGTACCGCTTTCGTTGCGAAATTTCAAATGCCTTCAAATACCTGGAAAGGTTCTAGAGAGCAAAAAGAAGAAATTTAGGTTCTTAAGGTTTTTGAACACGAGCGCGGCAGCAGCAATCCATTCCTGTGTCCTACTGCACGCAGTGCCGGTTGTTCAACCATTTTCTGCTTGAAACATGATCCCTGATGGAAAATCAGAGAACATGTTCTCCACGTTTAAAATATACTTTGAAAAAAAAAGCTTCATACAAATGGACTTTCGCCATTGTAAAGCAAGAAGAGTTGTGACTTAGTGGTAAAGGACAAGGAAATCCCACAGGAACAATTCAAAGCTACTACTTAGTACATCGGAAAGAGATGAGGACTAGAACGATACACTAGAAGTACCACATAATCCGCAACGCTTTTTAGAAGTGAGAGAAGAACAAGTGCATAAGAACAGTGAACAAGATCAAGAATCAAGTGTTGGACGGGAAACCCACTAAACTGGTTACCAGACCTACTCATAAAGTCCCCAAGCGAGAAATACGGCATATTTTGAAACACTTGGGCAAGTAAGTTTGTCATTAAGAAGGAATAGTACATATTTACTGCTTCCTACTTGGACGATTCCGATGACTAATGGAATAATAATTAAATGGCCTTGTGACAATCAACCCATACTGGATGGACGAGTTTTCGCGTGACCCACACGGAAATGCTCAAACGGGGCGCAGTTTTCCGTGGTGAATACGGAGAGCACCTTGCCTGAAGGACGCAATGACTGCACAGGGACTCCGCGAGACGATCGGAGCGATCGAGGAACTCGATGTGGGGGGTTACGAGCTGGTGGACGTGAAGGTTGGTTCATTTTTTCCAATATTTCTTTCTGTTTAGTCTTGTTACTAATATGATTGCTAAATAGCGAATAGTGCTAATATTGCTGATAGCACCTATAGGTTAGAACGGCTGAGAGAAAGGCGAAACGAAAGACTCGCATGGCGTTGTAGTGAACACGTTAGCTCCCGGAAAGCGTAGTAGTGGGTTCGATCTCCATCGCTCACACCTGCTTTCTGGAGTTTTGTAAATATCTCAGCATCGTTGTGGGTAAATAGCAAGTTTAACAGCATTATACATCTGCACGTAATCTATTTCCCCATACATTTCTGACAAAAGAAACTTTATTGGAACTACCGTAACTTCCACTTTCATAAATTAGTACTTATTTGCTTTTCTGCTTCTGTACGAGTAATACGTTGATGAATACAACCACTATGATGTTGAGATATTTACAAAACATGGACTCCAGGCCAGATTGTACCTGCGATTACCCCCTCCTGTGGCTTCGTAGTAGTTCTATTTCACACCATATTCCGTCGTGAATATTAATATTAGGCAGTAAATAAAAAGTTGCCATTTTGATGAATAATGTTGAGCGTTTCTTTGCTGCTTATTTTAGTTTTTAACGCAGGGTATGATGTGAAGTACAACCACAGTGATACTGAGATGTTAGTAAAACTCGGACTCTAGGCTAGATCGAACCGCGATCACCCTTCCTGGGGTTCAATTTTTTGACGGGTGATTGCCGATGGCACCGTTAGGTAGAAAATTAGCTGAAAGGCTAAACGAGTGCATCAGTGGTTCAGTATATAACACGCAAGACCCTCCTAAACGGTAGTCGTGGTTAGGTCTGGCCTGTTGTTCGAGTTTTGCAATTATCTCGGCATCGTTTTGGTTGTTGATGAATAGTTTCTTTATAGCATGAGTCGGTGGTGATCGATAATGTGGGTCGACGCCATCCAACGGCCGGTGTACGAAATCGGTGTCCATATGGTTGTGGAAAGATGGTAGCACTTCGGACAATAGATTATCATCGAACTAACGGGGTGAGTTCGTTTTGTTTTTTATTAGGCTTATATTGCACTCTCACTTTAGTGTTCTGGATTTCATTTGGTGACTTCTAGTGCCGTCCTGGGCTCTCCAAAGATAAGACGTTCGGTGATACCAATAAAAGAAGATACTATTGCTGTGGTGTGTGCTTTATGGAGTTCGTAACAAGAACATCGTTTCATGAACATTTGAGCATCGAACATGATGTACATCCACAAATTCATGAGCTGACGTTTAGCACTATGGATGAATTCAAGGCAGGTTTATTGCCCACTTTGGTCTTTCTGTTGTAAGCTGACTTCCATTTAACCACGGCACAAGAATTCAATGTACCTTACTTCATCGATAGGCTAATATGAGGTTCTTACCAGTATTTGTTCTGCTAACGTCTCGATGGAGGCGCGTGTAGCGCATTGGTCGGAGGCCCTTGCAATACACACGGTATCACCGCGTCCCAGGCCCACCTAGCTCTCCCTCTCTTTGGGGTCGACAAATTAGTACAAGAGCTGTCTGATAGGATAGCAGCACTAGCTCAATATATTCGTAGGCCACTGCGAGTCATTGTAAAGGCCAAATATGCATTGAATCACCTACAATGATTCTTAATGAAGTCGAATGCATGGCGCATCCCTCAGGGATTGATCAGCACCTGGTGCCTTGTCCTTTTTTATCCTTTTCATCTTCTCGACATCTTCAACTTCCACAGAGAAGCCTTTTTGATTTTAAATTTAGTTTTTATTTTTTAATTTCATCCTGTCTTGATGTTAGATGAAGTTAGTTTACCGAGTGCATTGGTTAGCAGATTTTTAGTGCGTGTCGCTTAAGGTTTTGGTTTAGGAATTCACGTTTCGTAGAAAGCATGTATGGTGAATGTTAGCCAGCTTGATTGCTAAAGAAGTGTTCTAATTTGAGATTAATATATTAACGAATGTTCGAATTCTCTAGCGGTTCCTTCGTTGGCTTGAACTCAAAGGAGGCGCACATTTCCGTCACAAGTCCGGATCTAAACGTCGTCAACGTGGAAAGGGTATATTTATGGCTTGCAATAGGTTAGTTTACCTTTTAATCGTTCGCTGGCTGTTGATTTTCCCAATCTTTAGGAGCGGTTTCGTGAACTCTAGTAATGCCACTGGGAGTGAGAGAGATCGCATAGGACCGTATCGTATGGGACATACATGTACTGCGTTTATTCATGGAACTCAGCATGTTGACGGGTTATTTTTCGAACATTATTGCAATTATATTAAGGGTATCCGTATAAGTTTTCATCTTCACGGTTGCTCATTTGAGTAATATCAACAATATCATACGTTTTGGCCATTTAATACTTTAGTTTTGAAAATTCTACGCATTTTTTACGATTTGGTGTTTGTACCACGAAGCATGTCCCATTGTACGTGATCACATTCCTTTTAGTCTCTTTTCTTCTAGTCGTGTATCAATAGAGATGTGTGGAGATCACTATGGTCATGACGTTCGAATGCGGCTTCCTCCGATTATTAAGTCTATAATAGCTCAACGGCAAATGGAAGGCGAAACGAATGCTGACATTATCGACTATCTGAGACGTTAGTTATATCGTTTTTAAGTTAGAATGCTTATCTAATTAGTAGCTATGATCATATTTATCAAGCGGGACCACTATAGAAAATGGACGAGCTGTTATGGAGTACTGATTGTTGCCTCCATAATTCTTCATCTATTACGTGTCAGTGAAAAGAATTTTGTTTCATTAGTAGTTCGAGAGTGACATTGCTCGTAAAGAAATAGGATTCTATTTATTTTGGGCTAGAATATCACCTATAGTCCATTTAATCTTTGACTGACACGAATGGATATCATTGAACTCTTTATTCGTCTATATCGTGTGTATATACTTGTATATCTATGTACAAGTATGTGTTTATGTATACTCACATGCCAAGACATATATGCCTATATATATGCATATATATACACATGTATGTGTACGTACTCTTTAATCAATTTATACCACCCATCCTTCAGACCTATTGTGCGGATCCCAGCACTTCTCGCATTCGATTCATTTCCTCGCATCCATCATTGAGGATCTTCCCACTTCTACGTGAGGCTTCGGCTACTGATTGAAGATTTTCATTTCACGTTGAATGTTATAGAATGCTGGTCGATTCGATTCTCCGTGGAGTCGTTAGATCGCTGGACTACAGCGGTCTCATTGTGATTGCAGAGCGTGGTTTTTTGATGAGGCCGAGGCAGGATCGAACCAGCACCGTGCTCATGAGGATCGGCATCACTACTGTTGTGCTATCCTCCCCCTGCGTACATAAATACTTATATTAAATATCACGCTGTGTATCTGGATTACTGAGGTCGCTTAATTTGTTGATGCATCTATGACTGTATAAAGATCAGCAGGCTTCAGTGAAACTTGAGAGCTCTTTAATGCAGCTGTTTTGAGGTTAGAAGGAAAATCTTGCTCAATCAGCATTCCCCATGGGAGTAAAAAGAGAAAATAACAGGTCCTAATGCAGCAGTCGAACGAACACCGTAATCTGATCCCTTCCATGGCTGACAATTGTAATACAATGAAAGAATTGAGAAAATAGTAGAATCCGCACGGCTTTTACAAATTCGCACTGTCGTTTAAGTAGAGGATAAGAATTATAAAGTGTTTGGTGTTGATCAATCCAATAGGAATGGACCACCAATTCGATTCCATTGAGCGTGGTAAAAGTGATTCAATGCATCTTTGGCTTATCGAATGAATTTCAGAGACTTACACATGAATTTGGTCAATTTTGTTATCCTCTCAAACTAGTCTGACACTAAGTGGCGTCACCAGAGAGATGGAAGGTTTAGTTTTCCAGTGGCGTTGGTATGATTCAACGAGCATGTGTGCCTTGTGGAGCACCTCTAACCACTCTACTGCAAGCGCTGGTTAAATAAGAAAACTTTTCTGTTAGAAAAACTGAATGTATAGAACGCGGTCATCGACTGCAAGATACTTGTCTGGAATAGATCGCTCTGTTATGTCGATGTGGAAACGCTCTAGCCCAGCTATCCCAGGAGTTTAAGAAGGATCAACTTGACCAGTTTTTATTGATATTCATATCAATGAAAGACCGATATTCCTCAAGAAATGGTCGAACCATACGTTAGTCCAAAGGCATAAGCGGATAATGGATTCTGGGAAACGAATCGAATGCAAGAAGTACTGTGATCTGCACTATACGTGTGAAGGACAGGTCGTGTAGAGAAAAGGATGCGGCACAGAATTTGATCTATCTGCGGAAAAGTCAGTATTGGAAAAGTGCTTAATGCCAAGAATTCTATGCTTTTCATGTCATTCTAGGTAGTATGGCACTTCGAGATTATTATTAGCTCTGGTGTACCCGAGTTACTCTTTGATTAACGGATTTGCAGGTTTTACAAGTGTTGCAGTAGATATGTGCTTACCTCAAAATGGAGTTTAAGGAGATTGTCCTTCTAGTTTTTAAGGACCACTTTAATGCGATACTGGACTAAGCTTGGTTTTTTTGCCTTGGTCTTCGTGTGTACTTTTTTTACACTATAGTGGTTTTGTCGAAGAAGACATTGCAAGATTTTCTTTATTCTAGAGCACTTCCTTCCCTATGCCAATGAAAATATTTATGCGCAGCGTGCATGCCTTGTTGATAATGAGGAGTTGCGGACCATTAACATTACCTCGACAAAGAAGTGAGTTATTATTGAACATTATCTTTAGTTTAGTTTTGATCACTGTTAGTCTATAGATGGGAGATTGAGGGAATCCCAACCACTTGCGAAATATGGGAAGAAGAATTGCTTGATATGGTCGGAATTGTTAGAGAAGGAGTTCCCCGAATTCGACCACTAGATGAGAAGACTACGGATGAAATTGCTGAGCAGCAGGTCTTTCCCTATTGAAATATGTTTGGTATTAGCAATTTCGTTTTTCCTCATTTTCAACGCGAATGTTCAATTCTCTAAATCCTTGCTTTTGTTAGAACTGGCCACGACCCAACGTGTTTGCGGCGAAAATTCGGTTGAAGACGGGCGAATTTGTCCCGTATGAAATGGTTCTTGAGGCTGAAAAAGAGTTTCGAGACAGTCAGTGTCAGGAAAATTCCTTGGTTTGAATTTTGCTATTTTAATCCCAAATCACTTTTACCTGCACTAATGCCCCTCACTTGTATTGTGATCAGTTTAGTGTGTATCACTTGACAATGATGAGGAGTCTGATGGGGTTTATGCGCCCTTCCGAAGCATGGTTTCGCCTACTAAGAAAGCTACGCTATCGGATGCTCGTACTTATAAAGGCGACAGTAAAGGTAAGAGTGAATGGGTCTCCAATTATCCTGATATTTTGTCTTCAATGGTATCACATAGATCCCGGTTACATTTTTCTTGAGAAGCACTTAGCTTCGAATTGCTAGATAGGGCTTTATAGTTCTTAAGTTTTATTATAGCTGAGGTTATCGATGTGGACAGTATTGCCGACGCTCGGTATCAATCAACGTCGAAAGATCAAGGTATTTTGGGTATCACGTTGTTTTTTTCTTGGCGTTAGACCACCGTTCTTACGCTAAAAGTTCATGTTATAGACCTTTTAGTCATATGGACATAAAAGTTGGTGCTATTTAGAAACAACACCTTTTCGAAGAAGTTCCATTCCAAAAGGAACTGCGCTGTCTAGAGAAGAAGTTCTACAAAAGCTTCTTTTTGAGATAGATTCGCTAAGGAATCAAATACTGGTTTTTTCCATATTTTTATATCGCATTTTTTATCTGTTTGATCTAACCAGTTCTATATAGGAGTCGTCCCATTCCATGTCGCCATTCAGCCTCCATTATTTTTTACTACGCCTGAAGACACTAAGACCAATGATTGGCCACGTCTCCAACTCTTCAAGTCGTATAAGTAATCATGGCTATCCATCCCGGAAACTATCGAGTATGTTGACCTTTTATTTGTTGCCTACTACAATTGTTCATGGCAAGGTATTATTTGAAATGCAAACGTAATGACTTGTACTTAAACGCCCCGTCCTAATTCGTTGTACACGCCTCAGCATATTCTCCATTTTTTTTGGAGTTTTGCTGGCTTAGCCACTGCGTTTCCCTGGGGTCCCGATGTCAGTCTGGCCAAAGTCTGCTCCAGGTCGCCACCCTTGTGGATCAGAGGAAGATTTGCTGCCATCCGATTAGTTTTGATACCAGGACGGTGGTGGATCCTGGTATTGGTTTACTCTTAGCTAGGCTTCCTGACGGAAACGTCGGACTCCTCAGCTTGGGAGACTCTGCGGAGGAGATAAATCTCCCAGCTGTACATCGCACCCCGGCACCCAGGAACACCTCCCAGCCACGATGAGGCGGTAAACGGTTGCGAGGACAACTATAATGATGCTGAGATATTTGCAAAACTCTGCACCGTCGGTGTCTGCGGTAGGGAGCGAACACGCTATTACCCTTTCCCGGGGCTAACGCGTTCACCATCACACCGTGCTGCTTCTTCGTTGCGCCTATATCTGAGCTAGTTTTCCACCAAGTGTGTTTTTAAAAGTCGTTTTCTTCATGACTTTTCTTGTTGTATTACTGTTTAGTTTATAGGCAGCGTATATCAAACAGCCGATGAAACATCAATTACTGGGCCTGGCACATCATGCGAGGTATACATATTTTTAAGCGGAGGTTTGACACTTTCTTTGCAATTTTGTCATTTTTCTAGCAATCGCAACGGTGTTTAACGGTCGATAACTATATGGTGAGTTTTTTATATTCTTCCAAATTTTGTCATAAACATGCTGCATTTCCCGTAAAGTTAAGGTCCTGAGTGATGACGAAGACATTGTTCTTTCGGCTGGCGGAGCCTTCGAATACAGCAGTTATATATGGAGGTAGTACTGGTGGAAAACTGCTATCTCGTGCTTTATTTTCAAGCTGCCTTATTGATTCTCCTAGGTCTTCTTTGAAATGTATACAAATTACAGAGATCTCATGTGGTTTTTTTTAGGTTTTTTTCAATAATAAATTCTTTAGAGGTGTATGCAGTGTTTTTGTGTTCCGCGGCCTCTTTCCTTGGTTGAAGTATCGATTTCCATTTGCAATTATGACTTACTTCCAATGGTTAAATGTTAATTGGACCATTGTGGAATAGCTATATTTCCCTTTTAATTGGAAATTTCTTTGTTTTTATGCTGTGCTAAGTATACTAGTTGGAAAGAGTGTAACTTTAGAAAGAAAACTACGCTTCTCGTAGGTATTGATTGGTTCGAACTGAGGACTATAACATTGTTGTTCGGCAAGAGGTGGGCGGATCTCTGTCTGCAGTTTGTTTTTTACGTTGATTCTGCTATGAAAAATTATTTTCTTTAGGTAGTAGATGTCTGCTATGATGCGGAGGCTGCTGTGCGATTTCTCTAGGTTGTTTTTAGGTGGGAGTTCACCGTGCTCTATTTTTCAGTTTCGAAGTATTTCAACGTCATCTGCTTTTCTCGACAGTATTAGAGATGCTCATCGAGCAGGAACAAAAACTGTTGGAGCGGTTAAAGTATGTCCTGTGGTCCTCAATTCCATTTGTCTACGGATTTCTGGGTGCAGTTGAATTAGTTGTCAAAACTTTTAGCTCGTATCTTAGGAAGTTATGGAAGGCACAGCAGGTGCAGGACAACTCACTACGGTCAATTTGCATGGCATTGAATCACGTTTTCCTACCGCAGAAACGATGAAAATTCAGTTTGATGGCATTCCATACTGCGAATTGCCTATTGCATATATTAAAGCTACGAAGAATAATACTTTGGTGACAGTTATGGATAATAAGGTAGAGATTTTAATGGTACTCGAGAAGAACTTGCTCGTTCCACACAGAAGTTGTGTTTCAAGAATCATGTAATCATTTACACGTCGTGTCGTCTCGAAGGCTTCAAACATGCACGTAAAAAGACCACGATTGCCGGTCAAACAACTGGAGTGGCGGCTGGGCAACGGTTGGTTCGGAGAGGAGTTCGAACAGTTCGAGTAGAGGTAGCTCAATTTTATCTGATTTTCAAATTCTGCACATAAGCTGAAGGACAATATGTGCTTATTTTGTGAATAACTTCGGAATGCTTTGTCTTCAGGTGAAAGGTCTTGGTCCAGGACGTATGACATGTGTGAAAGGCTTAACGGTTGCTGGAGTTAATGTAGTAAGCATCACAGACCACACGCCACTTAAGGAACTTGGTCCAAGACCACGTAAAATTAGGAGGGTTTAGGCACTATGTCATTAATGTAGTCTGTTTCTACACATTCTTATTATTGCATGTTATTAAATTCGTGTTTTTAAATAAAGGCAATCAATTCTGGTCTCTCTGTATGTCATCGAAAACGGATTACAATTCATGAAGGTTATGCGCAAAATTTGCATGTTACTGTATCGGTTACGAACAGGCGCTTAGTGGTGTAGAACCTCTCTATAACCTCTGTCTTGTTCGGTCTTTGGTCCTGTCTAAAACTAGCCGAATAATTCTTTCATGTTTCAAGAAAGGGAATCAGGAAAACCAGAAAGTTGGGGATGCTTAATATTTATTGTATCAGTGGTATGTTCTTATATTTGTTTTAGAAAAGTGCTTCAACTAAACAGTGGTTTAATAGTCCATCGAGCGCCATCTTTCACTATTTTTGCATACTGAGTGAATTCAGTCTTCATGAGAATCGTTATGACGTAGCTGTAGCAAAACGTTAGAGACATCTCCAAGAGTTCCTACGATCCAAGTCATAGGTTATGAAAAGATGGTTAAGTTATTTTTCAAAACAAGGTTGCTTTTTGAGGTCACATTGCTGAACCTGGCCATAGTAATGACAATTCGGATTCTGTTAGACTCTGAAGACGAGATTAATGAGCCTATAATCAAGGGTCAGTATTGATTTTAGTTGATTCCGAGGCGATCAATATTTTCCTCAATTTAGCAAAGTGGCTTGGTTGAATTAGCTGATAACGAGATTTGGACCTGATAATTATATGAAAATGTTCGAATAGTGAAGAAAAGCTTTAATTAAGCTTCAATTGAATATTAATACTTTAGGAAAAACTCGCGAAGAGCTGACCATTTTCTTGGGAATGTTCACGATGACTTTTTTTTTTGGATGTTGGTGCTGCTTCTGTTGCGGTTGTTTATTATGCAAGTAGGTTCCATAAAACCGTCTAGTGAAGTAGTCAAGAAAGCACATTGATAAAAAACACGGAACTTATTCGTATTCCGATTGGTGCTATGGAAATACGAAATTTTTTTTTCCTGTAAAATTTGAAAATTTCCGCATTAAGAGTTTTTTTGGGTTATTCTTCCTCTGACTCATAAAATGTTCCGTACTCTCGGAGTTTCTACCTTGTTACTTCTTACACATTCTGGACGATATGAGTGCTACGTGACCCATAAATGCAGACAGTACTTTGCCCGGTGTTACTCACATGATTCATTTGGTGTCCGGTTTTTTCTCTTGCAATGCTTTGCTGCATGAGATTTTGTATAAGCTTCGGGGACAACGTCGAGACGATCAAGAAAAAAAAAAGAAACTATAGCTATTTTCTACATACTATAATTTGCAAATATTGGTAAGTTTTTTCTTTTCTGTGGATCCTGCAGTAATTTTCTACTAAGATCTGTAAGATAGACTACTAAGGAGACTGTTGCTGATAGGAAGTGGACTAGAATGTGTTTGTTGCACAAGTCTCAATATCTATATCACTCCTGCGTTGTTTCCTTCCGTATTTTATTTATAAAATATCGGAAACAGCTTTCCAAAAAAGCTATTATTTTCCGCTTTCGCGAGGCGTAACGATACTTAAGATAGTTCATGATACGAAAAATTAGTTTTCATGAGATTCTTCCTTCATCGAAAATAGGGGCCGTTGCGAATGTGTTAACCATATTGGTTAATAACTCGAAAAACCGACTTTCTATAAACCTCGGCATAGACAGCTGATATATTTATTTGTATGATGTTATAAACCGATCTTAAGCTGATGCGAGGTTGGTACAGGTCTTCATTGCCGTTGTCGTTTTTGTTTATGTCGTTGGTCGATGGCTGACGTTTCGGCGACTTCGCCTTCCTCAGAGTCGTGATCTTATGTGTGGGACTCACGAGCCATCGTCAGCCATCGACCAACAACATCAACAACGACGACAACGACAACGAAGACCTGTACCAATCTCGCATCAGCTTAAGAAGATCAGTTTATAAGATCATATAAATAAATACATATTGGTTACCAATATTTTCTTGCATTATTAAGCTGACGCTAAATTATATGAAATCGTTACATAAAATACTTCAAGGCGTTCTGAAGAAGGCGAAGTCACCGAAAAGGCGAAAAGTCAGCCATCGAATCAGAACAATTTTAAATAATGTTATCCGGTATAGATGTCAAGATGAACTTTTTCATTCCTGGTCGGCTAATCACATTACTTCTCGCCGTCACGGAAATCGCTTTCGCTTTTTGGCAAAGAGTTCCATTCGGCGGACATTCTGACCTCTACGTCTTCCTCAGATCCACGATATTAAAAGTCTATGGTCCACAGTCGTTCGCTCTTGCGCTTATGCTCTTATGTTCTTCGAGGTCGCATTGAGTTTATGCCAATAGAATGGTTACCACTCGAATCAAGAACAACCCTAGGCAATGCTCTTTTAAACAAGATGAAATTCCACTGGATTCGACTCGGCGCGACCACGGTGACCCACCCACATCTCGAGAAAGAATGGCTGTGGACAATTTACTCGAATCATCGTGGCATCTAAAGAAGAGGAACACGTCGAAGCGTTATCCGAACAAAACTTTTCATCAACTTTGTGTTACCTTAATAAAGTATAGGATGAAGCTTTCGGGGTCAATCAGTCCTTGAAGGATGTGGCATGAATTCAACTTCATTGATCATCTTTAGAGATGATTGAATGTTTACCTGACCTATACAACAATTGCAGTGACCTACCGTTGTATCAAGTCAGTGCTGCTATCAGGTTATCTGCTACTCTAGTTAGGTAGGTATGGTACCATTTTGTCGACCCCAGAGACATGGAAGAGTTGGTGAGCCCTGGGCGGGAATCAGATCAACGACCACATGTGCATTGCAGGACACCTTTAACCACTCGCACCCTTAGCATTATATTCGAAGAAAATGTTGAACATTTATACTAAGGATAACTGAAAGTTTTTTTTGGGGGGTATGTTGGTTATGTGGAATATTCCAACATAATAGGACTAATATAATCAACTTTTACAGAGTTTTGTTTTATTTTGTTTAAAGTGCTGGTTCTCTCGTCTTCAAATCTTTTTTAAACGGTTACTATCTGAAAAATGAAATTGTACAATTCTCCCATGTTCTCGATATTCCGTAGAATACTGTATCTTTTACAACATTTGTCATCAAAACCTGGGATCTACCTGACGCACTTCATTCTACATTTTTGGTTGTACATCCTATTTTGGATCATCTAAGTAAGTCTAAATTCCCTATTCTTTCTCTTTTTCCGTAATGGAACATGTTCCTAGCACCTGCTCTTTATCGACATTTTCGAAACGCCAACAGCTGCTTGGTGGAGACCGTGAAGTTTAGGAGTTGGACACGAAGACAGATATTCTCTACTTTGCTTATCACAACTTGTGCATCTAATTTCTTTAAGGTGGTTCACCTCCTACTGCTCAGTGAAAGCCCTTTTTCAGGAACAAGCACGTTTCTTGCTATCAACGTTCTCTTAGGTTAAGCCGAGAACCATTTGTAAAATATTTGTCTTTAAAATCAGCCATAATTCCCGCCGCCCGACGAACAGTTAGTGTCGTAAGGTATATATATATATCATCAGCGAAATAAGAAAATGTAGTTGGTTGCGGCTGATTTTTAGTCCCATGTCATGTCATTTCAGTTTATTTATCTATTTATTTTTTTGGAGCACGAAGGGGTTTCTGAAGTATTAAGGGGTTGAATGACTGATTACGCGAAACTATGGTTGCCGTCATGGTTGCTTTTCTTCCAGTATAATGCCATTCAAAGAGTCGTGTAGCAGTGGTTAGAGGCGCCCTGCAATACACATGGCTTCGATCCCACGCTCAAGGCTCACGAAGCCTTCCGTCTTTTCGCGGTCGGCAAATTGGCACCACACTTGTCTGAGAGGATATTGGCACTGGGCCGTGACATCGCTAGGCCACCGCGAGTCATTTTAAAGACCAAATATGTATTCAATCACCTCCAACGGTGCTTAATGGTGTCGAATGCATGGTGCGTCTTAAGTGATTGGTCAAAACCGGGAGCTTCATCCTTTTTCCTTTATCAGAATATCTATTACTGCTGAAGATAACTTGGTTAAAGCGTTTGGAGGCTGCAGATATCATCAGGTTGTAGGTAGTTCTCGTTGTTTGGTGGATCCCTTTCCTTGTATGGGAATATGGTAGTTCTAATTTTGTAGTGATTGGAGTAGTGGGCTAGGTGTCATGGATCGTACGCTTACGTATGAAGCTTTAACATCTATTTCTGCAATGGTTAAGGTATTCTTCCGTCGTTTCTCAACAAAGCGGTAAAAACTTTGATATCAGTTGCTAGCTGCTTTAAAAATCCAAACAATGCGTGAAAGACAACCACAACGTTGCTGAGATATTTGCAAAACTCTGGACCGCAGGTGTCTATGGTGGGGAACGAACGCGCTATTATCCTTTCCGGGGAGTAACGCGTTCACCACCACACCATGCGGGTCCTTCGTTTCGCCTGTCTCTCAGCTAAACAAAACCAATGCGAAACGTTAACCAATGCGTGAAATATTTCGAACTTAGGGCTGTTCTAGAGTTTTGTTCTCCGAATTTTACGGTGAGACTGCTATCCCGTGGAGAACTTTGGCATACCAGCAACAACGGTTATGCAAAACCATCGGTTAGTAATAAGGGTGTAGATGACCCCAATGTCGTACACTGTGGTAGGAGATTCAAGTGCCCGTTGAGAGGGACGCTTTTGGATTTACGAGTTCCGTGTATAGTCTTGGAGCAGACAAAATATGTTTAAATGTATACGAGGCAGTCTATTCGTACATGAACTTTTCAAAAATATTTCCGTCACCTTTTCTCCATACCATTTCAGATGGATGGTTGATTGTCCCGGATTCTGCTGTAATCTGATCAACGATGCTTCCTATAAATTCATCTCGTTACATCCGTCGATTCGACGACGATTTCGAAAGCAAGACGGTGTGACAAACTCATTCTTAACCATTTTATGCTTCATATTTATTTTATTTTGCTTATTTATTTCTGTACGACCCGTTTTCACATCTACTATGCAGATCCCCTCACCTCTCGCATTCAATTAGTTTGCTCGAATCCATCATCCACGATGGTCTTCCAACTTCTTTCGTGTAACTTCGGCTGCTGCTTGAGGATTTTCATTTCACCTTGAATGTTGAAGAATGCTGGTCGATTCCTATCTCACTGGAGCACTGAGATTGTCGAGCTAGATCGTTCCCAATTGTATTGCAGAGAGTGTTTTTTCCAACAAATCTGGTACCAGTTTCATGACCTTTGAGGAATATGAGACATTGTGAGCTCGGAGTAGAATCGAAACAGCAATGTGGTGGTGATGATCGGCATCACTACAACTGTGCTACCCGTCTTCTTTCATATCTAGATCGCTTAAAAACTCAGAAGACTTACTTTACAAACTGCCCTTATTGAGGTGATGAGAGATTGATACAAGTTATTCATGTTGTTGTCGCGATTCCATGACCGACGTTTCGGCGACTTCTCCTTCTTCAGAGCCTGGACGTATTTCATGTGACGCTATTCATATAACTAGAGTGATGCTGAGAGATTTGCAAAACCACACATAAAGTTATACCATGCCTTGAAAGAGAAAAGGAGGTGGATAAAAAGTGGCTATTCGTGCAGTTTGGTAAACTATCTATAGTACTAATAAACATCCAACATGTAAATGAACACCATTTTGTTTCAAAACCACTCGCTGTTTAATGTGTGGGACCAACCATGTTCGATTACGAGTGACACCCACTAAGATCAGAAAACCAATCGAGAAAGGGCGAAAAAATTTGAGAAAATTTGAAATTTTAGAATAAACGTTACATTCGTTATCCCACGTGAATAACGTTCTGGTGGTCCCACAGGTAACAGCACGGTGATTTTTGAACAATTTGGCGTTCATTTATATATTAGATCCTCATTCATGCCATAGAGAGTTCATCAAGTTATATGAAATCGTTACATAAAATACGTCAAGGCGTTCTGAAAAAGGCGAAGTCACCGAAAAGTCAGCCATCGAATCAGAACAATTCTAAATAATGTTATCCGGTATAAATTCATGTCAAGATGAACTTTTTCATTCCTGCTCGCCTAATCACATTACTTCTGGCCGTCACGGAAATCGCTTTCATCGTGAAGCTTGCCGAGTTTTTAAGGTAGCAAACCTCTCTCTAATTCATAATGGCTGCTAACTGTTTGTCATTTAGACTTGGTAATCTTTCAATGAGGATATCTCGGAAAAAATCATTGTCGATAGGCATAGCCCATAGAGAAGTGTAAATCCTGAGGTCACACCTGAATCCACACGTGATATCAACATCTTTGTTGTTGACGATTACAAGGCAATGAAACGAATAGAAGTGCTGGGACGAAGTCGACGTGTAAAAACTGATCTTAGTGCGTCGTTTTCTTGTTCAGCAATCGCGAGGTTTTTAAACAGCATACATTTACGACGTTGCTGAGATATTTGCAAAACTCTAGATCGCAGGTGTCTATGGTGGGAAACGATAGAAATAGCTGAGAGACAGGCGAAACGAAGGACCCGCATGTTGTCGGGGTGAACGCTTTACTCCCCGGAAAGGACAATAGCTCGTTCGTTCCCCACTATAGACACCTGCGGTCCAGAGTTTTGCAAATATCTCAGCAACGTTGTGGCTGTATTTCGCTTAGTAACCTGCCATGAAAATTATAGAAGGCAGAAAGCAAAACGTTAAGCATACATTTACTTCCATAGAAAAACATAATACAATACAACGCTAGCTGACGTTTCGGCAGTATCGCCTTCATCAGAGCCTGGAAGGTTATACTGATGTACAATCTACTAGGCCAAACGCTTCAATAACACTTATAAAAAGACGAAAAACTCTTTGGTAATTAAATGATCAACAGCTTCTCGAAAAAACTCACCGCCTTTTACGTGACTTCTAATGATAAAGATTAGAACAGCTGATTATAGTCGCATATGGTTGATGACTGCACCATCCCATATGAGAAATTGATGCGAACATACGGTGTCAGGTCGCGTGTGACTTTTGGGCATTCCTTCCTGCTATTCACTGTAGGGTTTATCGCATTTATCCAAAAAACCTCAAGAAGTTTTCGCGCTGGTGTTTTAGACTCCTGTGCAACGATATTGACTTTTATTTCGAAATCGTCTCCGCTATGCTTTTGTATCCTATGCGTGCCTAGTGGGGTGCTTCGTCTTAGTTTTCGTTTGCCATCTAGGTGTTGTTTTATACGCATACACAAAGGTCTGCCCGTTTCGCCAATATATTCATCTCCGCAATTATTACAAGAGATCAGGTATATCGTACCTGAACTCATGCAATCACCGTCCCTGCCGTAAGGGCAAATTACGCAATTTGTTGTTTCACACAGACGGTCATAGAGACGGTTACGAACTAATTGGCGACGTAGAGTAGCCGGTGGTATTTCAACTATCGCTACCGATTCCTCTAGACCTGCCCTTCTTAAGCATCGTTGTATAGCTACGCTTACTTCATCGCTTATAAAAGGCAACATAAACGGGACTTTCTTTTGGCCAAGTGTTTCGCGTGGGAGCGTCGTTCTCCTTGTAAACTTATCTCGTGGGGTTACTATTTCGTAGCTATTAGAGATGGCTATTTGCGGAGCCAAGTTGAGCGATTCTTCCTTTAGTTCCGTGGCAGTGCACACAGAGGTGTCTGTTCGAAACGTGTTTCTCACAAGAGCCCTCTTTGTGTGTGAAGGGTGGGAAGAAAGGAAAAGAGCGAGGATGTTCTTGTTGCTTGGCTTTCGATACCACTTTGTCAGGTAACCGCTACTTTATAGGCTTATTTAAACGTCCAAAAACGGAAGCCAGTTTTCTTTCGGTTTCTCCCGGGTGAACTTTATGTACTCGGACTGCTCGTTCAATAATTCAAAGCATTTGTCCATCTCCTCCTGCGTAGAGAAGACGACATAACAATCATCTACATATCTGCAGTTGAGTAGTGGCCGGAGATCGGGAACAGGAGCAGGGGCTTCTATCTTAGGCATAAACACAATGGCAAGGCTTGATGCCAGTCGCTGTCCCATTGCCAACCCCTTTGTTTGCGCTAAATATTTCCCAGATCATGAAAATCGAGCAGTTTATGAACTCCTTTAAGAGAGCCATTAGCTGCTGGATGGACAAGCCATGCATATTTATTCCTCCTTCATGTTCAACAACAACTTCGAAGATGACTTGCGTTGCGGAGTCATTCAACACGTTAGTGTACAGTGCGGCAACGTCGAAAGACTCCATCACGTACGCGTTATTAGGAGACGCGTTACGTAGACGTTCTAGGAACATTTGGGTTTTTGTGAGGTGAGCTGGAATGTAGTTAAGCAACTAGGTAAGTATCAGGCTTTAAAAGCAAGTTATTCTATCCGCTGGCCCGTCTACACGGCTGATGATGGGCCTAACCTTAAATGATAACGGCTTGGTTGACTCAAGATCATCAGGTGATACCAACTTATGTGTTCTAATAAGTGGGTATAGGACGGATTGTGTTTATGTCTAAGATAGAAGCCCCTGTTTTCGATCTCCGGCCACTGCTCTGCTGCAGATATGTAAATGATTGTTTTGTCGTCCTTTCTCCGCAGGAAGAGATGGACAAATGCTTTGAATTATTAAATGAGCAGTCAGAGTACACAAAATTCACCCGGGAGAAACCGAGAAAAAACTGGCTTTCGTTTTTGAACTTTCAAATAAACCTATCAAGTAGCGGTAACTTGACAAAGTGGTACCGAAAGCCAAGTAACAAGAACATCCTCGTTCATTTCTTCCCACGCTTCACACACAAAGGGGCGCTTGTGAGAAATGTTTCGAACAGCCACCTCTATGTGCGCTGCCAGGGAACTAAAGGAAGAATCGCGCAACTTGGCTCGGGAAATAGCCATGTCCAATGGCTACGAAATAGTAACCCCACGAGATAAGTTTAGAAGGAGAGCGGCGCGCCTACGCGAAACACTTGGCCAAAAGAGAGTCCCGTTTATGTTACCTTTTACAAGCGTTGAAGTAAGCGTAGCTATTAAACGATGCTTAGGAAGAGCGGGTCTAGAGGAATCGGTGGCGATAGTTGAAATACCGCCGGCTACTCAACGTCGTGAATTAGTTCGTTACCGCCTGTTATGACCGTTTATGTGAAACAACAAATTGCGTAATTTGCCCTTACGGCAGGGACGGTGATTGCATGAGTTCAGGTACGATATACCTGATCTCGTGTAACAATTGCGGAGATAAATATATTGGCGAAACGGGTAGAGCATTATGTATCCCTATCAAATAGCATCTAGATGGCAAACGAAAACTAAGACAAAGTACCCCACTAGGCACGCACAGCATACAAAAGCATAGCGGAGACGATTTTGAAGCAAAAGTCAATATCCTTGCACAGGAGACTACAACACCAGCGCGAAAACTTTTTGAAGCTTTTTGGATAAATGCCAAAAATCCTACAATGAATAGCAGGGATGAATGCCCAGGGTTATACGCGGCCTGACCCCGTATGTTCGCATCAATTTCGGATGTGGGTTGGTGCAGTCATCAACCATATGCGACTATAATCAGCTGTTCTAATCTTTCTCATTAGAAGTCACGTAAAAGGCGGTGGGTTTTTCGAGGAGCTGTTGATAATGTAATTACCAAAGAGTTTTCCGTCTTTTTGTAAGCGTCATTGAAGCGTTTGGCCTAGTAGATTGTATATCAGTACACCCTTCCAGGCTCTGAAGAAGGCGATACTGCCGAAACGTGAGCCAGTGTTGTATTGTATTATGTTTTTCTATGGAAGTAAATGTTTGCTGTTTAAAAACCCCGCGATTGCTGAACAAGAAAACGACGCATTCATATTCCAATGCCGAGGTTAATAGAAAGTCGATCCTGCGAACTAACCTTAATATTCATGGTGACATAAATTTACAAAATAGCTGTTTTTACGGATCCTGAACTGAGGCATGTCGATTACGTGGCTAACTTTTTATTTTAAATCTGATACGAAACACGAGCGAGCGCCACTAACGAATAGTTGAAATAAGGTACAACATGTAGGTGCCCTGGTCTATATCGCCCGTACCTCCATTAACCATGGAGTAACTTGGGAAGGCACCTGTAAAGTTTTACAAGATAGACGAAGTGGGTCAAACTTTTGTTCTCTGCTCTTTTTAACTGTTTTTCCTAAGAATATAACTATGCGTAACTCAGCAAACTTCATCGTGGTGTAGGTCCACTCTTAGGTGGGTTTCAGGGTGGAACTGTGCGACTCATACTCAGCTTAGGTAGCCCGGCTGAGGTGATGAACCTCCACTGTACATTGTAGTTCCACATCCACGAACTTTCTTTGTGATGAGGCTGTGAACTTTTGAGGTTGGGTCTGTGATCCATCATAATTTTTTATCCTTACAAAAATATTCAGCTAGAGATTTCAATCAGAAGGAATTGATCGATGAAGAATTAGTCCTTGTGAATTAGTAAATATGCTGTTAAAATCTTTTCCATATGGGTTTTTTTCAGAGGAAGATATCATTATTGATGATGTGGTGGTTGCTGCACGAGGAATTATCGCACAGAAAGTAATTCAGCGTCAACCTACTGATCTACGAGCGTACGAAAATCCAGTACCTTTCGAGCATTTCGTTGAGGTTGGTATGAACGATTTGGAATGTTAAGCGCTGTTTGAGGAGGCAGAAACGTCAGACATAACAGCAAAGATGAGAAACATTTAGCATATAGCAAGCTCTAAATACTTTTGTATTTATTACTGATCACATCAAAACAACCTTTTAATAAGATGAATTCTAAATAAAAAATAAATTTCAATGACAAAAGAAGCGCAGTGGTTAGGACCTCCTTCCAATACACACATGGTCTTTGGTCCGAGACCGCGCTTGTGGGAGATCAAGCCCTCTGTCAATCTGGAGTTCCTAAACTAACATCAGATTTGTTTGGTGGGATAAAAATACTGGTTAAATACATCAACAGACCTTCGCAAGTTAATCCAAATATGCATTCAATAACTACAAAGACGCTATGAATGCAGCCGAATGCATAAACCATCGGTGAGGGAATGGTCACCGCCAAACGTTTTCTGTCTTGTGTTACGCTAGTGTAAAATTGGCTTAGAAAAAGTGGGAGGAACACTTATCTTGATTTAATGTGCATGTAGGATTTTCATTCTTTCAAAAATGTGAAATATTCACCTGTGAAAGCGTTTCAAGGCCGGTGAATAGTTGTGATAAAGTGACATCGATTTTCAGCCCGAAGCTGTCGTATCGGAGAGACTTCCACACCTCAGTACTGCACCTGGTCGAATCCGCGCTTACAGTATCGACGTGGCGTACAAGTAAATTAAACAACGATTTCAATCTTCTTATTGGAACCGTTAAAAATGATTGCCCAGGATTTTGCCCAAGACTGTTCTTAAGTTTGTAGTCCGTAAAACCTAATAATTAGACTTTCAACGAATTTCCCGTGCAAAGTATGTGAAAATTGTTCGACATTTCGCTGTAATCACCTAAAACGCTTTAGAAAAGGTCCTAGAATTCCATTTATTGTAATTTGAAGCAGTGATGAACTTGTTCAAGAAAAGCAACCGTTTTGGACGAAACTTAACACAATACGACAAACCATTCTTCGTAGCCACCTTGGGAAAGAAAGCTTTCTGAGCCTCTAAAATGCCAGTGGGTATGAATTGCCTTATATCCCTAAGTTTCGTTGAGATGAGGTATCTATGTTTTGAAGTGCAGGCAACGACCATAGCAACGACCACCGACCATTGACTTTCTTTAGACACACTATTAGGATTTTTGCAACAGTGTTGAGAACACGAACGATTTTACAAACAGCGAAACTTCTTTTCCCTTTATGAACAAAAAGAAAACTTTATAATATTTAAATTGTACTTTTCATAAGTTTTTATCTTGTCTGTAATCATCAAAGCTTTTGATGCTAATCTGGTGTCAATCATTGAACGATATTTTTCATTCATTAGTTCTGACATAGTTTATTGGTTGCCTACAATAGGGACTTATGTCACTTAGTATTTGTGTTCATTAAATTGGAATTGTACAAGATTCTTTAGACTAAACAATCAGAATAAGCACTCCGAATAAGAATCTTCTCACTGCTAGTTGCATGATAATGTCCTAGATTCTATTGTGTTGTTTTCCTTCTAAATCACCACTTCAGCGGCCCATACCTTCTGTGGTGTAATCATTTCTAGGGCAACTAGATCGATCATTTAAAAAAGAATCATGTCATATGCGAAATATCAATCAAACAGAACTGGCTTATGCTATCGAAATGAAGAATTGAAGAAATATTGGGTTATGAGTATGTTGATGTCACCTGTATAACCCGTTGTGTCGTTGATCGTGAAGTGATTCGAGCGAGCGCCAGTAAATCTTCCATTTTTCCTTATTGCAGGTAAGAGAAGCCCAGTGGGTTCTACTCGCTCTAGGAACTCGTCGAGCACCATATCTTTCTTCTAGACTCTTCGTAAAGAAATCTGACCATTGGGTCGGTGGTCTTCCTGCAGTACGTTTGACATCCCGAGGAATCCAGTCACTAACGGCTCTTGTCCATCGGTTGTCGTCCATAAGCATTACGTACCCGACCCATCTTATGCTTGACTGTTTGGCGTACAGAACGGCATCTTTGGTTTTTGATAGTTGACGCAGGTCGGAGCTTCGCGTCCCTTCCCTTTCTTGTGCGACACGGGATACTCTTAACATCGTCATTTCGACCGTGCGTTCAATAACGCTGAGTGGCCTTTCATCCTGCTTACGCATAGAGCAGGTTTCTGATACATACGTTAAGGCAGGAAGTATCGTGATTGTCTTGATGTAGGTACAGTAGCCGGGGCAGTCACCATAGAACACATTCATTATTCTCTTCGTTTTCAAAAACTGTCATCAACCGTCTTATTGCTTATGCGCCGATTCTTCATTGACAGTTACTTCAATCTGTGGAAAATTTCTGAGGATTATCTAGCCCTTTACAACAAACGAACTGCTTGTGAGTTTTGTTTTTACTCATTCTTCTGTTCTCTCCGCTTGGCGAAGTATAAATGAGCTATTTGTTGTTGTTTTCAGTGCTGTTGTTCTTTTATCTTTGTGATTGTTCTGTTTAGCAGAACAGATTGGCTATAGAAACTAATTTCGTACACGGTAACGATATGAGCTAAGCACTATGCAAACACAAGTGGAATACTTGGTAGTAGGTTTTCTCTATTCCCGGTATTTCATCAAATCATCACAACACAGTGATTATGAGTCGAATGCTGGTTATGGACGAGTTGTCATTTCCAGCTTTTGCTGGAACGTCTTTGCGTAGTTATGTTGTGTCTATGCAGTTACGAAGGCGCTCCATTTACGGAAATGAAAACGATAGAATATAGGTGAACTGTATAACTTCTGCTCCTTTTAAGTACTAAACCATGTCAGCTGTATATATTGAGTTATCATGTCAGTTGTATTACACAATTAGAAGCTTACATTTATTAATGTAGCTTCTATAAAAATGCTATCAATTTTAGTTGTCTAGCAACGTTTCATTGGTGGTCGCAGTTTCACGTCTTTCATATCGATTAACGATTTCCCTTGTTGGTAAGCTTTCCATAAGTAGATTAAGTTGAAAGTTTCCATCCGAGTACTGCTAAAATCATTCACGTTGAGAAAAGTACGTCATGTCAGATGCGTTCATAAATTTAGAAGCTGAATATGGTGTTTCACAGTTGAACCAAACGAAATTCCAACGTAAGCTTGATGTCAATGATGTCGTACTAACCCTCGTTTTTACTTGTTGTGGTTTAGTTTCAAAACAATAGAAATATTACTAGTATTTCTAGTAACGACTTTCAGAGACGTACCTATGAGTCAAGTTAATGAGTGTCTTTATTCTCCCAAATAGGTTTGCTACCAAGCGCTGACAACAAGTGATAGAGGGGTTGGATTGCCTGAAATGCGGGCCTGAACCATGGGCCTAATTTGCGTTGCAGGGCACCTAACCGCAGCGCGAAACCCGTATCGACGAAGAAATTTCCCTCCCTATAGGGAAATTACACCAAAATTTTCGTGTAGATATAGTGAACTTTTGAAAACCACCAAGAAATAAATTGTCGTGACAAGATTATGCTAACATTGTTGTCTGGTGTAACCAACAATCGAGACGTATCTATTCAGACAAATACTGATGCCAATCTCTTCGTTGTTGACCACGTGGGACCACATAATTCTTGTCAGCTCGGCGTATTTTTCGATAGCCAAAGTGCTTTTGAAGTTAGAAACATGACAGAGTTATAGAAAATACTTCGCTTTGTTGCTCTGAAGGTTTTTATAACTTTTCTGAAATTTTGATCCCATCTGGGATTTTATTTGAGATTTAAATTGTCGGAAAAGTAAAGGTGAAATTCAAATTTTTGGTGTTTTTAACCTAAACCCTATTCTAGAATTGAGTGTTTTTAGAATGTCGTGTTATCACCAATGGTGACAACAAACGATAGACTCATGCACCACTACATCCACGGATAACTCGTCCATCAGGCTATTATCGTTTTCTAAGCACTTATTTGGATGGCCCGTCCTCACTAGTTGTGCGGGCTACTACATAGTTTTCACTTTTTCGGAGTTTATAGGCCTAGCTATAGTTTTTATAGTTTCTCTGGCTTAGCCACTGTGGTTTCCTGGGGCCCCGAGATCAGCTTTGCCAGTCTGCCTCAGGTTATCATCACCACAGGTAGTCGCCACCCATGTGGTTCAGAGGAAGATTTGCCACCAGGCGACTAATTTGATACCAGGACGGTGGTGGATCCTGGTATTCGTTCACTTTCAGCTGGACTTCCTGATGAAAACGCCGGACACCTTCTCAGGATGCGAGACGCTACCGGAGTTGAATCTACCAGCCGTGCATCGCAGCCGATACCGAGGACACCTCCCAGCACGATGAGACGGTAAACCGTTGGGAGGTTTATCCTCTTCTAAGTATTAAATCAATTCCAATATATTGTTGTTTTCAAATTTGCATGAAATTGTGGGTGTCTTAGAGCATTCAGCGAGTGCGTTTGGTCTTGAAAAAATTTAAAAAATTATAAGTATACCCTTCAAGGCTCTGAAGAAGGCGATACTGCCGAAACGTCAGCTAGCGTTGTATTGTATTGTGTTTTTCTATGGAAGTAAATGTATGCTGTTTAAAAACCTCGCGATTGGTGAACAAGAAAACGACACATTCATCAAAAATTAGAGTTGTACTGTGTGTTCAAGCTCAGAGGAAGGTAAAATGTTAACAGCGCATCCTGGTTTAGTTTCGGCTGACGGGAATAATCTGACAACATTATCATGTTCTTGAACTTGTAATGTTTTTGTTTTTTCCATATTTAGTATATATTAATATAAATGGTCATGAATAAGTTGTTTTCGCATATCTAGTCAATAAGTCGTTCGAAAAGGTACAAGAACTACATAAGAGATGATTCGAGAAGTGAATGTTAATTTTCTCAAGGTGGCATTCAGTACTCGGCTAATGGATGCAAATATGAGTCAGAAACCTTACTTTTATGACGGATGCCACTGTACAAATACTACCAGCTAACACGATGACTGCACCCATTAGAATCCACTCTATGGTCGTGTAGTTATAATTTTCATGACGACACTCCTAGACAAACGGCAAATTTTTGAAAGGTCAAGTTAGAATTTGATTTCATTGTTTTTTTTTTAAATTTTACACGAACGGCTTCACAACTACTGTGCAGATCCCAGTTCTTCTTGCATTCGATTCGTTCCCTCGCATCCATCATCCGCAAAAATTTTCGAACTTTTCATGTGTGGGTTCTACTGTTGCTTGGGGGATTTCATTACTGCTATGATTGTTTTTGAATGCTGGTAAAGTCGACTCTCTCTGGAATCCTAGGATACCCTGGCTACAGCATTTCCACTTAGAATGCAGAGAATGAACTTCTCCCAGAGAAGTTTGGTACCAATTTCCTGATCCTGTAGGGATGACAGAGTTGTCGATTTCGAGGCGAGAGTCGGACCGGCACCGTCTTCCTTAACGATCGGCATCACTATTACTGCGCTACCCGGTCCCGTTTTCCTTGTTGGCTCAGGAAAGTTCTCTTTTGTGAAAAACAATCATACATATGGTTAAATAATATAGGATAAAGGTCTCGGAGTTAATCAATCCATGATAGACATATCACTTATTCTACTTCATCAAACATCGTTAGAGGTGATTGAATGCATATCTGGCCTATACAATGACTCACGGAGGTCTACCGATGTATCGAGTCAGATCCCGGAGGGATAGAAGGCTTGATGAGCTTGCGAGGCGGAGATCGAACCTGTGTGTACGGCGAAGCGCCTCCAAGCGCGGCGTTACACGCGCCCATATCTGTTGAAGGAAGTAGAAATCTCCCTGCGAGCCGATCAAGCATTATCTTCAACGTTTTTTCTGGTTCTATTTTTCCTCTGTCTCTAGGAGTTATCCGCTGGAATACTGTTTTATTCCTGTGCTGCTGCACCACACCAATGATGGGCAGAAATCTGTGGCCTCACCTACGCCTCCATTTGAGCATCATTACCTTTAATCTGTGAATACCAGCTGAAAACGCTATAGCCAGGTTATAAGACTTAGAATTCGTCGAAGTACTGCTTCACATATTTATACCTACTCTTAGCGTAGAGGTCATATTGTTTTATAGAAATGCAACAATTGGTAGAATTATGAAGTGCTTGTTACTCGCTTACCAGTAGCTCTTCACCATACCATCTAGGAATCGCGCTACTCATATGCGGCCGCTTCAGGTTATTGGAGGTTTGAAATAAACTCAGCTGAAAGAAAAACGCGTTCCAATGGACCTTCCTCTCATCTCCTGTGTGACAAACTACTGCGATGTCTTGCAATAGCTGCGATGGCTAGCTAGCGCAATGAGGATTATGGCAGCGAAATGTGGCTCTTAATTCTGTGGAATGTAATGGAAATCCTGACTAGTGCTCTTTTAACAATCGTGTTAATGGGGCAAATATTCTCATCTGAAACCAACCCACACGCAGGATTCAAAGATTTTCGTTGAATGTAGGTGCGAGAAGGCAAGAAGAATGGAAGCGTTGGGTTCAGCACAATACATAGCGTTCTGTCATGTAAATTAAAACAGTAATAGTACTTCATCACTGGGAAGTGTGTGAAATGATGATTGCTATTCAAGTGATTTCGATCTCTTCACACTCATCACCTCATTTTTCTTTTCTTCTTCAACTGTTTTCAAAAGCACATTTTCTTCTTGAAAACAACAAATGAAAGACGGATATTCGTCAGTTGCAGTCTTCTTCCGTTTCAAGCAGTACATCAGTTTCTCCAACCAGATTCTCACCGTTGTCGTTGTCTTCGTTGTTGTCTCCTGAATAATTTTATGCATTTATGGTTGTACTAAGAAGATGTGGTAGTTTGTTCGTTTGCTTGTCACTTTTTGAAGAAATAACTCATCATATCAACGAGATCAGATTAAGAGGGGAATCGAAGATCTATGACAAACTTTTCAAAACTGTCAGCATTGTCAGAATAAATGCTTTTGTAATCAATATCTATCGTTAAGCTGTCAGAGATACATGGAGAAAGTTATCATTTCTTCGTACTGCTGACTACTGTAAGTCATACCTATTTGTTCACATACTCGTAAACTAGTTTCAAGCTCGACCAATCGTGTTACCTTAAAAAAACACATTCATTCGGGAATAACGAGACTAGCCAAGAATTTTCCTAGTTATATTGATTACCAACCTCGTCCGGACTTTTCAACGGTGACTCATCCATCACCCAGTGTACTCCATCTGATCGAAGCACAATCTATTAGTTAACTTTAGATGAAAAATACATTTGATATTAGACTTTGTACTACGAATGTACATTGCTATAAATTAGTAGAAACAGTCATTCGGCTTCTTAACGAAATATCGATTTTTGGTGGTGCGCCACCACAACGCGTAATCACGAGTTCATTCAAATAATCAGTACCAAAGTTTTCCATTATCAATGCTGCGTGCGTGCCTTCGGATACGACACTGACCTTGTGGTTCGTTTGCTTATGAGCTGATTTAATAATAGTTGTAAATTGTTATATTTCAACAGATATGGTAAACGTGCGAAGAAAGGAGAGGTAATTCTCCACTTTCATTGATATGCTAACACGTGGATAAAAAACTTTATTCGGCTAGCGTTTCGGCACCTTCGCTTTTCCCAGAACCGGGGTGATCCGAAGCGACTGTCAACAGTTCCTTATTCTTCTAATGTGGGTCTTCGTTTATCACAGCATTAAGTCGAGCCCAGTTGAGCACAGCACGAATGAAGTAACTTCACTCGACAGTGCTCTTTTGTACAAAACGATTGTTGATACTGACTGTCCGTCTTTTATAACCGTTTATTTTTTATCGGGTAATGCATCCTATAAAAGGATAAAGCCTCTCGGCAGTGATCATTGATGCGCCATGCATTCGACTTCATTAAGCATCGTTAGAGGTGATTGAATGCATATCTGACCTTCACAATGACTCGCGGTGGCCTACCGATTTATCGAGCCAGTGCTGTTATCCTTCCAGACAAGTTTGGTACCATGGCCTACCGATTTATCGAGCCAGTGCTGTTATCCTTCCAGACAAGTTTGGTACCAATTTGCCGACCGCGGAGGGATGGAAGGCTTGGTGGGATATGGGCGCGGGGATCATTTCCACGTGTGTGTTGCAGGGCGCCTCCAACCACTGCGCCACACGGGCCATCCTATAGCTGTCGGTATCAGTATCGGATAGCACTAAGCATAACAACATTTGAAAAGGTGGAATGGAAAGCCGGTTCATAAGTTTTTTACCAGCCCAGTGTTAGGTTATCACTAAAAAAATACATGCCGATTAGGTATGCCGAGGCTAAAATAGTTTTGATTTTTGAAATGAGCCTCCACAGTTCCAGTACGATACACAAACCTGTCGAATGGCTGGCAGACTGAGATTTGTCTGTGTCGACCTGCTTACAGACTGCGCTAAGCGCCGATGTTTATTTTCTTCACAGCAACAGTGCTTCTAAACCATTTTGTTATCAAATGATCACCATTTTTATCTATTACAATACTGTTAACCAACGAACAATACGACGTGGAACTTGTAGGAAATTTTCATCGAGCTCTAATCGCTTGAATAACATCACGAATATCATACCTTTCCGATAAAGTCTTGTATTTCTTACTGGGTCCTGGTGATACAAGAGCACTCATTGGTAGGTAATTTCGGAGGTTTCTCTCGGTGTAGGAATGAAACTCACCTTCTTAATGACCCTCCCAAATGGCCTCCCATCTACTAACCAGTCACGATTAAGTGGGATTTTGCCAAATTCTTCATCTTACCTCATATAAAGAATAATTCTGAACATCATTCAGCGGCGAGACCAGTTCGAGTACGGCTTCCATAATGCTGTCGTCTTCAGTAACCGGTCCAGCTTCATAAGTTCTTTTCATCTGCAGATTTGTACAATCAGCTCAAATTTCTCCGATGTTCTACAACATTTCAGTGAAATAAAAAAAATAGAGCTCTCGGTATTTGACTTCATTAAGCATCGTTGGAGATCGAATGCGTATCTGACCTTCACAATGACTCGCGGTGGCCTACCGATTCATCGGGCCAGTGCTGCTATCCTCCCAAACAAGCCTGGTACCAATTTGCCGAACTCAGAAGGATGGAGGGCTTGGTGGGCCAGGTACACGGGGATCGATCCCGTGTGTGTGTTGCAGAGCGCCTCCGACCACTTCGCCACACGCGCCCTACGGCCGTATGAATAATCCTCCGTAGTATAGTGCTTAGTATTCTCGTCTGTCGAACATTTCAGTACTCATAGAAAATCAAACTTGAAAACCGAAACAGTTTGGAAAAGCACGAAATCAGTGTTGTCGAAGTCCTCATTTCTCATTCAGTACTGGTCGTCGTCCATGTTTCAAAATATTGTCAAAAATCAACCTTTTCTTCTCGTAGAAAAACTTCTGTTTATTTTGTTTCTTAGTTTTTTTTTGCAGCAAGCTTTTATTCCCAGTGTTCTGTTGAGGCTAATACTGTGTCATTAAAAAAGATAGCTATTGATCGCTTTCGGTGAATTTTTTTCTGACAGGAATCAATTCTATACCGATTCTTATCCATATAATAGGTAATATTGAATATTTTTTAATTATACGTTAAAAACAATTCATCTCAATACTGACTTGCCTTCGCTTGCAAAAGGTTGATAACCATCGATACTAATGAGAGACCAACAAGTATAAAACCGAACATAGTGATAAGAATACGTGGTGATGAGGGCACGAGATCGCCTAGTCCTATTGTGCTAAAAACTCAAAGGAAAACAGAAAATGAACGAAGTACTGTTCTTTCCACTAAAGTTTTTCTCCTTCTTCTCAAAAACTGACTAGGATTACCTTAACGATATGAAGAAGAAATAAAATGATTCCAACATTGTCCACTTCTGATCCCATACTGAGAACACCATCGAACAGAGTAAAATCTGCAATTAAGCGCTAGAAAACACAAAAATGTATGAATATTTTATCTGAATTGTTATCTCTAGGGTAGCTCCGTTAAGTTTTTCGATAATGCATGAGTACTAAAGGTGTACACGTAAGAGAGTACTCAATACTAAGTTTAAGTTATTAATATTTTAGTTGAATAACGGACTGGTTTCATACACACCTACAACCAATGGTTTACACATACATACATAGACAAACATATAGATAAACAGTTAGACAGACAGGTTCGCGTTATATATATATATATATATATATATATATATATTTATATATATGCGGACACGAATATGAATGCATCCAAAAATACGTAGGAGTAACTAGAGCCGGCATCACTTATACTAACTATACATGAGAAGGTTACGATATTTTCTTCGATGTACTCAACACTTTTATAGGCTTACTCCTGGCTGGGCTTCCAGAAGAGAATTCTGAACTCTTCACCTCCCCTCCCCCCTACTACTGCCATGCCTTCCACTCTACTCCTTCCATCAACACGCGAAGCCTGGTGTTTGGCGGCTCAACCGCTTGGGACGATACGTAGTTTCTAGCGGTGGTGGACTTATTGGTTTTATGACTATAAACGGTAACTGTTCGATAACTAGTGAAGTTGAGCGGATGTGAACATAAAAGTTTGTAGAGAACCCTATCGCTCTCTGGGCATGAATGGTGTGTATGTGAGCCACCATTTACCTTGTGTTACTGAAGTCCATCATGCAAGTATTACTAATGTTTTGAAGGATTTGGCAACTTCTGTTGGGTCTGGCTTTCAATTTCTACATCGCGCTTTGCGATCAGTCGTTTTGTCATTCCTAGTCTTGTTTTTGATTTCGCTTTTAGTATCGTCTCCTAATCAACTACTAGGAAGGCAGACCGAAGGAATCGCGGCCGGAAACATACTTCCCTCAGATTCACACCGTGATGAAGACCTGAAAATGCCCTTGCAGATCAAGTTAAGAATCTAGGGAAGATAAAGTGGCCCAATCAGCAGTAGGCCGGGTCGGAAACCTGCACACTGTGTGCTCTCGCCAATGTCGTCAGGCGGTGAAACGACCGGTAAGAGACCACAAAATCTAGGGTTATGCAGGACGTCACTGGAACCGGACCTAACACACGCATGACACGTTATGGAGATTGTTTCTTACTCTGCAATGCCAAAACACTCTTGGACTCCGATCTTTACGCCCTTCTTATAGCCACAGATCGCATCAAATTCCACATGATCACCAGTTGTTTTTCAGCCGAATTAGTCCAACAAGTACTGGAAGTTCCTTCTCAGCACGAGCAGCAGCACGTGCTCTGGCAATGGATGCGACTGGACACGCAGCGAGTTTTTGGGTAGCACCTGCAGACGCCTCTAGGGTGTCCAAATTCGACGCCTCTTGCAAAAGTTTCAAATCAAGTTTTACAACACACGGTTGCTACAATACCGCAGGCCCAGCGACGACCTCGTTTCCATGTTCTTTTCTTCTGCCTCTATCTTTCTTCAGTCTTAGATTATTCGGTGCTACTTTATTTCGTTTGTAGTACACCATATGTGCACTAGCCGGGTCGTAGTTCTTCGCTGGGTTCTAAACGCTCTAAGTGTGCCTTCGATATTGTTTTAAAGGCGTAATCGGACGGTTTTGCATCACGAATCTGCTCATGTCCTGGACGTGGCAATCTATGTACGCGAGGCATGTAACTGAATCTTGAATGTTTTATGCGCAGTGGCAACAGGTCTGAGAAATCTTTCTTTAGATTCAAGGAACTTAGAACTTATTGGAAAGTACGAACTAAGTGATCTGATAGATAAGCTTCCTAACACCGCTGTCCGTCGTTCGCCTGTTAGCGACCAGACTATCGTGGCCGTGTTGAGTATGCTTTTTGAAGTGGTCAGAAGTAGTGCTGCTTTCACCAAGGGTTTTCACGAGGCTAGTAGTACCAAAAAGTTGCGATTGCTAGTCCACAGTTATCCAATGCATTCAAACGGAGTGTGTAAACATGCAAGCCAAGTACTATTCTTGGTGTGGCAGCACAAAGAATTGCACGACGGATTCAAGAGAAGTGGTTTGAAAGAAGCAGATTTCTACTCGGGAACGGCGAGGGGTGATTCGACAACGTTGGTAAGGCCAATATCAAGTCAAGGAAAGCAGAAACCTGATCTGTTGGATGAAACGACAAGTGGCGAAGAAGAATATTGCGCGGTTACTGACTCACAGCATCGACGTCCCTTACACCATCAACAAATCGCTCCAGAAATTCAGAGCAGGTAAAGACGGAATGATAAATTTCTATCCCTACTTAACAATGGGACTCTTGTCATCCTCAAAAAAAAGGTCTGGTCACGAAATATCGGTGGTGTAGGTTTTGTTGGCCACCCGTCCCTTGTCCATCTTATCGACTTGTGCGGAATTCTTTCCATTCGCATGGCCGTCCATCTTCTTTAACCTCCGCGTCAAAGCATCAGCATCATCTTTTACTTACGAAGCTATGCAGCCGGTGAGCAGGAATTGAAAGCGTTTTACCACCATTTGGAGGAATTTGGCCGCAATGATAAAGCGTACTATAAATTTGTCGTTGGAGAGTTCAATGCCAGAGTAGGAAGGGCCAATGACAGCGAATACAGGGATGGAAAATTTGTATTAGAGGGTGGAACTGGTAGTGGAAACTATCTTGCAGGGCTCTGGTCTGCAGCACGCTTCTTCCAAGGAAATCCATTGTTCCAAAAGAAAAACCACGCTAGGCACTAGTGTCTCCTAACGGTGCGGCTCATGCGGAGATTATGATAAACAGAAGATGGTGCAGCAACATCCTGCTTTGCATCCTTCTTGATATATCCCATCGTTCTGTAATGGTTTTGATCATCGCCTTGCTCACACGAACATTCGATTCAGGCGTTTGCTGGGAAAGAACCCATGTCAACGACCACGAAGTAATAGTCCAGCTATGATGGCGAGAATACTTTGAACGAAATCCTGTCTCAACGTAACTGGCTGATTACGGAATACTTGACCGAAGAGTAGGAGCTGCTTGCTGAAGGGGTTAGATGTTGTGCCGAGTTCGCCTTATTTCCTCAATCAATAAAATCAGATAGCATTTTCAGTGCCACTAAGATAATGGTGGAGAAGACAAGGGAAACTGAAGCTTGATCGTACTGCAACACACTTAAGACTGCTTGTAATAAATGCCATTTGCAGATGAGCTTTGCAGAAAGATCTACATTCGTGCAAACAGAAGAAACTGTAAGAAGCAGCGTAATAGGGAAGCAGTCTTAAGAAATGCTGTCGGGATTTGTGTAAGCATAATTTCTCGGTGTCACTCCTAAAGAACGAGCATAGGGTCACTAAAACTTCTTGCCGATGGGTTTAATAACAGAAAAGCTCTACAGCAACTTTTCCTTTTCACAATCTCCTTCTAGGACACTAAAATTCTCGCTGGAGAGAAACTGTCGGAGGATCGAGTTATGATAGGAAGCATGGAAGGAGGCACGGCTCCAGGACCCGTTGATATCACCGCCGACTTCGTTAGGGTTAGAATCCACAATTTATTTGCATTTCATTCTCGCAACCCATATGACATCCTGTTTTCAAAAGGAAGAAAGGAAAGACGTCACGCGTTTTCATCGTGCGCACGAAATTTGACCGAATGGGTCTTCGTAGCTATCATTCCATGCGCTTGTTAAGTGTACTCTACAGGCTCCTCACAAAGATGATCCTGTCGTGTCCATAAAGGACACTGTACGAGGTACAACCAATGCAATAAGCAAGATTTCGACAGTGACGTTGCTGCATGGACCATATCCATGCCGCTTCCAAGGTCAAGGAAGTTTTTGGCAATACCACCTGCCCCTATAGCTGTAATTTTTTGGCTATGAAAAAGCGTTTCATGGCGTTGAAACGAACGCCATCCTATCGTCGCTCGTCGACTAAAGGAGTGGACTCGCCTTGGCTGTTATCCGGTGTTGCACCAGAGAAATATAGCGTTTCCTTCGTCCTCTTAAAGTGCCCATTCGAGTGCGCTTTCAGAAAAAAGTGGGACTAGGCATTGATCGGAAAAAGAATCTGTTTATGAAAACCCATGAGAAGAAGAACAGGTCAAAGTGGAAGGTCCTCTGATTGCAGAGTCCACCTCTTACGTGTACCTTGTTCTTTCAGTAAACATACAGAACAACGTGAAAGAGGGATTAGACAGAAGAAGTAGCCAGGGCAGCCTTTGAGCCTCTCAAAGACGCTACTAACCAAATGACGGACACAAAACTTCACGTCCACTTTTTCGGTTCAACACCCTTCTTAGCGCTCTGTTATGCAGCAGAGACTTGGGATAGTACTTCAAACATGTCATAAATACTGCCTACCACCCGTAGAGTGTTTGAACGATGTGTTTTGAAATGGAATCAGCACACAATATCTAGCTGGAATGCAATGCTCTGATCTTTGAAAACTATCTGATCGTCGAGATCAAGGGAAACACACATCGATAGCGAAGCAAAGATGGCTCAGTCAGATAGTGAGAACAAACGACAAACGGACCAAAAGAGCTGTTGAGTGGATTCCGCAAAAATGCAGGCATCTCCTAAAACGACCAACCCCGCAACAAAAATCAATCAACTGTACTCGTAGCTGCCGATATTTCTCAAACTGGCCCCAGAGCTCGAATCAAGCACCCATCCTCGACGACGAACGTGAGGAAAGGAAACGAATTGAAAATGAGCTGGAGTTTGCTCAACTACGAGCCGTCGAGCTATCCAACCGAGGACATTTTTATACCTCTACACTCATACAATATTTGTGTACACCCCGTCCGTTGTTTTAGGCACCGTAGAGGTGACTAAGTGCATAGTTGACATATATGATGACTTGGAGGTACCTACCGATATTTCAAACTAGTGTTCTTCATCCTTGTGGATCAGTGTGGTACATACAACAAATACAAGCAACCCATACATTCATATTACAGACATACATAAATACTTGAGCATAATGGAGTTAATGAATGTATAGCGACACACAATGATTGTATATTATACTAATGGCACTGTTTTTTTCAACTGGTGAAATCCTTACCCATCCAGCAATAAGCGAGACGCCGACCACAAGAGGTAAGTCGAAAATCTCGAGATCTTGACGTTTGTATATCTCGATTTCTCTTATCTCGTTTAACGAGTGCTTCGCAAAGCATCTTAAATGATATTAAGTTTTCTTATTGATTGCAAGTATTCGGAGACTGTGGATAAATAATGTTGCTGTTTACAATATTTTCTATATTTGTCTGTAATTTGTGGGAGCTTCAAATGGTCATTTGGAAAGAGTGGTTGAAGTATGTAACATTAAACAAATTCAACAATATCTTCATATCCATAGTTGTAATTTAATCTCTGTATCTTTGAAATGGACACTGACCTACGATGCCTGATCGATCGACAAGACACTTACTGAGTAAAATGGAGATGCCCGGCCAAACTCAAACGAAAGAAAGGTGCATCATTAAAGTTGTTCTACTGGTACAAAGAACTTCATCGAAACTGTGTGCTACGAATTCCTCATGTTATGCGGAAGCATAATAACAGAAGCATTCCGTGTTTTATGCTCTGTATATTTTCTTTATTCTAAGCATTTGGAAATCAAAAATATCTTTATTAATGTTAAATTAAACAGCCCTTCCAACGGTTTGCCGCTTCATCGTGGCTGGGAGATGTTCCTGGTCGTTGGGCTACGATGTATAGCAGAGAAATTTATTCCATTGCCAGCTCCTCCAAACCTAAGAAAGAGTCCGCCGCTTTCATTAGGAAGCACAGCTAAGAGTAAACCAGTACAATGATCCATTTCCGTCCTGGTTATCAATGTAGTCGCCTAATGGCTAATATTCCTTTGAGCCACAAGCCCGGCGACTACCTGTGATGATGACGAACTGAGGCAGACCTCGCCTAGGCCGACCTCGGGACTGCAGGGAAGCACAATGGCTAAACCAGCGAAACTCCGAAAAGCAGAATTTATGCTGGGGCCCGCACAAGCAGTGAAGACGGGCTATCCAAGCGTTAAAGTAAGGAAATTAAGCAACGTTTTTACAAAATGTCATGAACACTCCAGTTGCTACTGGTTTATTCCGTCAATTATGAAAAATTGTGACAATAAGACAATAGATCTCAAGATTGACTTTCTGTTAACCTCGGCATCGGATTATAAATGTGTCGTTCTCTTTTTCAGCAACCGCGAGGCTGTTATTCAGCACATCAGGACGATAGAGATATAGGAATAAAGTTCTTATCTAGCATTCTTCGTACCTCAGTGTTCTTCTCACGACTCGTTTCGTTTGAAACCATGGAAATTTCATCGCTATCGTGAAAAGCTTGCCAATATCTTGTAGAACTAATAACATTAATGGAATACCGAATAGAGCGAATATCATAGTGAGAATCTTTCCGATATTTGTCATTGGATAGACATGACCATAACCTGAATATTAGCTAAGTAACCAGGTGAATTTTAATTGGTGTTACTCCTAAGCCTACCAAAGGTTTACCATCTTATCGTGGCTGAGAGGTGTCCCTGGGTGTCAAGCTGATGCGATGTACAACGAGCGGATTTGTCCCCTTCGGAAGAGTGTCCCAAGCTGAGGAGTCCGCCGTTTCCATCAGGAAGCCTAGCTAAGAGTGAACCAATACCAGGAATCACCGCCGTACTAGTATGAAAATAGTCGCATGGTGGCAAATCTTCCTCTAATCCATGAGGGTGGCGATTGCCTGGAGTGTCGACGACCAGGGGCAGACTTTGGCTAGACTGACCTCGACTTTCTAGAGAATCACAATGGCCAAGCCAGCAAAACTCCGAAAAAATGTGAATTATGCTGGAGCCCCCACAACCAGTGAAGACAGGCCATCGAAGTATCCAAGTAAATGTGATAGTTCTGTGACCGCCTATTCTCGCAAAATACTGTACGTGACATAATCCCTACAATAAATACAATTTGTTGCCTCGACGTTTTGCACTTCTGAGTCCCAACACTTGAATCTAGTGCTCATTTTGGTCTATAATTACCTAATAAATTATAGTAGCTCACCGATTGTTGTGCAAATTGTGCCAGCAAATAACAGCGCTGTCCAAAAATCCCATTCCATTCTTTGCTCACTCCATCGAATCCCCAGTTGACGTTCGTATGACGCTAACTCTCTAAAGAAGTTGATTTATTGACATGCTTTTGTCTTCCTCTATAGGAAATTCCAACAGTGCGTCCATTTGTGACACACCAAGCCGGATACAACCTGCTCCAAGTGTTTCCATTCTTTATTAATTGAATGTTTTGGTGATTGAAATATACTATACTACGAAATTTTGTAACTAAAACTCACAAAAAATATAACTAAGACGTTAAAATTAGTTGGCTAATGGTTTAACCAATTTTAAAAACTTTTTTGTCCACTACGTTATTTGTGAAGACCATTGGAAGTGAAACATTGCGCTGATGTTTCGAAGAATGCCTCCAACGAAGAAAACTTTTACAGTATTGCAGATGAAAAGGTCAATAAGTAAGAAAATAAATCATTCCAGCTTATAACATCCGCATGTTGCAGGTTTTCTTTAAGCACATGTGTGTGGATATGCTTGAGCTCATTTGGATTACATCCCAGCACGTCTAACCAGATAAAATTCTGTAGCCGAGAAGAGTCTCGAAAGTACACTGGGGAGGTTCTGAATTAGTTGCAACAACTTAACGATAGCCCTACTTCGGAAACTTCGACAGGTTACGGTTGAATATAGTTGGCTCCCATAGCAGCGCCCAATGACCAACCACCAGTAGCTACTGACCAACAATAAAAAGTAATAGGATTTTTTAAGAAAATTGCTGCGCTTTTCATTTCTCTCCAGGGAGCGGAATGCACTGGGTCGTTTCTGGAATGCGACTGAGATGAATGAAGACTTTAATGGATACCGCTCTGAAGACTTGAAGATTAGCGAGCTTGTAGGTATTGTAGACAATTGCTCATCTACAATAGCTTATCAGATGCTAACTTCAAGGCTGGATATATCCACAAATATCTATTCACACTGTCTACAAGTGACCGCGGTAGTTATTTATTGATGGGAAGAACGAATCGCATCTTATATAGACCTCTTAATCAGGTGATAGGCGTTAGCCTTAATTAAAGTGTAGAATTCAATGTGCATATGTACAAGTAGAGTGAAAATATGGTTGAATGTATATAGGAAATGAAAGCGGTAAAAAAAAGCAGGGACAAGGAGCCGATCCCTATAATTAACATGTGCCATGGTTCGAGTAGAAGGCCGCTTGTCATGTGCGCTCAACCACCATTTGACGTTTAGAGTAGTCTTGTGAAACTTTGTGATTAACTGGTTAGCAGATGGGATAGATTTATTGAATAAGAACAATAACAACAATAATATTGCTGATTTTAACTTATTATTTACTGCCTACTCTTTTTAAAGGCTGGGTGTTTTGCGAAATATAACTTCAATGATGCTGAGTTATTTGCAAAACTTCGGATCGCAGGTGTTTGCGGTGGGGAAAGAACGCGCTATTGTCGTTTCCAGAGAGTAACGCGTTCACCATCACACCATGAAGGTTCTCCGTTTCGCCTGTCTCAGCTAGTTCTATCGATCCCTTCCATCAGCAATCATCAGCGGGATTGATCTGGGAGCCCAAATCGGCAATGAATCCAGTTAAGCTGAGGCTGTAGTTATAAATATAACTATTGTTGATATTGGTAATAGAAAACAAAAAGTAGCGATAATAATAATAACAGCAATACTAACCATCTTTGTTAAATACAACCACAACGTTGCTGAGATATTTGCAAAACTCTGGACCGCAGGTGTCTATGGTGGGGAACGAACGCGCTATTATCCTTTCCGGGGAGTAACGCGTTCACCACCACACCATGCGGATCCTTTGTTTCGCACGTCTCTCAGCTATTTCTATCGAT
>UYYA01003855.1:0-30969 GCA_900624975.1 Angiostrongylus costaricensis
GAACACAGGCGCGAAAAACTCTCGAGGCACTCTGGATTAATTCCAGAAATCCGAAAATGAACCGCAGGGAAGAATGCCTCATTATCACGCGTGATGTAGGGCAGTATATAAGACTGCTATTCTGATGAGTGGGGTACATTATACTTCCATGTGATTTCTGTGCGGTTGGTCTCTACGTGACATACTTAGTGGAGACCTCATAGAAAGCGGTGAGTGTGCAAAGCTGTGTTCAATGTGATTGAAATCTTGGTTTAGAGTTTCTTTGTTTGGTTATGGAGGCGTCTGGCCAAGTAGATTGCTGTCAACTTGACCTTTCCAGGCTCTGAGGAAGGCGAAATCCGCCGAAACGTCAGCTCATTTGTGAATAAAGAATAATAACACCTCGCGTTTGCTCAACAAAAATACGAAGAAGTAACACAAAATAGTTTTAAATTTAATGGCAGTTTACAAATTAGTTTACACAAGAGCTTAATCAGGTTCTAGTGGGAAAATGGAATTATGAGAAAGATATAGGAAAAGAATGTGTGAAAATCCATGTTTTCGGACCTCTAACTAGTTGGGTTTGTGATATCCAAAGAAGTATTTTTAGATGATAAAAGAAACTGAAATTAAACATCCCATAGTCGGCTAACGTAGAAAATGGGACAATAATATTTTGGAACTGGGACATTCTAATTCATTTTAGTCTATAAAGATCTGTTTACACTTTAAAATTGTCATTAGAGCGCAGACGTCGAGAGCACTTGCCCTATGACGGAAGTTTATTGTGCGTATGCGTCCCTACTCTGAACCTTACACACCTCTTTCGGAGGTGGTACTAAAGTCTTCAATTGTTTCCATGGTGTGCCAGAACTGTTTCTCCCTCCCCAATTGTTCCTCATCGCTTTTGTTCTTAGAGTGTCCATGGAACGTCGATGTAGTGCTACCGTACGGTCCAACTATACTGAACGAAGTTACTTACTGAGTTCCAAGTGGTAGACAATAGACACGGCACATTTATTCTAGGCGACCCTGAACATTATATTCTACTGTTTTCTCTCTTCCGTATCCTTCACGCTACGTTCGGCATATTTTTTTCTTTTTCCCCTTTTACCGTGCTACTATGTCTCCCTCGTCATACTGTATTCTCTGCCAAAGGTGTACGTATAGAAGAGGAAATCGGAAAGGTTCTTTCTCTAAGAGAGAAAGGGAACAGAACTTAGAGAAACGAATCTATTTCCCATGCACGTCTCGTTTTCTTTTGGATTCAATCCGAAGACCGATTTTTACTCCCACGATGTTGAAATTAGCCGGGATTCGTTCCGCTTCGCTAATAATTGATAGTACAAGAACGATGTCATCAGCAATACGAAGATGTTGGAGCTGCCGGCCATCGACTTTCACTCCGATCTTATCCCATTCCAGATCTCGCGTGACATTCTCAAGAGCAGCTGTAAACAATTTTAGCCAAATATTATTCTCTCGACAAACTCCTTTCCTCACGTCAATCAGAGTATCATTGCATAGCGAAGAAATTCTGGTTGTGAGATTCTTGTATAGCTCATGAAGGATCTCTGTGCATTGAATAGGGGCACCTTGGCTGTCTAACGCTTGCACGACCCCTTTTTCCTCTCAAATTTGAAGAACTTTTTTGAGTCGATAAGATGAAGCAGAGCGGTGTTTTGTACTTTATCAACACTTCATTAGTTTGATTATGCTGGTAATGCAAACTATTATAGTAAATCCTTTTTGAAATGCTGCTTGCTCTAATCTTGACTAATCTTCGTCCAATGTCCCTCCTCAATCCTACTGAGGACAACTCGAGTGTGAAGAACTTGTACCCGATAGACGGTAACAAGCAGATTGGTTCATCCTTTATCGAGGAACTTGTTGTTGCAGCATACTATTGCTCACTTCGTAAACAGCATACAGTCACACAGTGAACAAGTAAAAACTATGTGCACGTCGTGCATCGCCTCACTTTATTTTGTCCACAACTTCTTCCTTTGTCTTCTTTCCTTCAACAGAAACTAGGAAGACAAATCTAGTTGGTTTCTCGAGATAAAAATTGGTTTATTTTAAAATTTATGATGGTACGACCCAATCACGGCTTTGACAAACGAACTCAGTTTGATATATTTATTTATATGATCTTATAAACTGATCTTGTTGGGCTGATGTGGCGTTGGTAATGGTCTTCGCTGTCGTGGTTGTTGTTGTTGTTGTCGTTGCTGTTGGTGTTGTTGGTCGATGGATGACGTTTCAGCGATTTCGATTTCCTCAGAGCCTAGACGTATTTTCTGTAACAGTAGTCTTATTTTCGGTGGAGTTCTTATAGCATTAATGAGGATCATACTTTCAAATAAACGCCATATTGATCACGAAGGCTACTCACCGTGCTGTTACGAGTGGGACCGGCTCATGTGTTGTCCATGTGGGGTCATGGGAGTCACCCAACGGCATGACTCATCCGGCGATCGACCATATTCTGACAAACAAGATGGTGCCTACTTGACACATCGGTAGTCCCGTCATTCTGTACTGGTTCCGATCAGCGCTTTCTTTGCGCGAAGATTCGATTCAGCCCCCAAGATGGAAAACAACTCTTCATCGGCCGCGAGGAAAAATCTAGCTGTACACGACAAGAACATTCTGAACGAAGTCCTGTCCAAACGTGACTGGCAGACTAAAGAAGACCTGACCGAAGACTAAAAGCGGCTTGTCGAAGGACTGAAAAGTTGTGCTGAGTTAGCTTCAGCTCCTCAAGCAAGAAGATCGGATGGCATCTCCATCACTACTAAGAAGCTGCTCCAAAGTAGAAGGAAACTGAAGCTTGATCCTACTGCAACACGTTTGACATAGCTACTAATAAATGCCAGCTGCCGAAGAGCTTTGCAGGAAGGTCTACAATGGTACAAGCAGAAGAAAATACTGAAAGCAGCAGAGAAAAGAAGCAGTGTAAAAAAATTCCGTTGGGGCTTGTGTGATTATAATGTTCCACTGTCAGCCATGATGGACGAAGATGGGATCGTCAAAACTTCTCGCAATGATATGGAATTAATATCGGAAACGTTCTACACCAACTTTTCCGTTTCACAATCCCCGCCACGGGCCCTAATATTTCCACTGAAGAAAAGCCACCTGAAATTCTTCCGTCGGAGGTTCGAGTTGCGATAGAAAGCATGAAAAGAGCCACAGCTCCAGGACCTGATAATATCACTGCCGATTTCCTTAGATCTGGAGGCCACAATTTACATGTACTTCTCGCAAATCATATGACACGCTACCTTCAAAAGGAGAAAATCCCACACCAGTGGGGGACGTCGCGCACGGTTATCCTACACAAGAAAGGACACCGAAGGGATCTTCGTAACTATCGTCCAATATACTTGTTAAGTGTACTCTACAAGCTCTTCACGAAAATTATCCTCTCGTGCATATCAAGGACATTGGATGAGGCGCAACCAGTCGAGCAAGCTGGATTTCGAAAAGTATTTTGCTGCATGAACTACATCCAAACCGTGTCCAGGGTCATCGAAGTTTGTCTGGAATACCACTTGCTTCTAATTCTAACCTTTGTCGACTATGAGAAAGCGTTTGACAGTGTCGAAACGAATACAATCCTATCAACGCTCGTCGACCAGGGAGTGGACCCGTCCTACATAACGACTCTATCTGACTGTTATTGGAACTGCATTACGAAATGCAGCTTTTCGATCGACCCCTTACAATACCCATAGAAAAGGAGTTCGCCAGGACGATACAATATCGCCAAAGCTGTTCAGTGCCACACTGCAGTGGATAATGAAGTCACTCGATTGGGATGAAAAAAGGCGTACGTATTGATGGAAAATTCCTATCAAACTTTCGTTTTGCCGACGATATTGTCACCTTCTCAAGAAGTACTAGCGAAGCAGAGGTAACGATCAACGAGCTCAACGAAGCGGAGAAAAAGATCGGACTTCGCATAAATCGAAAGAAGACCCAGTTCATGAAAAATCCATGGTGCGAAAGCGAGAATGGCTTGGAACGAATTGGATGGCTCTAATTGCAGAGATCACCTCGTACGTTTACCTTGGGCGATCAGTGAACATGAAAAACAACATGAAGGAGAAGCTAGATAGATGAAGGAGAGCCGCTTGGGTCGCATTCGGGCCTCTCAAAGAGGCCACCGACCAACTTAAGAACCCAAAAATTTGCGCTCATCTCTTTGATTCTACGGTTCTCCCAGCGCTCTGTTATGCTGCAGAGACTTGAGTCGATACTTCAACTACGTTAATAATGCTTCGAACTACTCACAGAGCGCTTGAGCAATGTCTTCTGAAATAAAACCAGCACTCTCAATATGTAGCCGGAATGCGAAGCTCTGACCTTCGAAACCTGTCGTATCTTCGAGATCCAGGAGAATATACATGGACAGCGGAACATAGATGGGCCGGTTACATAATGAGGAGAACAGACGACAGATGGAGGAAAGGACAGTAGAGTGGACTCCAAGAGAATGCAAATGTCCCCTTGGACGATCACCTACACGTTGAGCGGATGTGTTCGTAAACAAAGTTAATCAGCTGTACCCACGGCTGCGGTTGACAGGTCACGGCATGAGACTCGCGAGCGCTGTCATGCTCGAACAAGACCACCACTATGGACTACGATTGCAAGAAAAAGGAACGAATGACATATGTGTTGGAGTCCGCACAGCTCGTGAAGACAGACCGTCCAAGTATCCAAGTAAGTAAATATTCCTCACCGCATGCCTCACACGACATCAAGTATATTGAACCAGAACTCATGCAGTCCGCCGCCCTCCCGTCAGGACAGACCGTACAGTTTTCTGAGCTGCACAAACGATCATAGAGACGGTTCCGAACTAACTTATGGTACAGGGTATAGGATGGGAGGTCAATAATCGCTACATAATTTTCAAGACCACTTTTTTCTTAAGCACTTTTTAATGGCGTGACTTACTTCATTTGTTATGAAGGGTAGCTTAAAGGGGATCTTACTTTCGTCTGAAATATTATTTTGGGAAACTACTCAACGTTTTCCTCTAACCCGAGTGGCTTCTACTTCGTAGCCATTGGAAATGGCAATTTTTCGTGCCAGGTTTAGCGATTGCTTCCTTTCCTCTTCTCCTGTGCACATATTTTTAGCTGTTCGGTACATGTTTTTGAGAAGTGCTTTTTCATGTGTGAAGGATGAGAGGGGAGGTAGTGAACTAGTATATTTTTACTACTTGGCTTACGATACCATTTTGTTATGTAACCCGTTTGTAAAAGCTTTATTTGGATGTTTGAGAACGGGAGCTAGTTCTCGGGTGGTTTTTCCTGAGTGAATTTTATATAGTCTGACTGTCTATTTAACAATTCAAAGCACTCATCAATCTGTTCTTGTGCGGAACGGACGATGAAGCTCAACGTCTATAAATCGACAGTAGAGTAAGGATCTGCGATCGGGAACTGGAGCTTCAACCTTAGACATGAAAGCAATGGCACGGCCTGATCCTAACCTCTGTCCCATGGCCAATCCTCTAGTTTATGAAAAATATTTTCCGGACCACCTAAAGATTGAACAACTAAGACACTGTTTTAAGTGAATCATTAGTTCCGCAACCGACAAGCCGTAAATTTGTCCCTAGAGTCAGTTTGTTATGATTTTTATTCCATTCAAAGCCAAAACCTACCATATTATGTTTCTATGCAATGTATTTTTCAATTCTTCGCCATGTCTTTAACGATTAGCCTCCAAAAAGGGTAATAACGAGGTTCGATCCACGCCGCTAACATCTGCGGTCCAGAGTTGTGCATATATCTCAGCGTCATTGTAGTTGTATCTTTAACGATAGTGTTCATACAGACCATGGAATAGGAGGTTTTTGATGAAAAAGTAGAAAACTAGGGTTATTCTAAGCTGTTTAGTTTTTAAAGTGTTTTTTTTAACGAACTGAGAAAAGCTGGCATAGGTGCGTACGGCTGTAAAGCGTTGTGTCTGTCTAAAGAAAAGTGTTTGAAAGTGCAAAAGCAGACGATTTTCAGGATTTTAAGACCGATTTGTACTCGACTGAGACGTTATTTTTAACGTCTTTTGCTTCATGTAGTTTTCACCTTCCCTTTTCTGCTATTTGAGGTTCCCTTCGATCAAAAGCATATTTTTGTTTCTTTTTAGTTCCCACTATTTTTCTTGTACTTTTGCTTTTTGTACTTTCATGGCCAAGTGAAGCTATTTTTCCTTCATAACCGTTTAAAACATTACTAAGGCGCGTGTGGCGCAGTGGTCGGAGGCGCCTTGCAACCTACACGTAGAATCTATCCCCGCGCACGTGGTGGTGCCAGACTTCTCTGGGGGGGGGGGGGGGGGGGGGGGNGGGGGGTGGGCAGCACTGGGTCGATACATCAGTAGGCCACCACAAGTCATTGTAAGTGCCAGATATGCATTCAATCACCTCCAAACGATGCTTGATAAAGTCGAATGCATGGCGCATCCCTCAGGCATTAGTCAACGCCGAGAGCTTTGTCCTTTTTTTATTAACCATTTAAAACAAAGCCACATTTCGGGTAAATTAGGTGGAAACCCGTATGTATTAAGTAAGTGATAGTCCTATTAATGCGAGATTGATTGATTATTATGTAAATATAAGAATTCTTACGTGTTAAAACTAACCGATTTGTTCTTAAGTGGTCTAAAAATCTACTTCTTCTTTTCAAGCTCCAATGCCCGGTTTTTAATCAAAGAAACAAAGTTTCGTGCTTTATTCGATGAAACTTTATATCACTTTTCGGATAGAACGACCACACTACGCAGATTGTTCAGTCCGTAGTACATTTCGTATTGTAAATCATACGTATTGATTAGCTGTTCGATGACTTATGCATGTATACATTGTTTTTCGCGGATTTTTTAGGTGCTTTATGTATGTCAAATCTTCGTAGTTGTGCTGTAACGCAATTGTTGATCGCAAGCTTTTTTCATAGAAACTTTTGTACAATGTCGCCTGATTTGTTGATCGAATGGAAACATGCTTTCGAAGGTTTTTCGACGATAGTCGAAGGCCTGTTATCCGAGAATCTCATCAGCTGTCTTTTTCTGTAATTATTCTTTTACAGAAATGAGCTACGAGAAATTGTTCGATAATTTCACAAACTCCTCAAAACCACAGGAATGCGAAGTTGTAGGTAAGAGTGGGTGGTCCTTATAATAAAACGTTTACTTATTTATTAAAGCACTACTAATTCATCAATGTGAACAACAGATTGTCATGGGATGAGGAAATTTCCTGAAAGATCAGGAATCGACTACGTTTAGAGCCTAAGGAGTTCGCGAACGTCGAAGTTTAACAGAGGTGATGTTCTACGAATCAAAGCTCAACACGTCCATGGACTATTCATCGGTGTGAAGAAAGTCCCCTAAGAAATCTTCCACTCTTTTTTTTTAGAAGATTTTTTTGAGAACTTAGATCTATGAACATCAATCGTCTCACATCAGAGTAGAATAAACTGTCGGTGTTCATCACGGCTTCAGTTTTCAGCAGCTGATCTGGTAGAAATGAGAACAACACCTCCGGCTTTATCACTAATAACTCCCACGTCCGAGTTTCTATTAACCCCGAAATTGATCGAATAATTTATACACTTGTTTAGCAAACGCGAGATGTTATTTTATTCTTCATTCAAGAACAAGCTGACGTTTCGGCGGATTCCGTTCTCCTCAGAGCTTGAAAGGTCATGTTGACAACCGCAATCTAGCCAGCCTACCTCCATAACCAAACAGAGGAAATGCTAAACCAAGATTTCAACCACATTGAACACAGAATAGCTTGTTTGCATACGCACCGCTTTCTATGAGTCTTCCAGTGAATATGTCACGTGGAGACCAAGTGCACAGAGTTCACATGGAAGCGGAATGTGCTTCTCCTATCAGAATAACAGGTTTCAATACTGCCCAATGTCACGTGTGATAATGAGGCATTCCTTCCTGCGGAATCATTTTCGGATCCTTGGAGTTAAGCCGGAATGCTTCGAGAGTTCTGCGCGCTTGTGTTTTCGATTCCTGTGCGGGGATCGTAGCTCCTACTTCAAAATCTTTCTCTGTGTCCTTTGCGTGCCTAGTGGAATATTTGGCTTGAGCTTACCGACTAGGCCTCCTTTTATACGGACCAGAAGTGGTCTAACCGTTTCGCCAATTCGTCCCCACATACTTTGCAAGAGGTCAGATAAACTGTACCCGAACTCATGCAATCACCATCTCTACCATTAGTGAAATCATGCAATTTTGCGTTGCACGCGTTGCACTTAGACGGTCGTACAGGCGGTTACGAACTAGGTGGCGTATTAGGGTACTCGGTGCCATTTCAATTAGGGTTCATTGGAAGGCTCATAGCAAGCGGTGAGTGTGTAAAGAAGCTATTCTGTGTTCAATGTGATTGGAATCTTGGTTTAGCAATTTCTCTGCTCGGTTATGGGGGTGTTTGGCTGGGTAGATTGCTGCCAACTTGACCTTTTCAGGCTCTGAGGAAGGCCAAATCCGCTGGGACGTCAGCATGTGTGTAAATAAGGAAATAAAATAACAGCTGGCGTTTTCTAAACAAGGATATAAAGAGTTATTACTAGTATTGAAGATCTCATTTACTCTAGCTGGTTGAATCTCTTTTCAGGAGAAGTACCAACGTGGTTGAATGGTACGCTACTTCGCAACGGTCCGGGAATGTTCAAAATCGGTGACACCAGTTACCGACATTGGTTCGACGGTATGGCATATATTCAACGATATCATTTCGTGAATGGGAAGGTAAATCGTTTCTGTTTAACTCTGACACAAACAAACAATTCGTGGACTCACAGTGACTCTAAAATATGAGCAAAACTCAGACTCTCTGTTGTGCTTCGAACCCACGAAATTCCTTACCGGGAGCTCACGTGCTGTGCATCAAACCAACCAAGGCTCTTGCTTTGTTTTTTCTTCAGTTAGTTTCCTACTCTATAGTGCTATCAGCAATTATCCATCAACGGAAATGATCTGGCGAGCAGAAATCGCCATTAAACCAAATTTACATTGAAGCTGAAGTGAAATCAAATCAGAATCTGGCGACAATAAACCAGAGGCTTCAGCTTAACTGGGTTTAATAAGGACAATCACGGGTTCCGGGTTTTTCTCTTATCTCTCCATCCTTATGGTTGTGGCTCAATCGTAACCTCACATGAAAAATGAACAGGCAGTGAATAAAAGTTAAGACAATATGTGCAGTCTTTTGTTTGTCTGAAAAGTTTTTGGTATTTTTCAGATGTCCTATTCTGCTCGATATCTCGAAAGTGACGACTACAATGAGAATATGAGAGCGCAACGTATCATATGCACCTCTTTTGGCACTAAAACATTTCCAGATCCTTGCAAGTCAATCTTTCTCAGGTAAGACCAGATTCAATTCTGTTGAAGAAATTGGGACAACAAGGTGCCGTGTCACTAGCTCATCATAATGTTCCTGCCTCAGTTTTCTTTTACTCTGTTAGCGCTAGAAACTACATGTACTAATGGTGATAATAAATACTCCGGCCGTTGTCCCAAAAATAACGTATCATCTGACTTCGCCACTATTATGAGAATGTTATATGTCTCAACTTTTAACCACATAGGGATTTTTGGGTTGCGCGCTATAGTTCTTCGCGCAGTAGCTGTACAGGAGCGGCCTGTCCCAGAAATCGTGAGTGGGTGGAAACTGCTGCCTAAATTAGGTCAAACACCATTTAGTTTGTCTTACACCGCTCTTGTTATGTTTCTTGGTCAACACTTCAGCAATTTAGGAAAAGAAATGAACACTCTCATTTTTGAATACGTCTTCGATGTGAGCAAAGAACCGTTCCACAGAAATCTTACAATCTGTTATTTTACGCTTACCTATGCTCGGAGCTTTTCTGCCAGCTCACGCAATAAATAGCACTGCATTAGTGGTATCTGACTTGCAGCTTACGAATTTTTGCCTAAAACATGGGAAAAACTTTATATTTTTGTCAGAAATAACTAATGGATGTGGGCTAAACAAGTTTCAACGGTGCGAAGCTCTTTTTCCGATAGATTAAAACATCAATTCTATCCATTTCGTACAGTACCGTCGTAGGAGAGATCCATTTCGATCAAAGCGACCCATTGTAGGTGAATCTTGGTTTAGGTGATGGCAAGTGCTCGGTTTGATCGCTTTCTATTTCAGAATGGCTTCATATTTTCTACCGAATGACACCTTGGACAATTGTAATGTAGCTTTCGTCACTGCCAGTGATGGGGTCTATGCCCTTACTGAATCACCATTGCTCATACGAATTGACATCGACACGCTCGAACGCCAGGAACGGGTTGGATCAGCCCCATATACTCCTTTCTCTCTACTTTTAATCGTTTTTTAGACTTACCATTTCAATTTGCACTTTTACATAGCACTTCTAAAATCCGAAAGTTTGAAGCTGAGGAGAAATCCTTTCGAATTATGGATGAAACGAAAATCTGACCCAGTAGGAAATGCTTGGAAATAACAAGAGTGTAAACAACTTTCCGAAACATCTTATCAGTCTGGCAAAGCGCCTCAGTTAATATTTTTATCATTATGCGACTGTAAAATTCATCTGTAGATCCCATTCACCAATTTCAATGATGAGAAAGATGGAGAAAATGAAGTAAGAAAGTTGGCACTTAAAGGTGTCGAAATTCTAGAAAAGTAAAACTTGACCGATAGTTTTAGACGAGTGGTCTGGAGCTACTCAGTAGGGTACGGAGCTATGTTGTATAAAATTCTCTATATTCTTTTCAAGCAAACCTGAGGTGTTACTTTACTCTTTATTGCGGTAAAGCCGACGTTTCGGCAGATTTCGCTTTCTTCAGAGCTTGAAATGGTAAAGTTGCCTGCTATCTACTCTGCCAAGCACCTCCATAACCACAGGAAGAAAATACTAAACCAAGAATATACTGTAGTGGTGCAAGCGTTAGCTCTCGAAAAGTGTAGCAGCGTGTTCGATCTCTATCGCAAACACCTGCGGTCTGGAGTTTTGCAAATACCTTAGCATCATTGTCTTTATATTTCACATAATAACCTGCCGTAAAAAAATTTTAGTAGGCAGTAAATAAAAAGTTTACCAAACTAAGATTTCATTCGCGTTGAAAACAAAATAGCTTTTTTGCACACTCACCGCTTTCTATGAGCCTTCCACTAAGTGTTTCACGTGGAGACCAACCGCACAGAGTCCATCACCTGTATCACCTGTAGTCCATTTGATCATCGAGTGACTCGAGCAGACGCCAGTAAATCTTTTCTTTTTCTCTGTCGCGTGCAAGAGTGGCCCATTGGGTTCTGCTCGCTGTAGGAACTCGTTGAACATCATAAAGGACAGAGTCCATATGGAAGCGTAATGCGTCTCTCACATTAACATGTCAGTCCTAAATACTGTGGGAGATCACGCTTGATTACAAAACAATCCTCTCTACTGTTCAATTCCGGATTCCTGGAACTTATCCAAAATGCTTCGCGAGTTTTGTTCGCTGAAATTTTCAATTCCGGTTGGCAACCTCTGCTTAAAAATCTTCGCCTTATGTCTCTGTGTCGTATTTGTTTCACTGCGATTGAAATCTTTGGTTTAGTATCTTCTCTGTTTGGTTATGAAGGTGTTTGGCTTGGTAGATTGCAGTCAGCTCGACCTTTCTAGGCTCTGAGGAAAGCGAAATCCGCCGAAACGTCGGCTTGACACAATAACGGGTTTACCACAATAAAGAATGCGGTAACATTTCGCATTTGCTCATCAAGAATATAGAGGGCTATTTGATCATCCTCAAAACCAATAGAAAGTCGGTGGAGGGAATTACTACAAAGTGTATAAAATTGTCACTGCAGTCCCTGGTATGGGTTTTTCCCATTCACTTTTATTCTTTTCTTTCTCATTCTTTGAGCGAGACCTTTCGTTCAAAGTTTCATATGTCCTTTTTGAAGCATTTTCATCTTCAGCTGGATATTCGTGACTATATGAATGTCAGTCTGCACTCTTATTCGGCTCATTTTCACTCGGATAGCGATGGAAATCTGTATAATATCGGTAGCGCCTTCGGAAGAACTAGCAAATATGTGCTTGCTGTAACGAAACATCCTAGTTTTGTGAAAGGTACCATTAAACGATTCTTTTTCTGTCGGTAATGCTTGATACTTGGCTTAAGCTTGGGCCTAGATCCAGGTCGGGCCTGGGCTCAGGCTTGGGCTTAGGATCACGCTCAGGCCTATACGTCATAAGAAGACGGTATGCCCCTAGTCATTTGGTACTGTTTATTGCACAGAGTGTTCTCATCTGTGGAATCAACTGTCCTCGTTCTGTAATTGTCGAGCAGTTCTTTTCCTCACTTTTAGTTTCAAATTTACTCCATGTTTTAGAATCATTCCGATAAAACCCGATGTGGTCGCAAGCGGTGTTGTGACCAAAATTAGTGCTTTGTTTTGGTTAAAAGAAACATTGTTGGGTATATTGTTGACCTTAATTTCTAGGATATCCAATCCTGAAAAAGGTTTATACAGTCTATAGCGCATAAAACACCACTGCTTTGTTAATTTGATGAGAGCAATGGAAAAAGGTGGAGCGTTCGGAGTTGGTCAATCTCTGGTGAGATATACAATGCTTTTGACTGTATCAAACATCGTAGACATGATTATTCAATCATATCTGACCACTATACTATAACCTATCGATGAATCCAATTAGTCTCTTAAACCACTCTGCTATGCTATCGGATTTTCTAGCCTGGAGGAATAGAGGAGTTTTGGTAAGCTCAGAGTGTGGGATCGGACCAAGAACCACAATGATGTTAAGATATTTGCAAAACTCCGGGCCGCAGGTGTCTGCGGTAGGGAACGAACACGCTATTACCTTTTCCGGGAAGTAACGCGGTCACCACCACACCATGCGGGTCCTTCGTTACGCCTGTCTCTCAGCTAGTTCTATCGATCATCGATGTAGTTTTGCAAATATCTCAGCATCATTGTGATTGTTTCACAAATAATACCCTGCCGTGAAAACTAGTAAAAGGCAGTAAATAAGAAATCCATATTGTGAAGGTCAACTGTAGTCTCGGCTTAACTGGGTTTAATACCGATTTGGGCTCCCCAGAGCAATCCAGTTCACGGGTGATTTCTAATGGCAGTGATCGATAGAACTAGCTGAGAGACAAGCGAAACGAAGGACCCCCATGGTGTGGTGGTGAGTGCGTTACTCCTCGGAAAAGGCAGTATCGCGTTCGTTCCCCACCGCAGACACCTGCGGTTCGGAGTTTGGCAAATATCTCGGCATCATTCTAATTGTTTCACAAATAATACCCTGCTGTGAAAACTAGTAAAAGGCAGTAAATAAAAGGTCAACATTGTGAACAAAGAACCACTTGTGTATTCCTATGCACGCTTAACAGCTACGCTGCATTTTTTTACGTCGTTAACGCATCTTTAATAGGTTTTTTTCCTAATACTTAGAGAAATCTTCCCAGAGTGTTCATGGGCTGTCATTAGGGTAATTTGCAATTCTTGTGGATCGATGGAAAGTTCCCTATTCCGTGACGAGGTCACTTCCAAGGCGATGATGATTACTCGCATGCGTTTCTTCGCTGTTGACTTTCCGTGTAATATTAAAAACTGATGCTTATTAATAGTGATAAGGAAAGGTTAGTTCAGTCACCTTTCGCTTACAAGGCATTACGAGCACTAAGCATTTAGGATCTGTTTCACCAGTAATGCCGATAATCATCGAGTTAACTCGAGCAGGCGCAAGCAAACGCAACTTGTGCCGATCGTGCACCAGCGCTGTTCAGTGGGATCCGCTCGCTCATGGGAACGAATATCATCACACCTTGGTACAATGAACTTTTTACCAATTATTTTTTTGGTAAGAAGGTAACCAAGAGTTGTTCGTTGGGTTCTGTCGTGACCTACCTTTACTCTTATCTGAGATTGCGCGTGGAAATGTCAAACTCCTAATCTAGGGTAACTCTGTTGAGAGAATTATTCCCAAGTTTTCATCAGAATCGTTTTTTATCAGGTAGTTGCTACACCGAATTCAGAACTGTTTAGTTAACTTAGTTGTCTTTCTATCAGTGCTTGTACGTCTATTACGCCACACCGTAAGTTATCAACTTCCTTTAAACATCTTCATTCTGAAAGACTAACCGTTATGGTCTTTATTCAGTGAGCGAGGACTTGTTCCGAACATTCTTTTTGTACTCTTTATCGTAGTTCTCGTTGTTAATATCCTTGAAACTGTTTGTCTTCTAGATGGTGCGCACCTACGTGGCATGAAAACAGCTGAGCTTCTGGCGGAGATACCTGCCACTAAGCTATGGGCACCATCTTACTACCATTCTTTCGGAATCACTGAGAATTACTTTATTCTTTTCGAGAGCCCTTTAAAACTCAATTTGAAAAAGATGATATTTAGGTGAGTTTCAAGAATAATTTTATACTTAAATTTATGTGGAAGCGATAAAAGGCGACTGTGAAGTGATACTTTGAATCACCCATTCCTGGACTCTTCTGCTTTATCTAGTTGACCTTAAGTATGCAGCTAATTTGCTTAAGAGAGTATTTCATATTTTATATATATATATAACTCATATCTCTTTACTTCACAAAGCTGCTCCAATCCAACGTCCTACCGCTGGCTACCTTGCTCATATCATCAACGAAAAACCTAGATCATTTTAAACACCACAGATAACCCGGTATGGATAAGGAGGGATTTAACTTTGAATATAAACACCAAACAGCCCTTCTTTCATACAACTAAGACTTCAGAAGTGTCACAGATCTCTGGCAATCAATAACCATCACCATCACAAACGTCTCAGAACGTATATAACGAGTAAAAAGAACTAGGAAGCAGCAAAGCTCTTGGACTTGTGACTCAATCAGCTTTTTTAGAATTTCACCAAGAATAACACCTTTAGATTGAAGAGCCATGCTAAGTACGCCCATTCCAAAGCGATTAAATCAGTTTGGGTCTATTTTATCACATTCTGCACAAACATCATCAGTGCTTCTGGTCACGTACTTAACACAGCTATCAAGGATATGTCAGGACTGTTCAGTTCTCCTCCATCAACAGCTCCATTGTCTTTGATGCAACGATCAATTTTGAATAAGCAGAGTTTGACGCGTTAAATCGACGATTTACACTCTCACCTCCGACTTTCTATTAACCTCGGCATTGATTGAACAATTCTTTCCACTTCTGTTCAGCAAAAGCTGAAGCTGCTTCTGTTCTACTGTTCAGCGATTTACACTCTGTTGCATATAACGCTCAGTAAAAGGGGATTCTCGATGTGACATACGATGCCTTAATAAAATGTGGTACGAACGTATAAGAAAATCAATTAATGCTGTCATAATCAATACCACAAATACCAGTACCATAAACGGTTTCCGGGATACGGGAAGAAAGTTATTAGAGATGGCGTGTAACCAGGTCCTGGTCGCTGATTGAACCAGGTTTATATGTGAAAGGTTCTACCCATCAACAGACGCCGATGAATGCTTGCTGTAAGGCCTGGGGACGCTTCAGCAGAGCTATCGCAGAATTTCAGGAGGAATTTACAAATAACCAGCGCTCAACAAAATTCATTAGGAAGATGAAATTTTCAAGTTGTACCCAAAACCACACTCTTATCCAATGACGTTTATAGGCGACGGATGTAAGCCAACGAATTAAATTAAAAGAATTCACATAATACACGAAGTCGGGCTATGTAAATGAACAAATAAAAAAACGCATTCTTATCCATACCAAATGACTCACTTCACGATAATGAGAGCTGATTGGCTAGTTGTAGGGATATTTGGAGTATCACGAGTGGATATATCGGATGGGCTTCTTGTCTTCTCTACGGCAAGTTGATTGCATGCATGATAAAGCACTTATCAATAGAAGAGTGAATACAGCTGCTGTAGGTGCCTTGTTAACTTGCACTTCGATTTGACTGAAAATCTTTTCAAAAGTGTTTACAAAGTAAGCGGGAGGCGGTCCAGGGTCATTTCATAAGAATCGACACTGTCTCTACCTCGGCAGAGCGCGAAAAGCTGCCACGGAATACGCTTAGTTCAGAGGACTGGGCTGCATGAGCCACATGTGATTGGTCAGTACTTTTTCATGTCCAAACGTTGTCCAAATGAAGTTGTTTATGAATCTCATGTTAGCTTATCAATGAAGGAGCACATGTTGATCAGTAATACCGAGGTTAATGGAGTCTTTTTTGAAATATCGATCAGCCAGTTGTTGAATACAGCAGAGTTAAATGTTAATAACTGTTGATATTTGTAAAGTCTGCTGAGTTGTATTATTCGACTATCTGACTACTAATCTAAATAACTTGATAAGAATGTTTTTTCCAGCACTTTCACAGGATGGTCATTTCAAAATTGTCTGCACTGGGATAAAAATGCCATGGTGAATGTACTTCTCTATGATCGAACCCGTAAAGTGCGTGTGACCAGGAAGGTAAAAGAGTTTAAGGGAGTTTGGTATTAAAAACGAATTCAACGTGGTTGTTTAGCCTTAATCCGCAGAATGATCTAGTCGTTTTTTTCGTCGAACTCGATCGAAGAATTATATTTACAACAATATTCTGGCAAGATACAATGCTTATTAGTGTTATAGGGGCGCGTAGCGCAGTTGTTAGAGGCGCCCTACTATACATATGGGATCGACCTTGCGCCCCAGGCTCAGGTACCGGAATTGTCTGAAGGATAGAATAGTACTGCTTCGATACAGCGGTAACCCTCCGCGAGTCAATGTTTAGGCAAGATATGCATTCAATCACCTAACAGTGCTTAATGAAGTCGGGTGCATGACGCCTCCCTCAGAGATAGATCATCAACCCAGGGCTTTATCCTTTTCCCCTTTTATACAATGCTTACTTGGTTAACTATTATAATGCTGAGATATTTGCAAAACTCCGGACCGCAGGTGTCTGCGGTGGGGAACGAACGCGCTATTGTCCTTTCCGGAGAGTAACGCGTTCACCGCCACACCATGCGGGTCCTTCGTCTCGCCTTCGCCCCCCTTCTCCCGTTACTCCCCGGAAAGGACAATGGCGCGTTCGTCCTCACCGCACTCACTTGCGGTCCGGTGTTTAGCAAATATCTCAGCATTATAATAGTTATATTTCGCAAAATAACGTGCTGTTAAAAAGAATAGGCAGTTAATAAAAAGGTTAAGATTATGCCTACTTGGATGCTTGAACGATCCGTTTTCACAAGTTTTGTGAACCCGGAACATTTCCTATTCGTTTCTTTATCTCGCAGTCGTCGTTCATGGTAGTGGTTTTATTCGAGTATGGTGGTGGGTGCGAGTCTCATACCGTGATCTGTAAAGTAACTACAGCTACGAGTACAGCTGATTAACTTTGGTTAGCGTAGGTGGTCGTATTAGGGGACACCTGCGTCCTCGTGGAGTCCACTTTGCTTTTCTTCTCGTTCATCTGTCGTCTGTTCTTCTCATTATGTGACCGGCCCATCTATGTTATGCTGTCCATGTACATTCTCCTGGATCTTGAAGATGTGATAGATTTCGAAGGTCAGAGCTTCGCATTCCGACTACATATTAAAAGTGTCGGTTATATTTCAAAGAACCTCGACTCTGTGAGTAGTGCGAAGCATTCTTGACGTAGTTGAAGTATGAACCCATGTCTCTGCAGCATAATAGAGCGCTGTGAGGACCACAGAATCAAAGAGATGAGCGCGGATTTTCGGGTCCTTCAGTTGGTCGGTGGCTTCTTTGAGAAGCCCGAATGCGACCCAAACTGCTCTCCTTCTTCTATTGAGTTCCTCCTTCATGTTGTTTTCCATGTTCACGGATCACCCAAGGTAAGCGTACGAGGTGGTCTCTGGAATTAGAGCCCAATTCAATTTTTTTGCCTTCGCACCATGGATTTTTCATGAACTGGGTCTTCTTTCGATTTATGCATAGCCCGATCTTTTTCCTGGTTCGTTGAGCTCGTTGATCACGGTCCCTGCTTCTGTGGTAGTTCTTGAGATGACGACGTCGTCGGCGAAACGAAGGTTTGATAGGAATTTCCCATCAATACGTATGCCTTTCTCATCCTCAAGGAGTAATTTCATTACCCACCGCAGTGCTGCACTAAACAGGTTTGATGGTATCGTGTCGCCTTATCGAAGCCGTTTTTCTATGGGTATTGTGAGAGTCGGCAGAAAAGCTGTATTTTCGTAATACAGTGCCAATAACAGTTGGACAGAGTTCTTGTGTAAGACAGGTCCACTCCTTGATCGACGAGCGCTGATAGGATTGCATACGTTTCGACACTGTCATATGCTTTTTCATAGTCGAAAAAAGTGAGGAGCAGGGCAGGTGGTATACTCATCAAACTTCGATGATCCTGGACACAGTTTGGATGTAGTCCAATTAGCAAAATCCTTGTAGAAATCTTGCTTGCTCGACTGATTACGCCTTTTCCAATGTCCTTGAAATGCGTGACAGGATAGTCTTCGTAAAGAGCTTGTAGAGTAATTTCAACAACCATGTCGGATGATAGTTACTAGGATCCCTTTAGTTACCTTTCTTGGGCAGGATGACCGTGTGCGACGTACTCCACCAGTCTGGGATTTTTTCTTTTTCATGATAGGCTGCTATATGGTTTGCGAGAACCACATGTAAATTGTGGCTTCCAGCTGTAAGGAAGTGGGCAGTGATATCATCGGGTCCTGGAGCTGCGCTTCCTTTCATGATGTCTATCGCAACTCAAACCTCCGACGGAGGAATTCGAGGGGGTTTTTCTGCAGCTAGGATTTTCGTGTTCGCGACGAGACTGTGGAACGGAAAAGGTTGGTGTAGAACGTTTCCTCTATCAATTCTATATCATGGCGAGATGTCTTGGTGATCCCATTTTCGTTAATCAGTGCCGACAGCGGAACATTATAATCACACGAGTCCTGCCGACATATTTCCGATTCTCAGAATATGATCGATCTCCGCATGAGCTATGCCGTTAGAGGGCTCCCATGTTCAGTGGTGGTTTCCTTTCTTCTGGAAAAACGAGTTTCTATAGAAGAGACCTGCAGCAGATAGGAATCTTGGAGGTGGTTTCCATTCTCATTTTTCTCTTCTAATCCAAAAATTCCGATCCTGTATTCGCTCTTGTCGGCCTTTCCTATTCTGGCGTTGAAGTCTCCAATAACAAATCTATGATATGCTTTATCATTGCGGATGACTTCCTCCAACTGATAGTAGAACGCATTTAATTCGTACTCATCAGCAGCATCGGTCGGTGAGTAGCAATGATAGCGATCTTCTCACGACGCATTAGTTGAAGACGGTGGACGGATATGCGAGGGGAGGAATCTTGTAGGAGTCAACGGGATGGACAATGAACGGCTAGCCGACAAAGCCTACGCCACCGACATTTCGTGACGGGACCTCTTCTTCGCAGATGTCAATAGTCCTGTTGTTTACTTGTCGTATTTCGGTCTTCCCGCTTTTTGTTTTTTGTAGTGCGATCACATGAATTTTCATGCGATCTGCAGCTTCAAGAAGAGCGCGGTGATCGACGTCCGAGGAGAATGTTCTGGCTTATACCTGCAGAGTAAGAACAAATCTCCATGGCGTGTCGTGCATCAGGTTCCGGTGAGGTCTTGCATACCTCGAGGTTTTGTAGGGTTCCACCGGTCCTCTTACCGCTTGACGTCATAAATAGTGACATTCAGTGTGCGACGAACTGACGCTGGCTTATTCGGCCTTTCTGCTAACTGGTTCGAAGACAGTATTAAAACCAAAGTGAAAAATGAAACTTAGAGTAACTTCCACGACCGACTTTCTATTAACCTCGGCATTGATCAAGTAATTCTTCGTATTTCTGTTGAGCAAACGCGAGGTGTTATCATTCTTTATTCACGAATGAGCTGACGTTTCGGCGGATTTCGCCTTCCTCAGAGCCTGGAATGGTCAAGCTGACAGCAATCTACTTGGCCAGACGCCTCCATAACCAAACAAAGAAACTCTAAACCAAGATTTCAATCACATTGAACACAGCTTTGCACACTCACCGCTTTCTATGAGGTCTCCACTAAGTATGTCACGTAGAGACCAACCGCACAGAAATCACATGGAAGCATAACGTGCCCCTCCCATCAGAATTGCAGTCTTGTATACTGCCCTATATCACGCGTGATGATGAGGCATTCTTTCCTGTGGTTCATTTTCGGATTTCTGGAATTAATCCCGAATGCCTCGAGAGTTTTGCGAGCTTGTGTTCTTGCCTCGAGGCACTCTGGATTAATTCCAGAAATCTGAAAATGAACCGCAAGGAAGAATGCCTCATTATCACGCGTGATGTAAGGCAGTATATAAGACTGCTATTCTGATGAGTGGGGCACATTATACTTCCATGTGATTTCTGTGCGGTTGGTCTCTACGTGACATACTTAGTGGAGACCTCATAGAAAGCGGTGAGTGTGCAAAGCTGTGTTCAATGTGATTGAAATCTTGGTTTAGAGTTTCTTTGTTTGGTTATGGAGGCGTCTGGCCAAGTAGATTGCTGTCAACTTGACCTTTCCAGGCTCTGAGGAAGGCGAAATCCGCCGAAACGACAGCTCATTCGTGAATAAAGAATAATAACACCTCGCGTTTGCTCAACAAAAATACGAAGAATTACTTGAAACTTAGAGTGAAAAATGATCAGCCGCTCAAGAACGATGTAGGAGCCGAAATCTATTATACAGTGCTCCCAACAATATTCAAGTTAGAAGTCACGGACCGCTTTTTCTCGAACTGGAAAACAACATTGGTGCCTCTGAAAAATAGTTCATGAGTTGTGAACGTTTATTTTTATTTATCGTTTTTTATTGTTTGTCTTTTATTTCCCCACAAATTATTTTCCATTCTTTGTTTATTGCTTGCACTTATCTACATCATCTACATTATAAGGGCGCGTGTGGCGCAGTGGTAGGAGACGCCCTGCAACACACACATGGAATTGATCCCCGCGCCCGTGGATCACCAAGTCTTCCATCCTCCGGGGTTGGCGAATTGATGCCAGACTTGTCTGGGAGAATAGCAGCACTGGTCGATACATCGGTAGGCCACTGCGAGTCATCGTTAACCCCAGATATGCATTGTATCACCTCCAACGATATCTAATGAATTCGAATGCATGGCGCATCCCTCGGCTGTTGATCAACGGCGGTTGCTTTATCTTTTTATCCTTTGTCTACATTGCTTTATAACAACCTTGTTTAAGCTGAACAATCTTAAAAGCCATTGTTGATCCGTTTAAACGGACAACGGAAAGGGCTAGAAGAATACGATAAAACGAAATTATTTTTGTAAAACAACAAAGCATTAGGAGTTCAAGAATTTCTACTTCTAGGTGACATCGGATCCTTTCTTCACGTTCCATCATGCAAACGCCTATGAGCGTAACGGTCTTCTTGTCGTTGATTACGTAAGGATTAGAAATCCCGGAAATCTGGACGCTCTCCTTCTTGAACACATGCGAACCGGAACGTTTCGTAATGTAGGTATTTGTAGCAGCTGTCCGCAATCTCACAGGCAAATTAATCGACTTTTTTCTCTGAGATCCTCAAAACCTTAGTACTGTCAGTGGTCCGGTTTTAAATTGATTCACTTACAAAATTTAATAAGTTGAGTAGCATTTGGTTGTTTCTTGCTTTGATATTGGAATTCTTCACTTCTATCTTTTCTCATGGATTTGCAAGTGTGGTAGTGCAAAGATGAAAATTGACCAATCTCGTACGTGATTGGTTGCCACCCTCTGGCAATGGCGTGTTCACGTCATCCACCAATGGCATACGTGCTTAGAGAAGACGAAATCGCCACTTGTAGATCACCTGACTAGGAAACGAAATAAAGAGGACAATATGATTTATCTGCTTTAGCATCTCAACTTCCATCCTTACCTACATAGAATGATTATTCCACTGGATGTCCGCAGTGATAGTAAACCAGGTGATAATCTATTGGAATCTTGCGATTTTGCTGGCGGATGTAAGGCAATTCTAAAAGACGACGGTAGTATTCATTGCACGGACAGACGACTATGTGAGATTTGTAAGTGGCAGCGTATTTTACCACCAATAATCGATATGAATCAATAACAGACGAGTTTTTAGCAATAGAGTTCCCACGTTATTGCTACGATTTGAACATGCGTGATTATCGATATGTATACGGTTCTTGTTTGGTGCATAAACCAACAGAAAAATATGGTGTAGGTTTGGCTCCGAATTATTTGAAAATCATTTCCTCAGAATTCCAAACTAATCTGACGATATTTAGGTTGTAAAAGTTGATGTAAAGGATGGGACATACAGGGTATGGAATAAGGATTCTGAGGCACAAATATGCGCCGAACCGATCTTAGTGAATAAACCTGGCTATACAGCAGAAGATGAAGGTTTGCTTATTTCTATGTTTCAAAGAAATCATTTTCAGCTTGCTATTCTACCTTTTCCTTTAATCGTCGTCACTTCTTGAGATAGGTGAGGTTACGGTACCAACAGGTCCGCTGCACTTGGTGTCGTCGTCGTTGCTGGAGAAGCTGTCTCCCACGCACCATCCTCAAGGACTCCAGCTCAACTTCCTTGATGTTTGAAGCTTATCAGAAATGAGCGACATTGTCTATTGATTACCTAACTTGTATTGGATAAGAACAGTGACCAACTTTTATCGCCATCCAGAATTGGAAGACCGACGAGACCATACCGTTTGGATAAAATACGTACCGTAGCTTTGCATTAGATGGGACGGTCCGTACGTATCACTCGGAATTTCTATCAAGCTTGCATTTTTCCGTCGATACCTCCATCTTTTCAAGGAGTATCAGTGAACTCCGAAGAAGTTGACGAGGCCACCAAATCCTAATGCGACTTCTTTTTTGCGAAAAATCTCTGATTTATTGATTGTCCTCCGATCACAAAGATCAAAGGGTTCAAAAATTCGCCAATGATGGGCCCTACATGTATAAGTAATTTTCTTGCAACGCCATGAAAACTACGCCCTCGTCGAAAGATTAAAGTAGCTGACCTAGACGAGGATCGAGGTTGTGAGTCTCGTTGAGGAGTTGAGGTACTCTACTACTATGTGGTATGCGAAGAATACCAAATGTAAAATAATTCAATGTTTTTTTTCAATGATGACTGTTCTGGATTTCCCTATCTCCAATTCTTCACCGGTTATAAAAGATGAAGGATAAATGATTTGGAGTTCATCAATTCCTTAGGAATATGCCATGCATCCAATTCCATCAAGCATCCCAGTGATGATTGATTGGGAGGGCTTGTCGATTTCAAAAATCACCATTCTTTCCTCCTAAACGTGTCTGACAACGATTGTCCGACACTGCAGAGGTGGACGGTAGTGTCAGCATGTGTGCATGTGTGTATGTGTGTATGTTTGTGTGTGTTTATGTGTGTACGCGTATGTGTGTATGTGTGTATGTGTGTATGTGTGTGTGTTTTGCGGACCACCTCTCTCTGTTGCTCCGTACCATTCTTTATCACATTATTACTTTTTCTTCCTTTCTTTCTTTCTTACTTTATCCATTATGGGTTCATCTTTGTACTAATCGTTTATTAAGGAGTACTGATTGTGCCTGTTGTGACCGTTCCTGGTGCTCACATGCCCTATGTGGTCATCCTGAACGCGCAAACTATGGATCAACTGTGTCGCTTCGTCATCCCGCAACCACGCATTCCACTCGGTTTTCATTCTCACTTCGTTCCAAAACTACAGAATTCCGTTGACGAAGCTTTGAAAGATTCCAACTAAAAAGCGCTTTGTATTTATTCTCTCCTCTAGATTCTCAGTGTTATGATGTAAATGAACAAACTTTGTGAATTCCAATGAGTTGTGCCATGATATTCTTGTACCATTGAGACCAACAAATTCGATCATTGTATGAAATCTCATGCCGTCGATCTTCCTAATAAGGTTTATTTGGAATTTGAATGTGTAGACGATAATCCTCGCGTAGGAATCAAGAACACAAGCGCGCAAAACTCTTGAGACGTTCTGGATTAATTCCAGGAATCCGAAAATGAACTGCAGGGAAGAATGCCTCATTATCACGCGTGATATAGGGCAGTATATAAGACTGCAATTCTGATGGGAGGGGCACATTACGCTTCCATGTGAGTTCTGTGCGGTTGCTCTTCACACGACATACTCAGTGGAAGACTCATAGAAAGCGGTGAGTGTGCGGAGCTGTGTTCAGTGTGATTGAAATCTTGGTTTCGCGTTTTCTCTGTTTGGTTATGAAGGTGTTTGGCCGAATAGGTTGCTGTCAACTTGACATTTCCAGACTCTGAGGAAGGCGAAATCCGCCGAAACGTCAGCTTTTACGTGAGTGGGGAAGTGGAATAGCACCTCGTGTTTGCTGAACAGAAGTGGAAAGGATAAAAAAAGAGTTTTGCATTAAATGGTAGATTACGAGTCAGGGTTGATTGTCTGATGGTGCCTAATGAAGTCTCTTCTGCAACAGCTGTTCATTGACTTGCATCTAATACATCTAAAAGCAATGCGCACTGTCGCAGATGTATTAAATGCCAGTTAATGAACAACAGAGGGCGGATAGCACAGTGGTAGCGATGTCGGTTTTTACGAGCATGGTGCTAGCTCGATTCCGCCCTAGGCCAACAACGCCCCTCATTCCTCCGGGGTCGGCGAATTGATACTAGACTTGTCCGAGAAAAATCACTCTCTGCAATCTAATTGGGAACTCCCTAGCCCAGCTATCTCAGGGCTCCAGGGAGAATCGACTCGATCAGCATTCCACATCATTCAAGATGAAATGAAAATCCTCAAACAGCAACCGAAGCCACTCGTAAAAACTAGGAAGACCATCCTGGATGATGGATGCGAGAAACGAATCGAATGTGAGAAGTGCTGGGATCCACACAGCAGACGTGAAGACGGGTCATATAAAATAGAAAGAACAGCGATGCGCATCGTCGCAGAAGAAACTCCATTAGGCATCGTTAGATCATCAATCCTGGCTCATAATCTAGCATTTAGTGCAAAGCTTTTTTTCCTTACTTGAAATCATCAGTTTTTGTCCAACTCCATTATCACTATTGTGGACTTTCCTTCATGAATGTATGAACCGTGATGAGGATGACAAAGAAATCTGTTGATTTTCTGTTTTTCAAATTTTCCTTTCCGTTGGCTCCAACAAGAGCATTGTTCGGATCATCACGAATTGTTTTTTTTTCAAAATTTAGAAGAAGTACAACTTTCAACGTTTCTTCTCTTCACTATATCCTCCATTCTCTTGAAAGCTCACCTAGCCGCTCGTTTCCTGCTGCTCAGCTCTGAAGCTAAGTCGTTCATCACATTGATTTCCCGATCTAGGTAGACATAACTGGAGTATTCAGAGATATTCGTTCCGTTGAGCGTGAATGGTGCATGTGAAACCAATCCGTTCCTCATGAACATCGTTTTTATGAGATTTGGTCGAAGGTCAATCTTTCAACACGCTCTATCAAAGTCGGCAAGCATACGTTCCGTTTGGCTAATGTTTGGTGTTATAAGGACGATGTTATCAGCAGTACGAAGATGATGTGACTGCCGACCGTCGATTTTCACTCTCATAGCATCCCATTCCAATGTTCGCATGACGTTCTGGAGGAAGGCGGTAAATAATTGTGGCGAGATGGTATCGCCTTGCCAAACTCCTCTTTTGACGTCAATATCAATATCGTTGTAGAATGGTGATATCTTGGTCGGGAAATTTTTCTACAGTTCACGAAGAATCTTTACGTACTGAGTAGTGACTCCGTGACTATCAAGGGCTTCCGAGGCTGCTTCTATCTCAACTGAATCAAAAGCCTCCTGTAAATCGATGAAAGTGAGACAGAGCGGTCTTTTGTGCCTTCGCGATACTTCAATGAGCCATGTTACCGTGTGGATGTGGTCCATCATACTAAATCCTCTTCGAGACCCTCCTTGCTCACATGGCTGCCCTTCGTCCAGTGTTCTGTCAATCGTGTTTAGGATGACTTGAGTGAAAAGTTGTAGACGCCAGACAGTAAGCAGATTGGGCGATAGTTGCCGATATTGTGCAGGTCACCCTTCTTGAACAATGACACGGTCATACTGGTCTTCCACTAGGTAGAGACCTCGCATTCAGATAGGTAACGTGTGACGAGCCGAGCCGGTGTGCGAGGACTGACGGAAGGTTCTTCAGGTGTTCTGGTTTTATCCTGCCTGGACCTGGTGCAGTTCGATTTTTCACCGACGAAAAGGCATGCCGGATTTCGGAAGGGAGAACAGGTGGTACAACAGATCCATCCTCCTTTATTTCATATGACGGAAGGTGGACGTGGCTATCCAAGAGATTTGAGTAGTATTCGCGAATTATTTTCTCCATAGCCTTTCTGGACGCTATAACTGTCCCGTCTGGGCGTCGGAGTGCAATCGTCTTGGTCTTGTAATTGGCGAAGCATTGGTGAGCTTTGCGAGTGTTTTTCCCAGCCTCTGAAGCTTCGACCATTACTGCTGCTCTTCGCTCTTTATGATCTTTTGTCTCCTGTCTGCATTGTTTTGCAAGTTTGGACGTTAGTTCGCGGCTGCCTGCAGCTCATGCGATTCCACGCTGGCGTATCAGCTCAAGTGTTTCTGGAGGCAAACGTCTCTTGGTGACTTTCGAACTCTCAGCTTTCATAACGCTAACGTGAAGATGTTATATGAGCCGATCGTATTCTTCGTCGATGTTGTCGACAACGGCATCTTCCCAACACCCGACTTATGAAATAAAACCCAATTTGCGGTGAATCTGGGACTTCGGTTTTGGAATTTAGCGGCTTTTTCCCCTTTCCGCGAGAAATAGAATCTTGCACGAAGGAGACGATAGTCTGATCCCGTGTAGAATTTTAGGACAACAGCGACATCAGTTAGGCAAAACTTTCTATTTACTATGATGTAGTCTACTTCGTAATGGTACTCTCCATTGGGAGACTCCACGTCCAGCGTTGAGGGTGGGGATTCTGGAATTGCGGGTTACCATGGATTGTCTTGGCCGCCATGATAAAAACTCAGACAGCCGCTCATCTTGTTCGTTCCATTCTAATCCGTGGGTCCCAATGTGACGTTCTTCTTGGTCCAATCTTGGCGTTGAAATCTCCAATGATGACCTTGAAGAATGTGTGGTCTTTTCTGTAGAACTTCTCCAAGTCCATATGGAACGCTTCGACTTCTTCTTCGTCATAATTTGATGTCGGCTCGTAAACAACGAAGATTGTCAAAACTGGAATTGATTCACGTCTTCTTAATCGTAAACGTCCGATTCGGGTTGTAAGTTGTTCGAATGAGTCGATGTTCATGGACAAACTCGTGTTGACGAGAATGCCGACGCCGCCGACTCTTCTACTGTCGCATGTTCATAGGAACAGTTCTTCTCCGGTGTCATAGACGGTGTTTAAGGGCTAGCGTCTTCTCGTCTCGGCCAGGCCGATGACGTCGTACTTTATCCTTCCTGCCTGAATGAGCAAGTCTTCTATCGAGGACTCGGATGCAAGCGTACGTGAATTGTAGGTACAGACCGTCACCACACTTCCTTGAAATCCAGGCATCTTCCATCGGCCCTGAGATTTTAGTAGCCTCTCCGTTCTCGTCATACCCAGCGCTGCGAAACTGGGGGCTCTTTCGGGGTCAGGGGAATGAGGCCCGTTTGTCGTTTGTTTTTTTTTTACTGTTTAGCGTTTCGATGCCCACGCATAGCTTGCTGGACTCTGAACGTGGGGGCTGGGTATACTCATGGGTAGCTTGCCAGGCTCTCCCAGAGTGGACATGGACCTTATTTGTTGGAGACGACTCCTAGCCGTCTCCCATAAATTTCCCAGTCACTTGATTGCACGATTTTGGCTGAATTGAGTCAGCAAATACAGAAAGTATGTGCCAAATCAACGCAGCAGAAGCAGGGAGTCCATCGCCTGTATCCACCTGCGTCTCAGGGAAGCAAGGGTCGCATTTGATCCGCGATTAACCCCCTATCTACCACCTGCAGATGCGCCACGTAGCGTCGCGACTAAGCGGCTCGAGATCCCTCATATGAGGGAGGTCCGTGTAGTTACGTCCATTAGGTCGAAAAAATCAACATGGTAAACGACTTAGAGCTAGAGTAGAGCTGAATGGAACGAGTGGCTTAAGGAGTTTTTAAGAGCGGGATGTAGTGAAGAAAACAAAGAACACCCGACTCCGTGCCCACCTTTTCGTCTCCACGATACTCCCGCCCCAACGTAAGCGGCAGAAATATGATCGCTGCGTAAGCAGGATGAAAGATCCCTCAGCGTTACTGAACGCGTAGCCGAAACTATGATGCTGAGAGCTCCCGTTTGTCGTCCAGCGACTCGAGCAGTCGCCAGTAAATCTTCCATTCTTACCCGTTGCATGCAAAAGTAGCCCATTGAGTTCTGCTCGTTCAATGGATTCGTTGAGCATCATACCTTTCTTCTAGGTTTGTCGTGAAGAGCTCTGACCATTGAGTCCGTCGTCTTCCTGCTGTGTGCTATCACAAGGAATCCGGTCACTAACAGCTCTTGTCCATTGCTTGTCATTCATACGCATTACATGTCCGACACATCTTACCTTCGACTGTTTAGCGTACAGAACGGCATCTTTGATTTTTGATCGTTGACGCAGGTCGAGGGTTTGAATCCCTTCCTTTACTTGTGTGAAACAGGATACTCCTAGTATCGCTCTTTCGACTGCACGTTCAATAACGCTGAGTGATCTTTCATCCTGCTTACGGAGCCACCAAGTTTGTGACGCATACGTTAGGGCAGGAAGTACCGCTGAGTCGAAAAGGTAGGCACAGAGTCGGGTGTTCTTTGTTCTCTTCACTACATCCTTGATGCTCTTGAAAGCTCCCCCAGCCGCTCGTTTTCTTTTGCTCAACTCTGGAGCTAAGTCATTCATCGTATTAATTTTCCGAACTAGATAGGCATAACTGGACCATTCGGAAATAATCGTTCCGTTGAGCGTGAATGGGACATACGAAACCAATCCGTTCCTCATGAACATCGTTTTGTGAGCTGTAGTCGAAGACCAGTTTTTAGCAAAAGTTATCAAACTCTCCAAGCATTCGTTCCACCTCGCCAAGGTTTGGTGTAGTAAGAACGATGTTCATTAGTATGGCGAAAATGGTGTAATTGCCGACCATCGACTTTCACTCCCATGTTCTCCCATTTTCGTTCCCCGCATATTATCAAGTCCTCTCTAGACGGTTCCTTCCAGTGCCATATCTCTGAATATTCACAGATGTCATAGATTGTGACATATCTCAGAGATAGATTTCAGATTATCTCTGAAGTCGAAATATTCACTTTATTTTTTCACTTTATTGAAATATTTTCATTCACATATCCCATTCCAATGTTCGCATGACGTTCTGGAGGAAGGCGGTAAATAATTGTGGCGAGATGGTATCGCCTTACCTAACTCCTCTTTTGACGTTAATGTTAATGTCGTTGTAGAATGGTGTTATATTGGTTGTGAAATTTTTGTACAGCTCACGAAGAATCTTTATCTACTGAGTAGTGACTCCTTGACTATCAAGGGCTTCCATGGCTGCTTCAATCACAATTGAGTCAAAAACCTTTTTTAAATGGATGAGAGATCGACCGACGACGAAAGCATTACTCCTTGCCCTTATGGACTTCATTATAAATCTAATGATATAAATTTAGCATCCCGAGGTATTGGTCAATAAATAGTTTTAAACAAGTAGAAAGTCATGCGACTGGGTCCGTTACATCATAGTTCACGGGTCGGTGAACCAGTTGCAGTAGTTCTCAACCGCAGCTGGAATCCCAGTCGCTATGCAAGAGACCCTGATGACAAAGAACTCGCTTCGATCCGCAAGATTAGATGAGTGTATGTGGTGAAGAGCAGAAAACGCTGTGTCACGGCTATGAGAGGGCTCGGAAAGAACTACGGCAGACTGGCACTCCTCGGAATCTCACTGAGAGAAGACAACTGGTCGCTAACTTGTAGCACCCTCGTTTGAACTTGGCTATGTTCTTCGATAACGTTTCTAAGACTGCGAATGGAATAGAAGAAGTATAAGGGGCCTACAAATACGAAAAGGAACTATCTAAATCTTCCATTAAGTGTGTAAGAAAACAGAAAACAGAGACGCGTGTAACGCAGTGGCTAGAAGTGCCTTGCCATACACACGCAGCCGTTTGTTCGACCCGGCGCCCCAGGCTCACCAACGATCCCTTCCCTCCGGGGTCGGCATATTGGTACCAGACTTGGCTGCAACGGTAGCAGCATCGACTTGACATATCTTTTGGCCACCACAAGTCATTGTATAGACCGCATATGCATCGAACCATTTTTATGAAACTATGAATCGATTCAAATGCAGGTGCATCCCTGAAAGGTTGGTCAACGTCGAAACCGTAACCCTTCACCCTTAATAAATAAAGGATAAAGCTCTTGGCGTTGATCAATCCCTTAGGGATGCGCCATGCATTCGACTTCATTAAGCATCGTTTGGAGGTGAATGAATGCATATCTGGCCTCTACAATGACTCGCGATGGCCTACCGATGAGTCACGCCAGCGCTGATATCCTCCTAGAAGGTCCGGCAGCGATTTGCTGACTCCGCAGGGATAGAGGGCTTGGTGTGCTGGGGCGTCTGGGTCAATCCATGTGTACTGCAGGGCGCCTCCGACCACTGCGCCACACGCGCCTGTTCTTTATCTTAAATATGGGAAACTATGCGTCAAATCTTAACCCTTTTATTTACTGCCTTTTTCTTTTTAATGGCAGCGTATGTTGCGAAATATAACTCGTATATAATGCCGAGATATTTGCAAAACACCGGATCGCAGGTGTATGCGATGGGGAACGAACACGCGCTGTTGTCCTTACCGGGGAGCAGCGCACTTCACCACCACACCATCCGGGTCCTTCGTTTTGCTTGTCTCTCAGCTAGCTAGTTATTATTTCGCAACATACC
>UYYA01003855.1:31944-304725 GCA_900624975.1 Angiostrongylus costaricensis
CGTTGACGGGTGATTGCTGATGGCAAAAAGATCGATAGAACTAGCTGAGAGACAGGCAAAACGAAGGACCCGGATGGTGTGGTGGTGAACGCGTTACTCCCCGAAAAGGAAAATAGCGCGTTCGTTCCCCACCACAAACACCTGTGGTCCGGAGTTTTGCAAATACCTCAGCATTATATACGAGTTATATGCGTCAAATCTCAAAAGACGTCCGCAATCACGGCACGTTCTGCGAATGCGTTTCATTCGAAACGAATCGCATTGATCTCTGTAGATTCGAAGTAGTACTTGTTGCTTTTGCTTTTGTTCATTACGTTATCGATCCACCGCTTATATGATGGTTTACTACCATAGAAGAGATTGATCCGCGTCAGAGTCAAAATTCTGTGTGTTAGAAGATTCATTGGCGCTAATATGAAGTTATGGGCAAGAAATCCAATCAATACCTATGTACTTCGTGCCGTTTTTTCGGAATTGAGAGCTGTAAGGTAAGAGCCAAGATCATACTAGTAGTTTGGTTTGGCCTGTGTATTTATCTTTTCACTGTAGTCCTTTAAGTCCTGATTGCTCATTTTTCATGCGTTCCGTTGTCACTATGCAGTACTGGCAGTACGTATTCATTCTGAATAAATCGGCCTACCGTCTCTTGATTCCTCTCTTGTTGTTATGTGATGACGTGTAGTCCGTGAACTGAAGTAATGTTTGAAATTATCTATTCAGTACCGGCTGGCAGATAAAGCCGACTACTTGATCGTTCGGTGCTTCCCTTCCTCAGATATGTCATTCAGTACTTAAAGTCAGTACTGGTCTGCAATACGAACGGTGTCTCTTACCATTATTGAAGTTCCCTTATTCGCGAACTCTATGAAACAACTATGCTTAAGCTGTAATTTCCTTGTCCATTCCTTTGATTTAGAATGAAGCGATCCACAAGAGGTAAACGGTTACAGGATGGAGGAGCTAAGAAGAAAACTTTTGACGTCGAAGATCTGTGGAAGTTGCACGTAAGTTGTTTAGTTATTTTAGGAGTGATTACTTTGATTTTTTGAATTTCTTTAATTTTCAAAATGTAGCTTTTATTGTCACCTTGCAACGCTTTATCACCTCATCGTGGCTGGGAGGTGTTCCTAGGTGTGGGGCTGCGATGTACAGCAAGGGAGTCATCCCCAAGGCAGAGTCCACCATGCTAAGAAGGAATCCGACTTTTCCATCAGGAAGCGCAGCCAAGAGTAAACGAATGCGAGAATTTACCACCGTCCTGGTATCAAACTAGTCGCATGATGGCAAATCTCTCTCTGATTCCCAAGGGCGGCGACTAGCTGTGATGGTGATGACCCGGGACAGACTTTGACCAAACTGACCTCGGGACTCCGGGGAACTGCAGTGACTAAGCCAGCAAAACTGAAAAAATGGAAATTACGCTGGGGCCCGCTCAACCAGTGAAGATGCGTCAGCCAAGCATCCAAGTAAGTTTCTTATGAACTTTTTTTCTGAGAATTTCATGTCTTATCTTGAAGTAATTCTCTCATTATAAATATAAAATTCTTATTCCTTCAGCTTGAACGGATTACTGAGATGCGTCAGAGTGGAGATGCTCCTGTTGATACGATGGGATGTCATAAACTAGGTGATCCACTGGCATCGCCAGAGGTATTTTCTTAGGAAAATGATGCATTGCATCTTCCAAGGTTGCTAGAGTTGCAATGTTGCTAAATTGTTGCTGTTTAAAAGGTGTTCTTTTGCTTCTCCTAAACATATAAGTAAAAAATGTCCTTATCAGACTTTCCGTTTTCAAGTACTGATGGCCTTAATGTTGTCAAGCCAAACGAAGGATGAAGTTACGTCAGCGGCTATGATGGTTGGTCATGTCTTTGCTTCTGTTTTTTTTTTCTTTTGGTCATATCTTTTTTCTTACCATCTCCAAAACCTTTGACACTGTTACCACGTCGTGAGTTCATAGACCAAAGTTTCATTTTCTGTTCTTTTCCGTAGACTTATGTAGAAACAGTTGCTACAACTTAAAAGCTTATTTTCATAATTTTAGCGAGTTGATGTGAGTTTATCTACTCAGAGATTATTTGACATGACTAGGCTTTCGGCGAATTGCGCTTCCTAGAGACTGTTTCGTTTTCTCGTTCGCTCTTCAGAAACTGGTAGGAATTGAACAGAGTTCACATGAACTGATAAAAAGGAAGATTAAAAAGTTGTACTACTTATAGAGATTATGAAAGTATGCATGAGAATAACAGCCTTACAAGGCGTTTTGTTCCAAAGAGTAATTGAATAGGCGCGTGTGGTGCAGTGGTCGGAGGCGCCCTGCAGTACACTTGCTATCGATCCCAGCGCTCTAGGCTCACCGAACTTCGGGATCAGCAAATTGATGCAAGACTTGTATGGGAGGATAGCAGTACTGGGTCGACACATCGTTAGGCCACTTCGAGTCATTGTAAAGAACATATGCATTCAATCACCTCCGACGATATTTAATGAAGTCGAATGCGTTACGCATTCCTCAGGGATTGATCAACGCCAAGAGCCTTTTAACTTTTCATTAATTGAGTCCCGGAAAGCACATGCTTTTATATCTCAAAATAAAAATTAGTGTGTTGTTCAGCGACTACGAAGTCACGGTTGTAGTGTAAATTCAATGCTCGATATATCAACAAATGACTTGGAAAAGCTGTTACACCCGGTCGGATTTTACAAGGTCTGAATTCTTTACTCTATATCTAAGAGGAAGTCATAACTCAATTTTTCTTACACAGAAGAAGGCCGTTTTTATCAAGAAGGTAGCCGAAATACTAAAAGAAAAATATCATGGGGATGTACCAGATTCAGTGGAAGGTACGACACTGTCTGAACATTATGTATTGTTAATAACTCAAAAGACCAACGTTCTTTAAACTTCGACATAAATAATCGATATATCTATTTATTTGTTCTTATGAACTGACCTTGTTGAGCTGAAGCGAGATTGGTATAGTTGTCGTTGCTGTTGTCGTTATGTTGTTGTTGTTGGCCGATGGTTGACGTTTCGGTGATTTCGCTCTTCTCAGAGCCGTGATGATGCCAGTGGGACTAGTGCACTAGTGGTGGTTCCACTCACAACATAATGACTCTGAGGAAAGTGAAATCTCCGAAACGTCAGCTATTGGCCAACAACAACAACAACGCAACTACAGCAACGACAACAACAAAAACAACAGGAACAACAACAACTTATACCGTCAGCTCAACAAGATGAGTTCATAAGAACATATAAATAGATAATAGTTATTCTGAGATTAGGGCGCCCGTGGCGCAACACTCGGAGGCACGCTGCATCAGACTCATAGGATCGATCTCCGCGTCCCTGGCTCACCAAGCCTTCTATCCTTCCGAGGTCGGCAAATTGGTACCAAACTTGTTTGGAAGGATAGCAACACTGGGTTTATACATCGGTAGGGCACCGTGAGTCATTGTAAAGGCCAGATATACATTCAGTGATCTCCAACGATGCCTAGTGAAGTCGAATGCATGGCGCATCCCTCAGGGGTTGATCAACGCCGAGAGCTTTATCCTTTATTCTTTTATTCTGAGAGTTATAGAGTAATTAATTTATACATTAACTGCATACATGAGCTTATTCAGGTCTTTGCTCGCTTCCCGGTGTAGGACCAAAAATGGCTCATCTTGTGATGCAAATTGCTTGGAATAGAGTAGATGGCATCGCTGTGGACACCCATGTGCATCGGATTGTGAATCGACTTGGTAGTTTTCGTTAGCGTAATATTATATTTATCCCTAAATCTGGACAACAGGGAAGGAACTTTGTAAATTACTACACTGTCCATTTTGTTGAGATTACTGACATTTTCACCTTGGCCGTACTGATCAGAAAGGGCGCGTGTACTGCTGTGCTTGAAGGCGCTTTGCAATACGCATGGAATCAATCCCCCCGCCCCAGGATCACCAAGCCTTCCAACCTTCGTGGGTCGGCAAATTCGTAAGTTGCCTGGGAGGATGGCAGCACTGGCTCCATACATCAGTAAATCACCGCGAGTCATTGTAAAGACCAGATATACATTCAATCATCTCCAACGATTCTTAATGAAGTTGAATGCATGGTGCATCCCTCAGGGATTGCTCAAATCATTACAGGCTGGATGAAAACCGATACACCGGAGAAGACTAGGTCCAAACTTCAGGAGATGCTCCCAAAGTAAGAATTATAATTTGGATAATCAAACTTCACTTTTAAGACCATACCTCACATTCTTCTAATAGCAAAACAACAGATTTCGCTTATTTCCCAGTAGCTGTTCATACTCTTGTTCGTAGATCACATTGGACCACCATAAATCCACTACTCGTTGGATTTGGGCAACAAACTTGCCTTCCCGTAAAGCCGAAATGCAGCACGTGTCTCTGCAAGGATATATGCCCTTCTTCGACGACTAAAAGTTCGAAAAAATCAAGCGCGGAACAAACATAAGTCTGAAAGTTCCCTTGCCAATTGCTTGAAATTTTACCCCCACATATGTATACATGTAAAGATTTGGATCGTAGCTAACGTGAACTAGGTGCGTTTATACAATCACGGAGTTTCACTGATCTGCATATTATGAGGAATTTATCTCAAAGGATGATAGAGAAAGTCTAAGGAGTTACTTCTTGCACAGTTTCCTTTGTTTTCTTATTCTCACTTTCATGAAGATCCTGGTAATTTTGCATGATTTTATTGAAGCCAGTTCGTCCTTAATAATGAACTATATTGAAGGTATATGTTGTATGAAACACTTACGTTTATCGCTAAATCAGTGTTCTCTTGATGTATTGTTTTCGTCAATCACGAGTTTATTCCTTGGTACGTTTGTGATCTTAGCAAAGACCTTCTCAAAGGTCATATTCACGGATGTCGCTTACTAAGTGATTCTTTGAAAGTTGTGGAATACATTTGGTTTATACCTACCTTCCTAAGAAGAACAAGGCTTCATTCGTAGAAATCTGCCGCTAAATATCCTCTCGAAAGTAATTTCATATGTTCTCGTGGACGCATAACATGAACTAGACATTCTGAGAAACTGTTGATATGTTCGACATACACTGTAGTCAGATTACACATATAAACATTTTTATTTACTTCATGATAAATTGTCGTACATTCTTTCTTTTTACATCTTCATGGGCATTGCTCAGTACACCGACTATGGGCTAATGTGAGTTGTCGATTCTCCCGTGATAACCGCGATACCTCGTTGCTTAGTGAGTCTACGGAACCCTGAAGTAGTCATATGTCTAATCGGCAAACATTTTCAAGAAACCAGTTGTTATTTTGACCTTTAGTGTTATATTTTTCATTAACGCGTCCTCTAATACCGACTGAAGTCGGGAATTCACTTCTGTGGCTAGTTGCAGCGACTTCTTATCGTTACCTCCGGCAAAAATCGACCCCATTAAAGAATAGGAAGTACCTTTTCTTGCTAGAGGGACCTGAAACGGAAAACTAAGTATACAAGGAGAAATGCGACTGGATCTACATTGTCTACATCGAGAATCTATTGAATCGCCATTTGAAAGCTACCAAGTGACTGACAAACAGGATGACCTCACTAGTTACAGCTTAAGATCGCACACTTTAACACGGAGTGACCGTAAAATATAACGCTTCTTGAAATCGCACGTGCATAGATAAAGCCAAAAGAGAAAGCTCTTGGCGTTGATCAATTCCTGAGGAATGCGCCATGCATTCGCGTTTATTAAGCATCGTTGGAGGTGACCGAATGCATATCTGACCTTTACAATAACTCGCGGTGGCCTACCGATGTATCCAGCCTATGCCGCTATCGTCTACGTCGAGTTTGGTACCAATTTGCCTACCACGGAGGAATGAAGGGCTTGGTGAGGCTAAGGCGCGAGGATCGACCCTATATGTGCTGCAGAAGGCCTCCTACCACTGCACCACACACGCCCCGTGCATGGACAGAAAATGGCGTGCATAGATAGGAAAGACACTCATACGAGCAACAAACAAAACCGAAATTAAGAATATCTGCATTCTCTCACATCACCTCACTGTCAACTTGCCTGTACGACTTCGCAGCAATTCATTAACTACAAAATAGAAGTAATTACATTGAATAAAACCGACAAAGAAGACAATGTACAGACCTGCTCAAGGGATCCATTGGAAGGCAGTAATAGAGAAGCTTCCTCACGAAGTGCGTAATGTTGAATTATTCTTTAAAAACGCATTAATCTACTCAGAAATGAGAAAAATCACGAGAATACTTTCGCGAAGCCTTGAAGGGCGCTTCAGGGATACTGTTCCCCAAAAACACTAACCTTGTCTTCTTCTGTAATTCCTCCAGACAACATCGCACGTGCTCCTCTAGGAACTCTATTTTATCGTTTCTTCTGGCGAGCTTTTTTTGCAACGCAATAATCTGTGAAGGAACAAGTATTCCACGAAAGATCGAATTTTAAATGAACACTCGTCAAAAATAAATATAGGAAAAAATCGAACCTTGTCTATCATTACTTGCTGAAACGTGCTAGGTTCACTTGATACAGTCTGCCCTGAATGAGAATTCTCGTCGTCGCGTGACAAGGTCTAAATAATAACGGAACAATAGCCAAACCAGCAATCCAAGCAGTCTTCAGAAATATTGTAGTAAGAGAAAACAATGCCAGAATTTTATCATTAGTCCTTCGTTAACTCAAGAATGTAAGAAATATTGGGTAGAAAACCATTCAAAGTCCTCACCGTTATTCTATCAATGCTGTTCAACGAACTGGCTCTCGACCGCGAGCTCGTACTTGCGACCGAATCATTTGAATTCAGCGGGGCTAACGGAGTTGTTGCGTCCACTTGCTTTCGAAGACTCGACACTTCGAATTTCAACTCCTACAAAAGATCTCTATGATTTTTGAAATCCAGTTTAAAAGTAGAAACTAGTACATATCCCTATTTTTGTTATTATGGGACGGAAACGACTGTCACATGAGTCCATGAATAATATCGTAATCTAGTTACAGCAGCAAAAAATGGATAAAGCTCTCGGCCTTGACCAATCGCTGAGGGATCCACCATGCATTCGACTTCATCAAGCATCGTTAGAAGGGACTGAATGCATATCTGACCTTTACAGTGACTGGCGGTGACATACTAATGCATCGAGCCAGTACTGCTTCCTCCCGGACAAGTACGGTACCAATCTTCCGACCCTGGAGAGATGGAGGGCTTGGTGGGCCTGGGACGCAGAGATTCGATCCCATGTATATTGTATGGCGCCTATAAGTGCCCAATTAAAGCAGTAGAATCATTAACCTACTTTGATATTAGCTGTGTACTTCTTCTTAAGCACTGCATGATCGACACGTTCTTCCTGCAGCCGTTGTGTCAATTCTTGTACTGCAAAAACTGACTTTACTGTGTTGATCTAGCTATAAAACCCCTCCAAAAAAATAACCTTTAACAAGCATGTCGTTTAGTTCATTTTTTAACGATATTATTTCACTTTGTCCACTTCCAGTTGCCTGTTCAAGATCCTTTTCCTAGAAAAGGGTTAGGTAGCGCGGTTTTGGTGTTGACAGTGATCAAATAGAATATAACGTACTCTTTCAGAGAGTTTCAAAAGAGCACGATTCAGCGAACCCTCAGTTGTAATAAGTTTTTGCTCCAGTTGACAATTCTAAATGAAGAAAACAACGGAGTCTCATGTTATGTGAAAATAACTACAATCAAAAGTCACAAGAATATCTATCACCTTTTCTCTCTCCGTAGCAATCTCACTTACAAGCTGACTATTTCGTTCTGTCAGTTGTTCTGTGATGGCCAACATCCTCTCAGCTTGCAAACGACATTCTTCAGCTTCTTTTTCGGCAATCTAAACTAAATAACAACTAGCGACATTTACTTAATAAAAGTCAAGAAAAAAAAATCACTAGCCTCACACTCTTTTACGGCTTGTTCTTTATCAAGCCTAGCTTGTTCCGCTATTTTCTGACTGCTGAAATAATCGAGTTTTATGTAACCCTATAAGGTAACAATGACTGCATGAACCTACCTCACTATCTGTTCTTCAATCCCTTGTAGACGCCAAAGTTCGACCGATGCTTTTCTATTAGCCTTCTCTTCTAGTGAAAGCTTATCCTCGAAACTTTGCAGTTTGTTGAGAAGATCAAGATTTTCTCTGTGAAAGATGTGAAATGGAAAAGATGGAGAAGAAATACTACTGGGAAATATGACGAATCAGTAAGCGGTAGATCCAAAATGCTAATAAAAACAGAAGTGTGAAAATAACAGAAAAAGTCACATTAAAATGCCATACCATAGTATATATATATATATATATATATATATATATACATAAATAAACATATACGCCATGCATATATACATAAGGGCCCGTGGTGTGGCCCAATGTTCGGAAGCACCTTGCAATACACATGGGATCGATATACACGTCCCGGGCCCACCCAGCCTTCCATCTCTCCGGGGTCGGCAAATTGGTAGCAGACATGTATGCGAGGATAGCAGCACTAGCCCGATACATCGGCAGACCAACATGAGGCATTGTAAAGGCCAGATATGCACTCAATCATCTCCAACGATGCTTAATGAAGTGGAGTGCATGGCGCATCACAGAGGGATTGATCAACGCCGAGAGCCTTATCCTTGTTTTTTTCGGTACGCATATATGGGTAAATTACGGGAGTGTTATACTACTATGTTATATATTGTTATACTATTGTTACCATTGTATGTTATACTAAATCTTCAACAATACTCGAAAATAAACCAAACTCAAAACACACGGGTTACTCCAAAGTAGTAGCTCTCACTTAGCTCACCTCTTCACTTCGTCTAATTCAGCGGTGACTTGGCGATTGGAATCAATCAGACGAGAGCAGTTCAAATTCGCCTCAGCTAGCTGTTGTTCTACTAATTGCTGACATTTATTCAACTCTTCAGCTTGGTTTACACGACGCGATTCTTGTATCTGAACATTCCCTTATGCAAATACTAGTAATATCCAAAGCAAGCTCACTTCTGCTATGAAACGATAGCATTTTATTCGTTCCTGCAACCGTCGCAATTCATTGAAAAAAACACAAAACAAGCAGGTGAATTAAGAGTAACAGCTGATGTATGCATACCACGAAGAACGAGGCCATTAAGAGACAACGTTCAACCTTGGATATCATTTGATCTGAATAATTTTCCACGGATCGCTGAGACAGTCATACCGGAAATGGCAACCTGCCGATCAACCGTGGAAGCTCAGTAGGAATTTAACATCCAACGGTTCACTAGAGCTCGCTGGACAGAAGAAATCGAAGAACAGAGCTGGTTAGTATTTACATGGCTACAGAAAAAAGACTTACTTGCGTTTTTAGTGAGAGCTGCCTATTTTCCCCTTGAAGCTGAACCTTTTCTTCTTTCAGCTGAATGAGTTGTTTCCTAAGCACATCACCTTGCTGCTTTAGTTCGGCTATCGATGCGTTGCTAGCCTTAAAACTCCATTGGAATAAACCCTTGTAAAACTGAGAACAATAAAACCATTAGTAAATGAAGTCCCAACTGTATGCCTACAAAATCTTTTCATACGGTAAGACCTAAATCAACCTAAAGGAACTCAATGAAAGTCTTCTTTGCCTCCCGGAAGAGCATTTCTTGCGAAACTTGTGTGCTTCACGGTCTATAACATGAGAAAAAAATAAATACCCACTTAGCTTCATTATTACATGATCTGGTATACAATATCATGCTTCCTCATATACATCTCCAACGAGAGACTAAGATTTCCTGGATCACGGCTTGAAAGACGCACACAGGAAGAGTTAGTCCCACACCAGAATACTAACGACCGAGGCAAACAAATAAGTGAAAGAAAAATCAAAAATTAATTATTCGGGCCACAAAAGCATTATGATAAAAGTATCCACAGAATTTGAAATAACAACAGGATATCAAAGAATCCAATTAAATCTCACTTCTACTCGCTTTTCTGCCAATTTTAATTTGTTCTCCAAATCAAATTTTTCGTGTTTAGCGTTCTCCAACTCTACCCGCAGGCTGCTATTTGTTTTTTCCTAAAGAAAAACAGAAAGATTGGAAGCTCTTAGAAATCTAAATCGGATCCTAACCAAAGCCACCAACCAGCTGCTCCAGACTCTCTTGACTTTGACAGTGTTTCAACTCTTCCTTCGCCTTTTGGCACTCGACCAGTTCCTGTTCTTTCTTTTGGATGTCGCCCCGTATTCGCATTATTTCTGCCTCTCTTGTCGCGTACTTTACAACGGCATCGTTCTTTTCCTTTTCGGATATGTCCAATTTTTTGGTCAACTGAAGAAATTCAATATATCAACATTGAACATGAACATTAAACATTGAATATTAAACATTGAACATTGAACAATAAACGACATCTAATACCAGACATCTCGAAACTTACCTGACTAACTGAGTTCTTATACTTCAGTGAAAGATCCTTTATTGTAATATTGTAATGGGTCTCCTGAGCTGAAGCACGATCCTAAATGTTTGACAAATAACAAAACTTAACAAAAACATAATCGAAACATTTTCAAACACGTATATTTCGAATAAGGCAACGGATAGCACAGTGGTAGTGATGCCGATCATCAACAGCACAGGTTGGTTTGAACCCACTCCGGGCTCATCAAACCTCTCGTCCCACCGGGGCGGTAAACTGATACCAGACTTGTACGGAAAAAAATCGCTCTCTGCAATCCAGATAGGAATACTCTAGCCTGGCTAGAGAGAATCGGACACGACCGGCAGTGAACGAGATCCAAGATGAAATAAAAATCCTCAAGCAGCAGCCAAAAACACATGTAAAAGTTGGAAGACTTTCATGGATGATGGATGTGAGGAAACGAATCGAATGTCAGAAGTACTGAGTTCCACACAGTACATGTGAAAGACGGGTCGTATAAAATAAAAAAAATACTTCGAACAAATCATAGATATTATACTGTCATGAAAAGGATGAATATGTAGTGTTGATCGGCGTTGATCTATATCCCTGGGAGATGCTCCATGCATCCCACTTCACTAAGCCATCGTTAGGGGTGAATGAATGCATATCTGGCCTTGACAAAGACTCGCCGCGGTTGATGTATCGAGCCAGTGCTCCTAACCTTCCAGACAAGTCTGGTACCGATTTCCCGACCCCGGAGGGATCGAGAGCTTGAACCTGGGGCGCGTGGATCGATCCTATGCGTATTGCAGGCCACCTCCGACCACTGCGCTTTACCAGTTTTCATGCGCTCAAGGGGCAAGTGTGGAGCAGTGGTTGGACACTGCGACACACATGTGGAATCGATCCCCGCACTCATGGCTCACCAAGCTTTCTATCCCTCCGGGGTCGGCAAATTGGTACCAGACTTGTCTGGGAGGATAGCAGCACTGGCTCGATACATCGGTAGGCCACCGTGAGTCATTGTAAAGGCCAGATATTCATTCAACCACCTCCAACGATTCTTAATGAAGTCGAATGCATGGCGCATCCTTCAGGGATTGATCAACTCTGACAGCTTCATCTCTATTTTTTATCCATGCGCCCAAAACACATCAAACCTGCACAGCTTTCAGTTGAGTTTCATAGTCACGGAGCCGTTTCTCCAATTCGAATGTCTCTTTTTTTTGTGTATCTCGCATGTTACGTAGAAGCTCATCACTCTGATCACGTTCTCGAATCGTTTTTAGTAATTTCTCTCGGTAATTAGAGTTTTGCTCCTCGAGCCTAAAAAGTAGAAACGTGAACTGTAAGAACGTCAATTACAGTTAATGCCTCTGCATACTGAAATACCATAAAAGAAAAGAGAAACCTAAAAACAAACAGTGAAATGGTAGGAAAAGCGAAAAACCGAGATGTCAAGTTCGACATCCAAAACGTGGTATAACTTTCCTTTCCAAGAAGAGTCAACAGTCTCATATTCATGCTACCATTCTATGAATCCTCTCAATGGTTTACCGTCTCATTGTGTCTGGGAGATGTTCCTGGATGTCGGGCTGCGATGTAGAGCGTAGGATTCGTCCCCCCACCCTTAGCAGAACCTCGCAAGCTGAGTCCGACGTTTCCATCAGGAAGCCCAGTTAAGAGTAAACCAATATCAGGATCCACCACCGTCCTGGTACCAAACTAGTTGCATAGTGGCAAATCTCTCTATGATCCATAAGAGCGGTGAATGCCTGTGGTGATGACGAATTGGGGTAGACTTTGGCTAGACTGACCTCGGGACTTCAGTGAGGCTCAATAGATAAGCCGGCAAAACTCCGAAAAAAAAATGGAAACTATGTTAGACCCTCTTCCAAAAACTCAAGGGATAAGTTTATACAGAGAGCAAATTACGAACCGTTCTATATCCTTCTGTTGAACCTTGTATTTATCATACAGCGATTGTAATTGAGGGCAGTCATCACCGTTTAAAGTGTTAGTAAGTAACACATCATCCGACGATTTTACATCAGCACTACAATCGTCCATCACTAATCGATTTATGGATTTTCATAACATCTGAAATCCGCATTAGAATACTAAACAATAACCACGAGAAATAACGTTATTCACGATTACGGTATAAATCTTACACTGGGCGGAATAAACTAAGATTGAGTTAGTGAGCAGTCTGGTATTTACCTGGTTGTATAAATAATAATGACATCATCCATAATCAACTAGTAAAATTGATAACAGCAACTACAATAATGATAAGAATGACAGCTGATAGCAACTATCTTCGAAAGAGACAATGACATTGTAGCTGTAGCTCTCTGTGATGAAACCAAACTGCCCAGTGAGTGGCCAACCAGTAGAATGACAGCGAAAAGGATATGAAAAACGATGAATATGAATAGGGGACATTATTGAACGATCAAACAAACAACGGAGCGCACAGAACACACCATTCAATCAATTTTTCAAAACCGATTTCATACACATTTTTCCGCAAAACAGCTCATAAACCCTTCTCGGACAGTAGTGTATTCGAAACGAACCACGTAAATGCTGGTCCATTAAAAGCTCACCGTGATAACATATTCAAACAAGTGCGTGTTCTAGTACGCTGCTTTGGAAAGTCGTAACTTACTTTATGATTCGTAGAATGTTTGAAAGATATATTCCCATTAATATTTTATATGGTATTCGTTCCAAAAAGTAATAACATCTATTCTATAATCTACTATAGAGGCGAGTGTAGCGCAGTGATCAGAAACATCTTACAATACACATGGGATCGATCCTAGTGTCCTAGGCTCAATAAGCCGTCCATCCCTCTGGAAACGGCAAATTGGTACATCTGTAGATTAGCACGAGTCATTGTAAAGACCAAATATGCATTCAATCAGCTCTAACGATGCTTAATGAACTCGAATTTATGGCGCCTCCCTCAGAGGTAGATCACCGCCGACAGCTTTATCCTTTAATCCTTTACTATTATAATAATAGTTTCATACCAGACCTGAGAAGCAGTAAATAATAACAAACATTCTTCCTCATTACTCATTCAATCAGATACCATAGACGAACAGATAGGCCAGGATTGAGCAAAACACGACATAGATCTTAATCTGACACAGATCTCTTTACATACTGAAACAAGTGTGAATACCCCGAAGTGGCTACGTCTTTACCGCTAGTCAAGAATTCGTCTCATACTACATGAGAGCTCCTCCCGACAATAGGATTCATTGCCTCATTTGTTGGGTAGAAACAAAAGAGAAACTAATAACACACGGGAAAACTCTATAGTTGTTTTCTGCAAGCGACAAAGCCTTTTAGTGACAAATTAGACCTGTTTTGCTTGTACTTTACTATACAACAAAAGTGCACTTGACGTAATGCCAGTTGACAGAACCGAACACCTCGATAGACTGAAGCTGCAACTGGAACATGGTGTTTTGACCTCAGTACAAATAAGTTCCAAATAACGAGACACCTTTCACGAATTTGTTAGATTTCCTGGAGGATCAAAAACCACGATCAATCGATATCGCTCGAAATAAAAGGGATACGGTAGACAGCCACTGCTTTTGTGAGATAGATTGAATTTGTCAAAAAAAGAAAACGTCTGACTACTTTGGCAGTGATGTAATGTACTTCTAACACACTTAAAATCGAGTATTTTTCATGTAAATCTACTCGATAAATTGACCAATTATTAAGGTAGATGTAGTAGATCACTCATTATACAATGCTCTTTCTGATGCACACGCTTTTTTTCTGCTTTATTTCGCTGTAAAGAGCTTTTCTCCAGACTTTTTGTAATCAATCGATAGCTTATGCAACACTGATTTTATAATTGTAGCAAGCCATGGATACCTGGATGGCCCGTCTTCGCTGGTAGCGAAATAACAGGTGTTTGTCTAAATGGTACCACTTCTACTCTAATGAGATGTTGTTTTTTCCGCACAGAACCCCTTTATTCCTTAGTTTTTTGCGTCAAAGCTCACATTTCGACTACGAAAGGGGCAGAACAGACGAGATTTCGTCCAGAATACAATGGTGTCCCAAATGTGTCGTTAGTTTTCATAGCAACTGTCGTTTATATGGAAATCTTTAGAAGTTTGGATTTCGTCATCAATTTCTGAGGATTTCAATTAATAATGATGAATAATAGTGAGTAATGAATTGATGAATTAGATGGACGAATACGAATTACATGAAACTGAACGAACGGTTGAGTATGCTACTAACCCATAACGAATAATGAGCATTCCATAGAATCCCATGCAGCCGAAAACAACTGCACCCCACATCTATAAACACCTGTAGCTCAGTTCAGCGAGTTTCATCTCTGAATAGGAAAACTATCAGAATCTAAATATTCTTGCCCACAAGAGAAAAGTCCTGCTTGAACCTACAAGACGTACTTTCCGACTTCTCTTTCCGCGTTAAGGCCCATTCTCGAATACTGAAACCACTGAGCAGTCGAGATTTCGCTGAGCTAAGCAGTTTTTTTTCGTAAATTTGAACTTCATAGAGCTTTAGAATGGAAGAAACATTTCGGAAAAATCATTTAACTATTTGGAGCGATAAATCAAAAGCTCTAAAAGAGCAACAAATTCTCAACTCCTCAACTAGCATAGCTGTGGAAAAACTATCGGCACCTACGGAAGTGTCACCATGAGGCACCACGAATCAAAGTCATAAAGCTTTCTCAATAAATATATAAAGCCCTCAACCCAGATATTCGAAAGGAATTGAGAATTTCCCGCCAATAGTCAAAAAACCGAAAACCGTGGGCGTCAAGACGACAAGAAAAGTTATAGAAACTTGAAGTCACGCAGAACAAACGATGTTATCTGGTTCTAATTTTGAGTGACACCTAAAAGTCCTTTTTGGGAAATAAATGGTTCTCTCTGTGAATGTTTGGAACCACCGGCTTACCCAGGTAGTGCCAAATACCAATTTTACACAAATTCACCTTCAAGATGGATGATTGCGACATGCCATAAGACTGAAGACATTCCACATTTAAGATCTTACTTACTATAACTTCCTATAAAGCAATACTAAGGAGAACACAGTCAAACTTACTAGATGGAAGCTGTAAGTGCTTAATTCTGAATTACGAGGATGGTACCTTGGGTAAAAATACGCATGACTTCCTAAGATCTCTAAGAAAATGGTTCTACACCTTTTTTTATAGCGCTACACTTTTAAATTTTAAAAACTGAAACCGAACCTTCGCTTTCTTCAACGTCACGTACATAGTTCAAATAACTTTTCATCTTTTCGCTCTTCTTCGTAAACCCAGCACACCGCTGTAGTCTCCAAAAACTGTTCCTTGGATCATATTTAAGGTAATGAGCGATTCACGAGAAGTCATTTAACTTAATCCACCCATAACTTTTCATCGTTTCAAAGTGCTTCGAGGACATGTTCCTGTTTAACGGCTCATTGGTTATTTGGACAACAATGGTGTCCTGAACACAGTCAAGTATTTCCTACCAACGGTTTACCGCATTTAAAGGGGGCTGGGAGGCGTTCCTGGGTTCCGGGCTGCGATGTACAACGGGAGAATTCATCCCCTCAGCAGGGTCTCCCAAGCTGAGAAGGAGTCCGACGTCTCCATCCGGAAGCCCAGATAAGAGTAAACCAATACCGTGATCCACCACGTCCTGGTATCAAGCTAGTCGCATGGTGGCAAATCCTCTGATCCACAGGGACGGCGACTGCCTGTGGTGACGACAACTTGTGGCAGACTTTGGTTACACTAACCTCGGGACTCCAAGGAACCACAATTACTAGGCTAGCAAAACTTCCGAAGAAATAGAATTTAAGCTGGAGCCCACACAACCAGTGAAAACTGGTCATCCACGTATCCAAGTAAAGGATGTTTCTTATAAGCTATAAGTATAGCAGCAACTTAAAATCCATAATATGGAGCAGAAAGAATTAGCATCTAGCTGGAGTTTTGGTCGCATATGATCAATATTACTGAGTAAATCGATAAATCGATAATGTATACATAGATAGCGAGCTAGATAGATAGAGCATATAAGTAAAGGCGATCGTATCAAGTCATATCAAGATCTTACCACTTCCGGGATAAAAACTGTTACATAAACCCACTCGTTTTTTTTAGTTCATTAAAAATGAATGAAACATGTAATAACAAAAAAAACCGGTTGCCACGAAGTACTCGTCATGTAAGTGACAACAAACATGACGTCACAGTTTCTAACAAAGACGAAATCCGGAAGATAAATGACCACTTGCAACGGTAATCCATAATCACCAACTGTCCGGCTACGAGTTGAGGTTCGAGGGAATCCAGTGAATTTAACACAATACACAGACTGCATGCTTATTGGAAGAAGAAGATAAGCACCAATTCAATCAAATTTAGAGCAGGATGACATCACTTCAAAAATACATTCACACTAGGAAAGAACAAAAACAAAAACTGGGAATGGCGAGAGAGGTTACTTCGCAGTTCCTATCTTGCATGTGCATATTGATTTTCCTTCATCCGAGCGCGAAAGTGGCCGCAGGTCATCTTTTTCTCGCCACGAAACATCGTTGTCGTTGTACACAACGACACGACACGACGTATTGGTTACCATTTTCCGTCTAAAGTGACGTCGTGTAATATTATATTTGTAGATTTATGTGGATGAATACCCTCAGCACTGTCTAGCAGCTTTCCAGAAATTTCTGGATAACTCATGAAGGTATTCGTGGCATTTCTTTTACAAGCGTGCGTTTTGTAACAGTTAAAACTGCTTAGTTGTTGCTTTTGTAGGAATATAAAGGTATTTAATGATGAAATAAAAGTCATGTAACCCATAGTAAGACTCAAATGTCTTCTCTAACGTTGTTATAACAAAATTCTTCAGTGGAAATTGTGATGAAGTTGGTCTTCGAATATATCATCGATTATTCAACAAGTTTCTTTTGAATTGTCCAGCTTACATGGGGTTTTTATACAAGTTTTAGTCGGTTGACGTTTCCACGTCTTTGTCTTCTTTTTCAGAAATAACTCGAACAAAACTTCTACGTGAACTTCTTCGTCTTCGAATGGAACTTCTGAGCCTCACGTAAACTGGACAGTTCAAAAAATACTTATTGATTATTCACTCCGAGGTCAACTAAAAGTCGGTTTGATGACCATACCATCAGTTATTTTATTCTCTGTATATCACTATCACGGAGTATTATATCAGTATATCAAGGATATCACCGTCATCAATCGACACTTGTCATTGATAAGCAATGATTTGAAGTAAAATCACGAGTAATTTTCATTTGATTAGCTTACTTACTTTACCTACTCTTACACTTACTAGAAACTTCTGCCGGATACGAAAGACAGAGTGAAAGGCCCCAAAATGTGTACTTTTGATGGAATCTTAGAGAAGTAGTAATGATAAGAAAACGACATAGGACTTACCTTAGCGAACTATAAACGCCAAAAAACTAGAGAGATGGATCGATATGTTAGCTGAATACACAGGAGAGAAAATGTCGAGCGATTAAACTGTGTTAATTGTTGTTATTCAATGAGATTGTTGGTAATCCCCTTGAAAAACGACGTTTTGCAAAACGATGGAGCCAATAAAGGACCACCTAACTGTACAAAATCGCTGTTGTCTCACCGACGTAGGGTCATATTTTTGAAGCCTTAGAAGCTCATTTCTGAATAATCGTGCATTTTAACAGTATTTTAGCACTGTGTTTTAAGAAATGGTCTTCTGATTTTGAAAGAACTATCCACAGAAAAATCAATATGCTTACAAACACAGATGATCACATCATTTCATGTAATCCTCGCCATGACTTCAGGGGTATCCACCCGTCATTTTTGTTCCAATATCGATTTCTTGTTGTTTATTCAGTGTCCATGCCCTTTTCTATTATGTTTTCTGGAGTTTCGCGTGCAGCTTAGAAACCCTACCAGAAAATTCCTGATGGACCATCAGTCGAGTGCTACTGTGTGAGGTTCCCCTGACTCATGTCCTAAATTCTGATGTCATAGAGTGTTTTACAGGTTTGAACATGTTCAAAGTTTTCATGTTCATTAATTCCTAAATCAGAACTTCACACGTCAACTGTATCGATGTGGCTGACGAACGAATGATAAGTAGTCGGTCATGCACCCTGATCAACAGATTCTCTCGTGCACTTGTTGGCCGGCAAATCCTTTCACGTTGGAATGCCCGACTTTCTCCTTCTTTTCATCCTACTTTGTTCTTCTACTGTTCCCTTTTTTTCTGCTTTCGCTAAATTGGATTACAATAATAATGGGAACTAGTAAGGGACAAGACAGGAGCTTGACTTCGCAGCAGGAACCGGTTGAGGATCTAACGACCGAGCTACATCGAGCGTAACAGAATGAATCAAAGAGGGGACAATCTCTGGAATGATTACCGGTAAGAGCACTTAGAAATAATGACGTCATAAACTAGGATTTGTTGCTGAATGGAACACACAAAATTTGGTCTCTCTCATCGCTTAAACACCTGCATGATAGTTTGTTTGATCGCCGGACTCTCTCTATGCACTATGACAGAGAATTAGGTCATATGTCCCGTCGGTTTTTTCCACTTGTGAACCATAATTCATGGAAGTCTTCTTGGTAAGGCATTGGTTTAGCATAGGACCACATTCACATCATTTGAATGAATATGGTGCTTTCACACGATCGATGAGTTTTCACATAGAATCCCTTTGTCAGTGGTCTTCATAGTCGAATCTATTCCATTGTGAGAACCCATTCTTCGTCCATGGCTTTTCTCTTCTTAATGAATTCGGCGTGTCGAAACTTTACTTTTGATTTGGATTCATTTCGACCATGGACACGGTTTTGTTCGAAATCCTGACCAGTTCGTTGTTGTTGGATCAAAGCGAAGACAGTAGGTGACGTGTACAAACCAGTTCCTATTCACTCGCCGTATTGATGTAGTTGATTGTTTTGTTCTGGACATGTTTCCAACTATTTTCACAAAATTTATGGTTTATTGATCGATAGACACGCCCATAAGGAATCACTCCTGAGGATATGGGAAGTACTACTAATGAGTAGCGATATATTTAGTGATTATGTGCTAACTATGCCGCGACATTTGCCTCATATGGGTTGTTTTGAAACGATCGATAACATTTTAGTGAAGTAATTTTGTATGTACAAAGTTATTTTCACGTTAGTTCCCGCTCTTCAATGAAATTGTGCTCTTGTGGAGTTTTCGTTTTTCTTTGAGAAAAAATTCAACACGTTCTATGTTTCCTTTTCTTACATACCTTTGTTCATCTTGTAAGATCAGGCCGCAGGAAGTCTGTCCAGATGTTTCTCAAAGTTAGCTAGTTGGATTTTTATGCACTACTTGAATAATAGTAATGTAATAACACTTGGATATTTGGACGGCTTGTCCTCACTGTTTGTGCGGGCCCCAGCATAATCTCCATTTTTCGGAGATTTGTTGGATACGGCATTATGGTTCCCTGGAGTCCCGAGGTCAGCGTGGGCAAAGTATGCCCCAGATCTTCACCACCACAGGTAGTCGCCTCCCATGTGGATCAGAGAGAGATTTGCCATCATGCGACTAGTTTGATACAAAGACGGTGGTGGATCTTGGTATTAGTTTGCTCTTAGCTGGGCTTCCTAATGGAAACGCCGGACTCCTCAACTTGGAAGACCCTGCGGGGGGGGGGGGATGAAACCCCCGCTGTACATCGCAGTCCGACACCCAGGAACACTTTCCAGCCACGATGAGGCGGTGAACCTTTGGTAAGGTAATACAATACAGTAATATAGTATAGAACAACGCATTTTTGATTTATTTAATTTTAATTTGATTTAATTTTAATTGAGAGCGTGTGTGGCGCAGTGGTTGGAGGCGCCACTGCGACACGCACGTGGAATCTATCCCCGTGCCCGTGGCTCACAAAGCCTTCCATCCCTCTGGGGTCGGCAAATTGGTACCAGACTTGTCTGAGAGGATAGAAGCACTGGCTCGATGCATCGGTAGACCACCGCGAGTCATTGTAAAGGCCAGATATGCATTCATTCACCTCCAACGATACTTAATGAAGTCGAATGCATAGCGCATCCATCAGGGATTGATCAACGCTGGGGGCTTTATCGTTTATACTCGTATTGTGCAATATTTATTCGATTACTGAACACTTTCTACATCGTTTTATGTTTAAAACAGTGTGAAGGAAAAAGGGAAACGAATGCGGAAAAAGACAAAGTCAACTGCTCGGAGTGGTGTTTTAATAGATTTGACGACTGATATTGGAATGGCACAGCTCCTCGTGAACCTCTTGTATTTCGCATCTACCTTACCAAGAAAAGAAAACTGTGTAGTAAGTAATAGCTAGAACGTCGTGATTATTTCCTGAAGAATTGCTTGTGCTCCAGAATCGATCTCCATTCGACTTGTGTTTTTGCTGATCAGGCAAGTTTTTCCATTTTTACTCGGTCTTGAGATAGACGTGCCTGGTCGTCGTTTCAAGGTCATTATCACAGCCAGTCACCGGCGGCCGTTATGAATCACGGAGCTGTTAGTAGTCCTTTCAGCTAAATTTCTCACATTACAACAACAATTCCTGTCACAGAATTTGCCCAGAAATTGGCTTCTAGATGAATCTGGTAATCAATCCTTCTGTGTACATCTTTTGAAGTAATCGATTTTTATACATTTTCAGATTCTTCGTTAGATATCACATTCATTTTTGTACTTTTTTGTAATGTATTCTTGTAACTGGTGGCTTCTACAGGGATAAATCATGCTGTTTGATGTAATGTTTGTCCGAATGTCTGTGTGTGTCCTCATGTCTCTATTTAAAGTTCCATTTTATCCCGACTCCTAGTGCATTTCGGCGATCGGTTTTGAGATATTAGCTTTTTTCTGACCTGAATTTGCATAAAGTGCATTTATTTTTGCCAGTAGGGATAGTCAGAATTGGTTTTTGGACGAAATTTCATTTCCCTGTACATCAGTCGGAGAGTGGCGACGTGATGTTCATCAACGGCTCGTTCACCATCTAGTCTTTCTAGCAGTACATCGTAGTACGTCCAATTTCTAATGTCTTATAGCCATAGTGATGCTGAGATATTTGCAAAACCCCGGGCCGCTGATTTCTGCGGTGGGGACCGAAAACGCTCTACTCATTCCTGGGCTAACGTGTTCTCCACCACACCATGCTAGTCTTTCGTTCCTTCTTTCTCGGTTTAATATCTTATTGGTTCTGGTGGTCTTCAAATATCTTCATTAGTTCGGATGAATTCTAGGAACTGAGTAACTGCTTTCGGAACATCCCATATGACACGTAGTTACCATTGGTATCCCAGCAAAAACAACTAGTCATCTCAAGTAGCACGGATCATTCGTATCCCGTCGTTATGATCTGTCCTTTATTCTGCATTATTCCTTCCTTCCATTCAATTCATTGTTCTCGATTAATCATATGGATGGTTTTATCAGTAAGCCATCGTTTGCACTTCTTTACACTTTATCTGGGTGAGAATCTTACGCACGTACTGTTTACATGTGAAACAATTCTGAGATATTCGTCTATCTCAAGCTGAGAGACAGGCGAAACGAACGACCGGGTTGGTGTAGTGGTGCACGCGTTATCCACAAGAAAGGGTAACAGTGCGTTCGTTCCCCACGGTATACGCCTGCGGTCCGGAGTTTCGCAAATATCAGCATCACTATGGTTGAAGCAATTCTGTTTTCCTTCTATCGTATTTGGTTTTCTCACGAATCTCTCAAGTTTCTTTATGTGTTTTATGCGATACTATTTGCATAATGTTGTCGACAAACGTTCTGCTATTTTAAGTATTCCATGTTATTCGTAATACAACAAGTTTTGTTATCATTTTCATTCAATGTTTTCGCTTCTCATTCCAGTTTGGCGTTTTTTTTATGGACTTTTGCCGAAATTTCTCACGGGGCTGTTGCTATAAAAGAACTCGATCACCTAGCAGGTGTTAGGTGAAATCCTATCACTTCTGTTCCTCAGCATCGTCTTTCACTTCGGGTTCGATTGATAAGTTACTGAGTGCGTAGTGAGTTGATGTGGCTTAAGTTTCGGGCCAATGTCTTCTTTATCGGAGCCGTTTTCTGTCGTGCACTTTAGAGGAAGTGAAGCGAACTACATAAAGTTCACGTGAGATGTGGAATCGTGACCACACTACTGAAGAAAGCGGAATTTTCTGGAACGTTCGTCACAGTGGAGTATTGCTAGGATCATATCAGCTTCTCAAGAAGGATAAAGGATGGATAAAGCTTGGCGTTGATCAATCCCTGCACGATGCGTCGTGCATTCGACTTCATTAAGCATCGTTAAAGGTGATTGAATGCATATTTGGTCCTTACAATGACTCCCTGTGGCCTACCGATGTATCGGGCCAGTGTTGTTATCCTCCTATGCAGGCTTGGTACGAATTTGCCGACCCTGGAGAGATGGGAGGCTTGATGAGCCTAGAGCTTGGGTTTATCCTATATATTTTCCAGAGCGCCTCTACCCACTGTTCTGCACACGTCTTATCAAGAAGACAGCACCATATCAATAAGTTCTATCGTAATCATGTGGGAACGGGAAGTCTTTGTTATTGTTCTGATATATGGGCGAAATGGAACATTAACGACAAGTGTCCGCATTGCTCGTAAATGTCGTTCCGTCGTCGTGGCGACATTGCATGTTGTTTGTCATGAAATAGTACCAATTTAGCCGGTTCATCGGTGATGAGAATAGTGGAGAACGATGTTGAACGATTGTTGTTACACTTTCATAAGAAATTGAATTGGTACATTCATGAACACACGTTGTGGATGACCGAGGAGGTCATCCGTATGTCTTCAGCTGCTGTCGACTACGTGCTCTTCCATCCCATCCACTCACCTGATAACAGGTAGTTCAAGTTCGTATTATCGCTTTTGTTGCGTCAGCGTTTTTGTTTTCAGAGTAATGAATTGCACTTTAACTGTTGTGTGTCTTTTTTTCAAGTCAATTAGCACAGACTACGACTCGCTGCTTGCCACCATTTAAAGTGAGGTCAAATCATCATTCTCTTGATGGTTCAACGAACAAATTCTGTTTGAACACGTGACTTCAGCAAGAAGTTGACGGCCTGGCTTTGGTCCATGTCTAGTTTTTCATTCTTTTTTTTTGAAATCTTTTTAGTAGATGAAGAAGAAGTTCAATACTAGGACGGCCACTTTTTTGGGCTGTAGTACTCTTGTGTGCAAAGCTGATATGAACTCTTCTGGATATTAAGTGGAGTCCTTGATCGCGATGGATTCTGTCCGCAAGGAGTACCCTAGAGCCCTTGTCTACCCGGGCACAGTGGTCCTGACAACAAGAAGTATTGTAGAGTTTACTATCGAAATAAACAACCCCTATGAGATCCAAGAAGTTAAGGAAATGCTATTTCGTTGCGGTTCATGGTAGAGTTCATAAATCATCGTGGGTTTCATGTGAATGGTAGCTATTTCTCAGGATTGAGTCATGTGTTCGATATTCTTCGTTCGGCAAAACATGCGTTGGATTCAATCTTCTCTCTCAGAAAATCGTAAAAGAGATAGAATATTTGACCTATAACCTTTAATTTATTGGTTGTTTATGTTGTTTTTTACTATAGTACTGGGGATCGGGTTTTTCGTCGTCGAACATCGCACGCTAGAATATTCACCAAAGTCATGCTATCCAGTTATTTCATGTAGGATTTCGCTGTGATTCTAAACTGCTTTAAAGAAGTGTCTTGGTATTTTTGGTGTCAGAAGACTTCGGAATTCTCGTTATATCACCTGAATCCTTGTCTGGGATTTTGCTTCTAAATGCTGGAAGCATGGTTTTTTTCAGAGTATTTCTGTCATCTTCATTATTGTTCCTTTCATTCGTTAACGTTTTCTTGGTTTTCTTCTATGATCGGACTCACTTTTGATTCTCTTTTTGTGCAGTTATGCTTTCTAGTAAGTTGATTTTAGGTGTGCAAACATACCGAGCTAATGTCTTTCAGTTCAAATGGGTGGAAACTCGAAAGTTACCTATGTTAAGGTTTGTTTTTCGGTAGTGGTTCTTACTAGAAGAACAGTTTCGAACATGACTTTATTCTTTCATTCAGCAGTTATCGACGTTTATTTTAATTATAGAACGTTCTGTTTTTTTATAGTTTTCTTTCAGTTAAAAAAGAACTAGGATGCGCGTGTAGAGCAGTGGTCAAGGGCACGCCGCAATACCCATGGGATCGATCCCCATGTCGCAGGCCCACCAAGCCTTCCTCCATCTCTCCGGCGTCGGTAAATTGGTACCAGACTTGTCTGGGAGGATAGCAGCACTGGCTCGATACATCGGTAGGCCACTGCATATCATCGTAAAGGCCAGATATGCATTCTAACGATGCTTAATGAAGTCGAATACTTAGTGCATCCCTCAGGGATAAATCAATGCCGAGAGCTTTGTCCTTTTTTTGATTAAAAAGAACTGGTTCATTAGCAATAAATGCGCGTTAAGGTGTGATTTTATTGTATTTGAACTGCTGTTTAGATATTCTGTAAACAGGTGCTAATCGGTCATGAGTCGTTTGCGTTGGAAAAGCCTCTGCCGAATAATCATCGGTTTCGATGGATTCTTTTTGTGCGCCCAATCATTGGCTCGAAATTTACCGATAGAACTTTTGTTTATAAGGTATGTCCCTTTATCTTGCTCTACATCGTTTGTGCTTCTTTCTATCCTCTTTGAAATTGAGTAATGTTGTTAGGTATGCTTTTCGTACCAGGATTCTTACTTATAGTTCAGTATCCCCTCACACCTTTCTTTTTGGGGCCTTTACTAGATGATTATTGAGTCAGTGGTTAGTCTATTAAGCCTTTTTTTGTAGAACTTAGTGGCCATATTTGTTAACTGTTTGATTCTTGTAGAAAGTTCGCCAGTCTTAATTCTGTTGTTCGTAAGTTCCCAAGACCGACTTTCTGTTAACCTCGGCATTAATTGATAATTCAATGTTTTTCATCAATAAGCAGAGTTGTTCCGTAAGTTGTTAGTGACTCGTGCTTATTAGTCAATTTTTTAAGAACATATTAACAGAATTAACTAAAAACTCGATATTTAATAAGTTAGAGCTGTATTTTTTATGCTTATCGATTAGTTTACACTATAAGAATATTTCAGGTAGAAATTGAACTGCATCCGACTTTTTCCAATCCATTTCGTGTACTCAAAGAGCCACCGTTTGAGCTTGAAGAAACTGGCTATGCTTCATTCACACCGAAACTGATAATATATTTCAACACACCACATGCTAAACCGTATCCTGTTCAATATGACATGAATCTAAAATTGGGTGGGGCTTTAGTTATAGATATCTCTTCTGCATGTGGCACAGTTCTTTTTGTCGTCTTAGTCTCTAATTCTTAAACACTTTAGAGAAACATGCATTCCATCAGCAAGAGATGACTTTCGCGATGTCGGATGTTGTGCCTTCATTTCTTGAGTTGGTACGGCGTTTCTGTGGCTCAACAGATGGTAAAAGAAAAAAACGTGACACGGATCCTGCTTCCAATCGTTCAAAAAAGTCGAAACCGGACGATAAAATGTGCTGATATAGTTGAACTTTCCTATGTATTTATTAAATATTCTGAGATATTCTTTGTCTGCTAGTGAAACGACGTTTGTTTTAGAACTTACTCTGATCGAAATAAGAAGGAAATTAAGAACAGCGAGAAAAAGAAGCATAAAGATATGGAAAACGAGAAGACCAAGGAAAAGAAAAACAAACGTTTTTACACGGAAACAAATGTTAGTCCTTTTTGGTGTACTTTTTTCAAAAAGTATTCTTTTTTATCTTGTAGACTATGTACTCATAATCGTGTAAGGTCAATTTGACACTCCTAAGTATTCCCGAAACCAATGGTTCATGTTCTCTTGTGGATTTTAGTATTATGCTAACTATCGCCTCTTTAATTTGATTGTAGATATTTTCTGGTGTGTGGGATCTTGTGACTTTTGTTTTGACAAAGTGTCGTAGGTGCAAAAATGTAACATTTATGGAATCTGATACTACTGTACAGGACGGCACTGATAAAAAGATGATGCCAGTTCGCGACTCCTCTCCAAGTTCGGCACTAGTGGATACCTCTGCGCTTCGCGTGACTATTACACCACAGCGTCCCGTTAAAGTAGCACCTAATAAGGCGGAGGATCGCAGTCAGGACAGTTCGAGTGATGCGGTACGACTTGTCTCCGATTTGATCCTTATGAAAACACTTGTTCACTTGAATTTTGTTTTGTGATGGATACAGTGATTGTTGAAGAATAGAATCGTATGAATATGCGACATTTTCAGTCGACTGCTTACGACTCATCTCCGTCGTCATTATCGTCCATTGGGATCTCTAGTCCTCCATCCCGGCGAACGCTTCCTCTCTCTGAGTTACATCGTCGTTTAATATCTCTAACGGACGAGAATATGATATTCAGGTGGGTGCTTACGCAATAAGTCGCAAAAACATTTGTTGGAGTAGGAATAAGTGTGGAAAACATGGTGTTCGAAGAGGATTAAACAGCAGTATAATGTGCTTTTTGCACATTAGTTCAGTAGAGAATGGTTTTCCACGAGGGACTTTTTTTGGTTGCAGAATTCCAAGGGGCGAACTTGGGCAAACATTAACATAAACGTCCATGTGACACGATATCGTGTCATACCTCTTTGTGGTTTACAAAGGTTTTTTATCGCAGTTTTTCTATTCTATAGATAGAGTGTCAGACGTAGATCCAATATCAGGAGTAGCTAATGAAAAGCTATTCTCTACATCTTGTAATAGTTCCCAAGATCGACTTTCTCTTAACCTCGGCATTGGAATATGAATGTGTCGTTTTCTTGTTCAGCAATCGCGAGGTTTTTAAACAGCATACATTTACTTCAATAGAGAAACACAATACAATACAACACTAGCTGATGTTTCGGCAGTATCGCCTTCTTCAGAGCCTGGAAGGGTATACTGATATACAATCTACTAGGCCAAACGCTTCAATAACACTTACACAAAGACGAAAGACTTTCGAGTCTCTAAAAAAAAACCCGTACACCACCTCCTTTTGTTCCAACCGCCCACTTTCATCAACGAAATAAGCACTCGATGGTGTCGAAGCACTCCCGTTTCTAATGTAACGCCAGCAGACATATATATTGAAGTCATTCAGTGAAGTTTTCGCAACTACTCATTGCTATCCACGGAGCTCCCTCATGTGAGAGATCTCGAGCCGGTTAGTCGCGAGGCTATGTGGCGCGTCCCCAGGTGGCGGATAGGGGTTAATCGCGGACCAAAAGCGACCTTTGCTTCCCTGAGACGCAGGTGGATCCAGGGGATGGACTCTCTGTTTCTGCTGCGCTGATTTGGCACATACTTTCTGTATTTGCTAGGCGTATTCATGCATGCGTGTGTGGGTGCATTCTTGCTTATGCGGATTGTATTCTACAAGTCAATTCGGCATGCAATCAAGTGACAGGGAAGAACATGGGGGGCGGTTAGGAGTCGCCTCCAACAAATAAGCTTCATGTGCACTCTGGGAGAGTCTGGCAAGCTACCCGTGGGTATAGCCCTCACGTTCAGAGCTACGTGGGTACCAAAATGTTAAACTCAGTAAAAAAAAAAAAGCGGGCCCCACTCCCCTGACCCCGAAAGGGCCCCCAAATCGGCAGCGTTGGGTGGGACGAGTACGGAGAGGCTGCTAAAATCACAGGGCCAATGGAAGCTGCCTGGATTTCAAAGAACTATGGAGACGATCTGTACCTAAAATGCACGTACACTTGCATCCGAGTCCTCGATAGAAGACTTGCTCATGCAGGCAGGAAGGATAAAGTACGACGTCATCGGCCTGGCCGAGACGAGAAGACGCTAGCCCTTAAACGCCGTCTATGACACCGGAGAAGAACTGTTCCTCGGAACATGCGACGGTAGAGGAGTCGGCGGCGTGGGCGTTCCCGTCAACACGAGTTTGTCCGTGAACATCGATACCGAATCGGACGTTTACGATTAAGAAAACGTAGATCAATTCCACCTCTGACAATCTTCGTCGTTTACGCGCTAACATCAAACTATGACGAAGAAGAAGTCGAAGCGTTCTAGATGGATTTGGAGAAGTTCTGCAGAAAAGACCACTCATTCTTCAAGGTCATCATTGGAGATTTCAACGCCAAGATTGGACCAAGAAGAACGTCATATTGGGACCCACGGATTAGAATGGAACGAACAAGATGAGCGGCTGTCTGAGTTTTTATCATGGCGGCCAAGTCAATCCATGGTAACTCGCAATTCCAGGATCCCCACCCTCAACGCTGGACGTGGAGTCTCCCAATAGAGAGTACCATTACGAAGTAGACTACATCATAGTAAATAGAAAGTTTTGCCTAACTGATGTCGCTGTTGTCCTAAAATTCTACACGGGATCAGACCACTGTCTCCTTCGTGTAAGATTCTATTTCTCGTGGAAAGGAGAAAAAGCCGCTAAATTTCAAACCCGAAGTCCCAGAACCACCGTGAACTGGGATTTATTGAATTCATTAGTCGGCTGTTGGGAAAATGCCGTTGTCGATAACATGGACGAAGAATACGATCGGTTTATTCAACATCTTCACGCTAGCGCTATGAAAACTCAGAGTTCGAAAGTCACCAAGAGACGTTTGTCTCCAGAAACACTTGAGCTGATACACTAGCGTGGAATCGCACGAGCTGCAGGAAATCGCGAACTAACGTCCGAACTTGCAAAATAATGCAGAGAGGCAATAAAAGATCTTAGTGAGAGAAGAGCAGCAGTAATGGCCGAAGATGCAGAGGCTAGGAAAAACATTCGCAAAGTCCCCGAAGCTTCGCCAATTACAAGACCAAAATAATTACTCTCCGGCGCCCAGGCGGAACAGTTACTGCGTCCAGAAAAGCAGTGGAGAAAATCATTCACGAATACTACTCGGATCTCTTGGATAGCCACGTCCACATTCCATCATATGAAATAAAGGAGGGTGGATATGTTGTACCACCGTCTCTCCCTTCCGAAATCCGACATACTTTTTCGTCGGTGAAAAGTCGAGCAGCACCAGGTCCGGACAGGATAAGAACAGAACACCTGAGGAACCTTCCGCCAGTCCTCGTAAACACACTGACTCGGCTCTTCACACGTTACCTGTCTGAATGCAAGGTCCCTATTCAGTGGAAGACCAGCAAGACCGTATTACTGTTCAAGAAGGGTGACCTGCACGATACTGGCAATTATCGCCCAATCTGCTTACTGTCTGTCGTCTACAAACTTTTCACTCGAGTCATCCTAAACAGGATTGACAGGACATTGGACGAAGGACAGCCATGTGAGCAAGCAGGGTTTCGAAGAGGATTTAGTACGATGGACCACATCCACACGGTAATACGGCTCATTGAAGTCTCGCGAGAGTACAGTAGACCGCTCTGTCTCACTTTCATCGATTTACAGGAGGCTTTTGATTCAGTTGAGATAGAAGCAGTCTCGGAAGCCCTTGATAGTCAAGGAGTCACTACTGAGTACGTAAAGATTCTTCGTGAGCTGTACAAAGATTTCCCGACCAAGATATCACCATTCTACAACGATATTGACATTGACGTCAAAAGAGGAGTTAGGTAAGGCGATACCATCTCGCCACAATTATTTACCGCCTTCCTCCAGAACGTCATGCGAACATTGGAATGGGATGGTATGAGAGTGAAAATCGACGGTCGACAGTTACATCATCTTCGCTTTGCTGATGACATCGTCCTTATAACACCAAACATTTGCCAAGCGGAGCGTATGCTTGACGACTTTGATAAGGCCTGTGGAAAGATTGGTCTCCGACTAAACCTCACAAGAACGATGTTCATGAAGAACGGATTGGTTTCGTATGTCCTATTCACGCTCAACGGAACGAATATCTCCGAATGCTCCAGTTATATCTATCTAGGTTGGGAAATCGATATAATGAACGACCTAGCTCCAGAGATGAGCAGAAGGAAACGAGCAGCTTAGGGAGCTTTCAAGAGCATCGAGGATGTAGTGAAGAGAACAAAGAACACCCGACTCCGTGTCCACCTTTTTGACTCAACGGTACTTCCTGCCCTAACGTATGCGTCGGAAATCTGGTCGCTGCGTAAGCAGGAGGAAGGGTCACTCAGCGTTATCAAACGCGCAGTCGAAAGGACTATGCTGGGAATATCCCGTTCCACGCAAGTAAGGGATGGGATCCGGTGCTCCGATCTGCGTCAACGACAAAAAATCATAGATGCCGTTCTGTACGCCAAACAGTTGAACGCAATGTGGGCCGGACACGTAATGCGTATGAATGACAACCGATGGACGAGGCCCGTTAGTGATCGGACTCCTCGGGATGTCAAACGTACTGCCGGAAGACTACCGACGCGATGGTCAGAGTTCTTCACAAAGAGTCTTGAAGAGAGATAGTATGCTCGGTGAGTCCCTGGAGCGAACAGAATCCACTGGGCTACTCTTGCACGCGACAGGGAAAAATGGAAGATTTACTGGCGTCCGCTCGAGTCACTCGACGATCAACTTGACTACAAGTGACAGGTGTGTGACATTACTATCTTCTATGTGTTCACGATGGACGTTTGAGTGGTCATATGGAAGAACCCTTATGTACCTAAACAAGGTGTAAAAATGATGTGTCTAAACAGTGAACACTTGGAGACAAAGGTGTCACTCGCTAGTTCTTGTAACAATGGAGCGGTGGAACGCTATCCAACCAATTGTATCTACGAAAACCTTCCTCCGGTTGCAGCTTTCAAGCGCTTTTAGTTTTGATGAGTTAGAGGGATTGACGGGATATGAGCTTTGGACAACATAATAAAATCCTTCTTCTTATCTTTCCACTTCAAGATTTTTTTTTTGTGCTGCTTTGTGCTATTAACCCATCTACTGAAGGACTTGTATGGAAAGGCTTTCCCGTTTTTCCTACAGCTACCAATAAGATGAGTCCTTCTCAATGTCTTCAGCGAAATGAAAGCTCGTATACTAATTAGCGGTGTAGAGATACCTTCCTTTGTCAAGAAAATCATGCATAAACTTCATACTCTGCCACGTCTTCAGTTATGGAAGGATCGTTACCAGTATGTACCAGAATTTTGTAGCTGTAGCTATCTTTCGTGCAGAGTTCGAATAGCTTAAGTCCGTATTTGTAACTCTTATGCGGGACATACTGGGGGAAGAGGACTCTGGACAATGGACGACTGAACAACTGCATTCGTGAACAAGCATATCTCAGCTGACAGCATTCGTCAATCCGATACGATTATCCTTATTCTGCCATAACAAAATCCGGGTTTTTAAATGAAAGTTTTGATTCTAAATGCACTTGAAGTGGGAATTGAATCTCAGAAAAGTTCTCACTTTTGCTTTGAAGGATAAACCAAGGTATCTTTTGCAGGTTTGTCAACTTATCAGCTTCGTAAGTCTGCTAGTTACCGACGGTTATTGGGAGTTATTAGAAAAAAGTCATCGTCGCTTGTTTACGGCATATAAAGTTCAATTTTCTGCCCAGCGTTCCAATGTTTTTCATTATTAATTATCATGACGGGTTGAGGCTTTCGTGTGGGATGGGTGGATATAAGAAATACCGAAATACGTTGGTTACAAATTCCAAAACCCTTTCAAATTCTAACAGTGACTTGTTTATCACGTGAAATATGGTGAAATATAACATGTAATAAGGACGTCCTACCTATATATGGATAATGCAAAAACTCTTCTACAAATTTATAATGTATTATACCGTGTGGTGCAGTGGTCGGAGGCGCCCCTCAACACATACGTGGAACCGATCCCCGCGTCCATGACCCAACAAGCCTTCCATCCCTCGTTGCTCTGCAAGTTGGTACCAGGCTAGTCTGGGAGGGCAGCAGCACTGGCTCGACACATCGGTGGGCCACCGCGAGTCATTGTAAAGGCCAGATATGCATTCAATCACTTTCAAACGATACTTAATGAAGCCGCATGCATGGTCCATCTCTCAGGGATTTATCAATGCCAAGAACTTTTTCTTTTATCATTTTATACCGTGAATACCAAACCCAATAAGTTCTCTTGCTGTTGAAAATTTGTAGTTTATTGCCGAAAAATCCAGCTTCTGATGTGTTAAAATCACGAATGAGTTCACGTTTTTTGGTCTTCGCAAAATCAACAGTGGTTACATATAATGTTAAACATTTCGGTGTAGGTATTGAAACAATCACAAGACACTGAGGTTAACAATTAACAGCATTTGCGGATTAAAGATTAACTTTAGTACATAGATAGTGCTGGGAAATGAGTAACCGTAGCGAAATAGGTGTGAAGTGACAGTCAGGAGTAGTCGAGCCAAATGTCAGGGAGGAGGACACTGATGAATTCGCAAGCGGATGATGGCTAAGCGCTTTCAACTACCAAATGGAAATTGGTTTCGGTTTTGCAAAGAAAATGCGTCATTCGGGGATAGCATGCAGAACAATACGCGATAAAAATAAGAAGCTTATGATATTATGAAAAGATAATGTTCTTTGTGAAGTAGAGAATAGTCTCAACGTTCTCCATCTGCGCTAATTTTATACCGTTATTGTGTGAGAAATATGCTAGTATGAAGAGTATGAGCCTGTTCTGTGCGAAGTAGGGAGTAGTTTCCATATGCTGCAGATACGATTTAAAAAAAGATTATTGCATGCTTGTACACAGTGATTAGTAATTAATAGTAACAATAGAACCACAACGTTGCTGAGATATTTGCAAAATAGCTGAGAGACGTGCGAAACAAAGGACCCGCATGGTGTGGTGGTGAACGCGTTACTCCCCGGAAAGGATAATAGCGCGTTCGTTCCCCACCATAGACACCTGCGGTCCAGAGTTTTGCAAATATCTCAGCAACGTTGTGGTTGTATTTCGATTAGTAACCTGCCATGAAAATTATAGAAGGCAGAAAACAAAACGTTAAACATAGTAACAATAGAAATAGTAAAATAAATAGAGTAAAATAATAAGTAAAATAAAAAAAGCTCTCGACGTTGATCAATCCCTGCGGGAAGCGTCATGCATTCGACTTCATTAAGCATCGTTTGGAGGTGGTTGGATGCTTATCTGCCCTTTACAATGACTCGCGATTGCCTACCGTTGTATCGAGTCAGTGCTACTATCCTCCCAGACAAGTCTAGTACCAATTTGCCGATCCCGGAGGGATGGAAGGCTTGATGGGCGAGCCGAGATTCGATTCCACATGTGGTTGCCGAGCGCCTCCAAGCATTGCGCCACGAGCACCCAATAAATAAGGCAATGATAATTAATAATTAATAATTAGTGATTAATAACAGCAATAGTACAGTAGGGAGTAGGAAGTACGCCCGTTATTAATTAATGTACTACCAATGTGCATTTGGACGCGTGCGGCGCATTGGTCGGAGGCGCCTAGCAACACAGATGTGAAATCGATCCCTACGCCCTTGGCCCACTAAGCCTTCCATCCCTCTGGGGTCGGCAAATTGGTACCTGACTTATTTGTGAGGATAGCAGCACTGGTACGATACACCGGTACGCCATCGCGAGCCATTGTGTAGGTCAGGTGTGCATTCACTCATCTCTAACGATGCTTAGTGAAGGCGAATGCACGGGTGCATCTCTTAGGGATTGATCAACGCCGAGAGCTTTATCCTTTATAATGTGCAATCCGGTTCTGTTCTCTCCACAACTAGTTTTCTCCTTTTTGATTTCAGAGTGGCTGAGATTTTACTTACACATCCAACTGCAACAACCTCTCTTTTTCCTTCGAAACCAAGCATCTCCTTCGATCTCACGTCGGCAGACAGTGCTCTTGTCGCCAAGCTAAGCCAAGTACTTACGGGCTAAGTATATGATTTAATTCGTTTATGTATGTGATATCTTTCCCGGTAAGGCGCGGATGTGATGTAGAAGTGATTCTGTTCTTTTTGTGTTTTGTTGAATAACTTACACAGTTGTTATTAATGATTCGACATGTGATGGTTATTTCTAGTTATAGTGGCGTAACAGCACAATCGTAGATGCTTTTATGACCATTTTATCTTCTTCGGTGCTGGCGGCCACTACTTCGATTGTGTTTTGTCTGATGTGCAAGTAGGTCTTTTGTAAATAACTCAACGTGTTTATTCGTATATCTCTGCACATTCTGCTCGATGCTCATACAGATTACTTAGATGAGTATATCGTTATCATTTAACGCGTTTCTTTATATATTGAAGTCTTCATATTGAAGTCTGCTTTCATCAAATTATTCCGTTGATACTCATGCCTTTTTTGATGCTGGACTGCTTTCCCGGGCAATCTCCTGTGCCAATGCATAGATCGAACACGGTGTTACCTATTTTACTTTCTTGTTTGCTCTATCTAATATGAGATAGATAAATATGAGCTGAAATTACTATGGTGTTACACACAAGGGCGCTAACAAGTTTTTTTTTGGCGTCGATTCAAAATGGGAGTATAGCAAAAACAACTCAATGAGACATTTTTATATATACATGGGCTATAGAGTGTTGTAAAAGCTCAGATTTAAGAATAGAACTGGTAATGACGTAGAAATTTTGTGAACTTCATAAAAGTTTATAACAAAGGTGAACACAACGGAACAGAAATAGACGGTTCAGCACGGATGTGCGATTGTCACTGTTTCTGATGATCACCAAATACGTTGAACGAGGACGGATACCGTTTACCTGCCGTGTGCTAAAGTTGCCTAGGGGGTTCTACTCATTCGAAATGCCATAACTTTATCCCAGCATTTTCATTAAGAAGGTTAGTTATGTTGTCAGTGATCTTTTTTTTGGGTTGAGTACCGACTTTTAGTCGTCAGCACATTCCCGTTAATAAGTGACCGCTACAGGACCGTTATAGTAAATAAAAAGAACTGGCTCAGAGAAAGGCAAACAACAATGGCCTCGGTGATGGAGTGTGTAACACATGAGTACCTGAAAGGTAATCGGGCGTTTGCAGTGCATCTGATGCGCGGAGTTTTGCCCATATCTCATCATCCTCGTGGTTCTATTTCAGATGATTCCCTGCCATGAAGAAAGAATAGACAGTAAATGGAAGTTTGAAAATAGTGGTTTTTTTGTCGTTCACATGATATCCCTTCAGAAACCAGCCGGCAAGGGATTTGTTCATCAATTAGCACTAAAACCACAGCTCTAGTGATTTTCGACATCATGACATACGCGGCCGCTTCTCCTATTTTTGTTCGTCGGCTTAAGTCGAAACTCCGGATTTCATCTATTACTTGATTGATATGGGATACAGTTAACGAAACTTTCTTGATAGTACGTGCTACAACGCTGATCGACTGATCTTTTATCTTCGCTTACGTAATATTTAGGTTTCCGAGGGGTGCATTAAGCCATGGGAGATCGTAAGCCCGAAATGGGGATACAGAGCCCCAGATGTTCTTGTTCTCTTTATCACATCCTTGTCGATTTCCTAATCGTTCTAAATACTAAGTTTTTTAAATTCGAAACCGTCTTATCTTCGCATTCTCACTTCTGGATTCAAGTCAATCATCGTGTTGGCTTTCCGACCTGAGATGCACATCTCTAGAGCATTAGAAGATATTCGTTGTTTAGAGTGAATAGACAAAGCATCATGAATAAATATTTTCCTAGATGATTAAGCTAACACGAGTTTGCTATGGAACACTTATTCAGCTGATGTTTCGGGACCTTCGCCTTCTTCAGTGCATCATTGATCCGAGTGGGTTTTCCACAGTTGTTCCTTCTTTCGAACTGGGTCTTCCTTGTCGCATCGAGACGAATCCTCTGGAGCAGATAACTCGAATGAAGTCTCATTTGTTCTAAATATTGCTACGCTATGTGCTACCCAGTATAACTCCGACTTCTGCAGGATGCACTGCCACCGTAAAATCAGATCTGATTTTACTGGACGGCAGTAGACCAACAATCGTCTTGCATAAAAGAGTCCCGGCGAAGAAAGATATACTATCAATTGTCATAATGAAACTTAATGATCTAACGGAGCGACAGTGGCGCGCGTGGAGCAGTGGTAGGAGACCCCTGCAGCACATATGGGATCGATCCTCGCCTCTAGCCTCACCAAGCCCTCCACCGCTCCAGGGTCGGCAAATTGGTACCAAACTCGTTTGTGAAGATAGCAGCACTGGCACGATACATCGGTACGCCATCGCGAGTCATTGTGTAGGCCAGATTTGCATTCAATCACCTCCAACAATACTTAGTGATGTCGAATACATGGCGCATCCCTCAGGGATTGATCAACGCCGAGAGTTTTATCCTTTTATCCTATCTAACGGAGCGACTAACTCCAGCGACGAATATAAGGCAGCCAATCTCTCTGACTGCTTTCAACAGTGCACATCAACTTTAATGTTCTAGTAGGGTTCGTGTAGCGTACTGCTTAGAGGTGCCTACATCCTTGCCGGTTCTACAATCCCCCCTCCCCCTAAGAAATACAAGTTTTCCATCATTCCGATGTCGGTAAGTTAGTAGAAGGCTACTTTTGGAGTAATTGACCAAATATCTAGTCTCCGATGTTTAGTAAAGTTGATTGATGGCACATCTCCCAAAGAGTATTTCATGGGTCAACGAATCACCCGTATCACCTGATGTCCCGTTAATCATCGCGTCACTGGAGCAAGCGCCAGTAAATTTCAATTTTTCCCCGTCGCGTGTAAGAGTAGCCCAATGGATTCTGCTCGCTCTAGAGATTCGTCGAGCATCATATCTTTCTTCCTGGCTCTTCGTGAAGAACTCTAACCATTGGGGTCGGTGGTCTTCCTGCACTACGTTTGACATCTCGAGGAATCCAGTCACTAACGGTTCTTGTCCATCGGTTGTCATTCATACGCATTACGTGTCCGGCCCACCTTATCTTCGACTGTTTAGCGGACAGAACGGCATCATTGATTTTTGATCGTTGACGCAGGTCCAGGCTTTGAATCCCTTCCTTTACTTGTGTGAAATAGGATACTCCTAGAATCGCTCTTTCGACTGCGCGTTCAATAACGCTGAGTGATCTTTCATCCTGCTTACGCAGCAGCCATCAAGTTTGTGACGCATACGTTAGGGCAGGAGGTACCGCTGAGTCAAAAAGGTGGGCACGGAGTCGGGTGTTCTTTGTTCTCTTCACTACATCCTCGATGCTCTTGAAAGCTCTCCCAACCGCTCGTTTTCTTCTGCTCAGCTCTGGAGCTAAGTCGTTCATCGTATTAATTTTCCGAACTAGATAGACATAACCGGAGCATTCGGAGATATTCATTCCGTTGAGCGTGAATGGGACCTTCGAAACCAATCCATTCCTCATGAACATGGTTTTTATGAGATTTGGTCGAAGGCCAACCTTTCTACACGCTCTATCAAAGTCGTCAAGCATACGTTCCGCTTGGCTAATGTTTGCTGTTATAAAGACGATGTCATCAGCAAAGCAAAGATGGTGTAACTGCCGACCATCGATTTTCATTCACATATCCCATTCCAATGTTCGCATGACGTTCTGGAGGGTCGCGGTAAATAATTGTGGCGAGATGGTATAGCCTTGCCTAACTCCTCTTTTGACGTCAATGTCAATATCGTTGTAGAATGATGATATCGTGGTCGGGAAATTTTTGTACAGCTCACGAAGAATCTTTACGTACTGAGTAGTGACTCCTTGACTATCAAGGGCTTCCGAGACTGCTTCTATCTCAACTGAATCAAAGGCCTTCTGTAAATCGATGAAAGTGAGACAGAGCGGTCTACTGTACTCTCGCGAGACTTCAATGAGCCGTATTACCGTGTGGATGTGGTCCATCGTACTAAATCCTCTTCGAAACCCTGCTTGCTCACGGCTGTCCTTCGTCCAATGTCCTGTCAATCCTGTTTAGGATGACTCGAGTGAAAAGTTTATAGACGACAGACAGTAAGCAGATTGGGCGATAGTTGCCGATATCGTGCAGGTCACCCTTCTTGAACAGTAATACGGTCTTGCTGGGCTTCCACTGAATAGGGACCTTGCATTCAGACAGGTAACGTGTGAAGAGCCGAGCCAGTGTGCGAGGACTGGCGGAAGGTTCTTCAGGTGTTCTGGTCTTATCCTGTCCGGATCTGGTGCTGCTCGATTTTTCACCAACGAAATGGCATGTCGGATTCCGGAAGGGAGAGCCGGTGGTACAACATATCCATCCTCCTTTGTGACGGAAGGTGGACGTGGCTGTCGAAGATAGACTCAATGAAATGTCCACTAAAAGCATTTTTCCAGTGACATCAGACTTGGACGTATAGCCTTTTCAACCAAGAACTCTTAGTAGTTTACGATTACTACAGAATTTCCCAGTTGTCAAAGTATGGTATAGCGTTTGCGTTTCATCCGATAGCAAGCTCACTGAAATTGAAAAGTTCATACCATCCTACCATATCGCAAAAAGGGCAAATGTCTTTCTCTCTCTACTCTAGGAAATAAGGTGAGACCAGTAGCGATGATCGATTTTACGAATGCGAACGAACAGACTCGTTTTTCAACATTCCAAGGAAAACCACATTTAATATAGCAGCCGGATGAAAAATTAAACGTGGTAGGGTACGCACCTTCTTTGAATACCAGCCATTTAGATAACAAGAAGAATATTTCGAAATCGACTTTCCATGAACCTCGGTGTGACTAATCAATATGTATTCTTTCTTTGATGAGTTTACACGAGGTTGATAATTACATTTATTTTCGATGAACGTTTCGACATCTTCGTCTTCATCAGAGCCGATGATTTGAGTCGATGGCACACGCTTGGTATTCAAAACAAATATAATTATCGACCATGTGTAAGCTCATCAAAGAAAGAAGACATGTTGAGTAGTCACACCGAGGTTCAAGGAAAGTCGGTTTCGAAATATTACTACGCTTTGTGCTAGCTGATAATAACACCGACTTCTGCAGGTTTGATTGTCAGGGAAAAACAAATTACTAACACACTATCGCCGAATAATCACAGCTACTAACCATCAGCAACCTGCATGAAAGGACATCACCGAGCAAGTATCCCTCATTCGAGATGGTGCGCTGAAGAAAACCTGACTCGACACGAAGGCGAAGGTGCCACATTGAGACGAATAACAAGCGTGGACGATCGACTCGGATCATCGGTTTTGATGAAGACGAAGGTGTCGAGACGTTAATCGAAAATAAATATATTTATCAACCTCGTGTAAGCTCATCAAAGAATAATGTTTGCCATTGCTTTCTTCTTGAACAGACAGGAAGTTGTTAACAATATGATTTATTCAGTACCAACTGACGCTTTGGCTATTTCACCTTCTACAAAAACTGGAAAGGTCAAATTCACATGTAGTCTACCTAGCCAGATCCCTTTGTTATGCAGGCAGAAAAAGCTCCGTACATAAAATCCATTCGTATAGTGAACGGCATTTTTAAAACACTCACCATTCTTCAATGATACAGAGATATTTGCAAAACTCCCGGACCACAGGCGTCTGAGGCCTCAGCTTAACTGGGTTCATTGCCGATTTGGGCTGCCCAGGTCAATCACGCTGACGGCTGATTGCTGATGGCAGAGATCGATAGAACTAGCTGAGTGACAGGAGAAACGAAGGACCCGCATGGTGTGGTGGTTAACGCGTTACTCCCTGGAAAGGAAAACAGCGCGTTCGTTCCTCACCGCAGACACCTGCGGTCAGGAGTTTTGCAAATATCTCAGTATCATTGAAGTTATATTTCGCAACACACCCTGCCATTAAAAGAGTAGGCAGTAAATAAAACGGTTAAAACTACTCACCATTCTGTTGTAAATCGACCATAATTTAACCTCGGTATGAATGAGCAATGTACCTTAAATAATTAATAATCCAACACGGGATTGTTACTAAAAATTTATTCGGCTAACGTTTCGGCGTCTTCATCTCTCAGAGCCGATGATCCGAGTCAATGTTCACAATCGTTCGTTCTCTCGAAACGGTGTCTTCGTCGAGTCGTATGCGTCGAAGCGTTAGCCGAATAAATGTTTGGTAACTCGGCTTTCTGTTCTTTATAAGCCTTCTATTCATTGTTGCAGACCATCTCCTACGTGGTTGAGGAATGTTCCTGGCTCAGGTCAATAAGTAAGCGTGAGGTGTGGTGCAAGATCACATGTGATCACAAGGCGTTCCTTCTAACAGTTCATTTTTGGATTTTCGGAATTCATCCAAAGTGCTATGAAGTTTATAATTTCCGAAACGTGTTTTCTATTAACCACGGCACTGTTTAATAAATCACTTTATTCTTTATGAGTTTTTTCTTTTGAGGTTATGAAATACTTGGCTGAGCCGAATGCATGTTAATTTGACATTTCCAGATCTGAAGAAAGCGAAACAGCCAAGATCTCACCTTCACCCGTACCACCTGTCGTCCTGTCGATTGTCGAGTGACTTGAGCGTGTATTAGCTGGTGCAGCGAAATGTTGGACTTTGAGGCAGCCTTTGGCGCAGGGTAATTACTAACTCGAAGTAGAATGCTCGACTTGAAACGAGTTTGCCACGCCAGACTTTTTAACGTAAGCACGAAGGACAATCTCAAGCTTGGGTTATAACTGTTTATTGCAATAACAGCAATACAACACACACACAATCTGACGACGAAAAGTCGAGCGAAAGAGTACGGACGAAATTGAGAGAATGATGAGTGAACAAATGAGAGAAGCTGGGCAAAACAATAGAACACTGGAGCTGGGAGACTGGTGGAGTGAGGAATGCGGAGACTCTCGAGCACTGGAGCTGGAACCGGGACCTCGGCACCAGTTTGATGACTAATGCTCCTTGTATCCCTTCTATAAGGGGTGGGTCTTTAAGAGAGGGAATTAGAGGCAGTGCTCAAACAGAGATTCTAAAAGTTTGTCAGCTAGTACAATCAGATAGAGCTACTTCCACAGATGGTTCCTGAAGACTATACAATAGTTTATGTGCATGGGACAGTGATGTAGTGGCTTGTACGAAGAGTTGATTACAACGGCAGTTGCTGGAAAGTACGTGCAGACTCATGCTCATTCAGTGCCGGAACTGTCGAACAAAGAAGAGCAGTTTATATAAAAAAGTTAAGAATCTCTTTCTAACCAGCTACAAGGCAGATGTATGAGATGGTCGCTAAGAACCAATTTAGAGTCCGAGCTTCGGATCCCATCCCTTACTTGTGTGAAACGGGATGCTCCTACCATTGTCCTTTCGACTGCGCGTTCGATGACGCTGAGTGATCCTTCATGCTGCTTACGAAGCGACCAGGTTTCTGACGCATACGTTAGGGCAGGAAGTACCGTTGAGTCGAACAGGTGGGTACGGAGTCGGATGCTCTTGGTTCTCTTCACCACATCGTCGATGCTCTTGAAAGCTCCCAAGGCCGCTCGTTTCCTTCTGCTCAACTCTGGAACTAAGTCGTTCGTCATGGTGATTTCCCAACCAAGATAGACATAACTGGAGCATTCGGAGATATTTGTGCCGTTAAACGTAAATGGAGCATATGAAATCGATCCGTTCTTAATGAGAATCGTTTTTATGAGAATTCGTCGAAGGCCAACTATTCCACAGAGTTTATCAAAGTCGGTTAGTATTCGCTTCACTGGTTAATGTTTCGTGCTATAAGCATGATGTCATCAGTAAAACGAAAACTGTGTAAATTGCCTGCCATCGACTTTCACTTCCATATTCTTTCATTTCAGGGTTCACATGACGTTCTCGAGGGCGGCGGTAAATAAATTCCACGAGATGATATCGCCTTGGCCAACTCCTCTTTTCACGTCGATGTCAGAGGAATGAGGCCCACTTATTTTCCTGTGTTTAGCGTTTGATACCCACGTATAGTTTGCTGCGACCTGAACGTGGGGCTGAGCATACACACGCGTAGATTGCCAATCTCTTCCAGGGAAGATAAGAGAGCTTATTTGTAGGAGGCAACTCCTAACCTTCTCCCGTTTACTTCATAATCACTTGATTGCATTCTTTCGGTCGAATTGACTGCTAGAGTGCAATCTGCATAAAGGAAAACATACCGACGCAAGGATGCATGAATACGTCCTCGTAAATACAGAGGGTATGTGTCAAGTCTAGGGCGCGTGTGGCGTAGTGATCGGAGGCGCCCTACAACACACACGTGGGATCGATCCCCGCGCCCATGGCCCACTAAGCCTTACATCCCTTCGGGGTGGGCAAATTGGTACCAGACTTGTTTTAGAGGATAGCAGCACTGGCTCGATTCATCAGTAGGCCACCACGACTCATCGTAAAGGCCAGATATTCATTCAATCACTCCCTACGATGCCTAATGAAGTCGATTGCATGGCGCATCCCTCAGGGATCGATCAGCGCGGAGAGCTTTATCCTTTATCCTTTTTATTTGTCGAGTCGGTGCAGCAGAAAGTGGGAGTCCATCCCCTACCTGCGGATCAGTGAAGCATAAACTCACTTTTAGTCCGTGATTAATCCTCCGCAGCTAACCATCATCTGAGGACGGGACACATTGTCTCAATACTAACTGGCAGAAGTCGTGAAAGCGTCAGCAGGTATGGAATAAATCCTATTATTGACAACCTCGTGTCTGCTAAGGAAGAAAACACTCGCCCATTGTATAAAGTTTGTGCTTTCAACCTAATCACTGATCAATCACTTCTATTTGGTGAACAATGAATGAACACTTACAGTTTCTTACTTATATTGGCAAGAAACAATCCGACACTATTACTACAATATAAATCCTTTAGATTGTACAGCTTAAACGCGATTATAAGAAAGCTAACTTCATTCGGCTAACATTTAAACGCCTTTTGCTCTTCCGCAGAACAGCTATGATTCGAGTCGGTTGTCCTCAGTCGTTCGTTCTCACGATGTCGGTCTTCGTAGTCTCGTCGCTTCAGATCTTCTGGACTTGAGTTAAGTAATCTCGCTAGGCGATCCCTTCTTCTATAGAACGGTTGTTGATTGGCTGATTGTCCGTCGATAAAAATCTTTTTTTTCTAGGCTTGTTTTTTCAGCCCTCTAGAAGTTGGTATTGGATTAATTTGCACATAGCAATATAGCTTTTCTAATAACCGGTGTGGACAATCGACTCGAATCGTCACGGCTCTGAGAAAGATGAAGACGTCCGAACGTTAGTGGAACAGAAAGTTTCGTAACATCCTCGTGTAATCTGAACAATCCAAAGAAATATGTTGATTGTTCGAACGAGTCTAAGTGGATGTCGTTTTAGAGAAAAGCCAAACTTACGTTCTATCATTTTCACATAGGTCGCTAACAATCCTCCTCTAGCATTTGTGATGTTACTAGATTTTTCATCGTCATATTTCTTCTTTGGTTACTCAACTCGTGCAATTTCCCTCTCCACCCATGTGACTTAATGTGACTAGTACTATACTCAACACTGAAATCACAAGAAATTGCTGTGGGAACGGACTTGATTAGTTACGGCTCTGAAAACGGCGGACGAGCTAAGACGTTAGACGTAATGAAGAATTTCGAAACAACGTTATGTTACAATTTTGACTTATTATTTACTGCCCACTCTTTTTAATGGCAGGGTATGTTCCGAAATATAACATCAATGATATTGAGACTTTTGTAGAACTCCGGACCGCAGGTGTCTGCGGTGGGGAACGAACGCGGTATTACCCTTTCCGGAGGCTGAGACGTTCAGAACCACACCATGCGGTTCCTTCGTTTCGCTTTTGCAAGTATCTCAGCATCTGAAGTATATTTCGCAACATACCCTGCCACTGGAAAGAGTAGGAAGTAAATAATAAGTCAAAATTGTGATTATAAACTACAGCCTCAGCTTCATTGCGTTCATCGCCGATTTGGGCTCCCTAGATCAATCCTGCTGACGGGTGATTGCTGATGGAAATCGATAAAAGTAGCTGGTAGACAGGAGAAAAGAAGGACCCGCATGATGTGGTGGTGAACGTGTTAGCCACCGGAAAAGATAATAACGAATTCGTTCTCCACCGCAGATACCTGCGGCCAGGAGTTTTGCAAATATCTTAGCATCATTGAACGTCATGTTACTCAGTCGATGAGTCGGTACAGTGAGGTATCAATATGACAAATAGAGGTCGTATGCATTGGGAAACGTAACAACAATAATGTAGAGAACGCCTGCCACCCTTAAGAGCCATATTGGCAAATTCATGTATCTATGTGTCTACGAACCCGTCAGTGTTCCTCGGAACTGCATCCATTTTCGCCGAAATCTCTATGCAAAATACAGAAGCTCTTCTGCTCTCTTTTCTGGTCTTTTCAGTCGGTTAACATGTTGTAGAAGTTATCGACCGCTTGTAACGCATTGAGAAGGTAACCTTTAATATATCTAAGTATATGATCTTAAGAAATCCCTTGTTGTTGATGACATCAGGAATAATTTGGTACTTTAAAGAGCAGCGGCGAAAGTGGGTCTTCTGTCGCATTAAGACGATTTTTTTTTTGAGTTATTCTTTAATACTCATATGGCCCTTGGTTTGATCCGGTACCCAGGCTAGCAAAGCCCTTCATTCCTCCGGGTTCGGCAAAATGGTGCTAGACTTGTATAAGAGGACATAAACTGACTTCATAAATCGGTATTCTCCCACAGAACATCAAAAAAACTGAAATGAGGTTCAATTTTAACTTATTATTTACTGCCTGCTCTTTTTAATGGCAGGGTATGTTGCGAAGTATAAGTTCAATGATGCTGAGATATTTTCAAAACTCCGGACCGCAGGTGTCTGCGGTGGGAACGAACGAGTTTTTACCCTTTCCAGGGGCTCACGCGTTCACCACCGCACCATGTGGGTTCTTCGTTTCGCCTGTCTCTCAGCTATTTCTATCGTTCAATGCCATCAGCATTCACTCGAAGGTTTCATTTAACAAAATTCCTTTTTACATACATCATTTTTCATAGTTTATAAGTTCATTATGACTTCATGCTATTCCTGAAATTTAGTGTACGGCCAAAGTCTGGAGTTCATCACACGACAGTGTCACTCATGCTGAAGGGGTCGATAATAACGCCGAAAAAATAACAAATCCCAGAAAAGGGCAAAATAATGTCAAGAATTCTCGGCGTACGAGAATAAACCTTAGTTGCAAGGCGACGGACCTCCATTTGATCGTTAAGAGTTGGCGAATCGTTGCCGTGGAAATCTGGTTATCCTCTGAAAAAACTGTTAGGCAAAGAAAATGTTTTCAAACTAGCAAATCAGCAATTGAATGGAGATCATATTCGGTCCCACACCAAGAGTTAGACCATGTCATCACTTATAAGATATCGCACACACTTTTTTGCTGGGTGGAATGGGTTTTATGACGACGGCCTGCTTGCTTTCTGTTCGATACGCCGCTTTTTTGATTTCGCCATTCATTTGGGGTGTTGAGGTCGTTCTACTATAAGAAATACCTTGTTCATCTACAAGATCTTGAACAGTTACTCGTAGTCTTAGTTTATTTTTAGTTCAGAACTCGTCCTGAGAACACATACGTCCATGGTATCGGGTTGTCCTCGACTATTCCTGCCTTCACTATCCTCATCTCTATCGCGAAACTACTTAAATCAACTTTGTACCACATTATCGTTAACTGTTCCCTAGATACACGAAACATTACTTCGACACATATTTCTGCATTTTTACGTCCGTGTTCGAATCCCTATGAAAAGTTCGTGTAAACAAATTTTTTCAGGTTTCTCACAAATTGATGCGAACAACCCATAAGGATAGAAACTTTAACGCAGAAATGTGGAACGGAACCTGCCATTTAACGTTGAGGACCAGATGAAAACAGACGTTTAGAATCGTAGCAGATTGAAGCAAGGATATATTAAATTGAAACAAAGTATCAAATTTCTAGGGGACCGATCGCTCACTTTTTCAAAATGTCATAAAAAGCATATTACCAGATCGACATCCACCAATATCTTATCCACAGCTGCTACGAAAGTCACCTCTTCAGCAACTTATACATGACAAATGCACTTAGAATCCGACATTAATGACAATAATACTGACATCACCTGTCACCTGTACCACTTGTTCACTCATAGATTCGACTGTTAAGATGCCTTTCTCCACCTGTTGTCGTTAGATGCATCATACATCCGGATCGCTTGATTTAATTCTCGACATCTTCGAGTATAGTGAAAACAAAATCTATAAGCAGACACGAGGTTGTTAATATAGAATTTATTAGAACACAATTGCTGACGTTTCGGCGGTTTCGCCTTCTTCAGAGCCGTTTATTTGTTGTAAGTATTTAAGTTAGAGTTATCGACCATGTATTACTCTGTGCGGCGGCTATCCACCAACTAACTTAAATACTTACAACAAATAAACGGCTCTGAAGAAGGCGAAACCGCCGAAACGTCAGCAATTGTGTTCTAATAAATTCTATATTAACAACCTCGTGTCTGCTTATTGATGAAAAACATTGAATTATCAATTAATGCCGAGGTTAACAGAAAGTCGGTCATGGGAAAATCTATAAGTTTGACAGCCGATGTAAGTCGGTACTTATGATTCCGTCTTTCATTTGTGTGGTGTGGGATAGTCCTAACATCTTACGAACTGCCCTTGTTGAGCTGATGCGAGATTGGTATAAGTTGTCTTTGTTTTTCCTTTTGTTGTTGTTCGCTGGCTAACGTTTCGATGACTTCACACCCTCCCCCCACCCTCTTAAAGCCGAGCTGTTGCGTGTGGGATTACCTGTTTTCGTCACCCCACGTGAACAACACGCGAAGTCGTCGAAACGGGTGATCCCACACGCAACAGCTCGGCTCTAAGGGTGGCGAAGTCGCCGAAACGTCAGCCACTGAATAACGGCAACAACAACAACTTATACCCACGTCGCGTCAGCTTAACGAGGGCAGTTTGTAAGAATATATATATATATATATGTATATATATATATATATATAGACGTATCGATTATTTATGCTGAGGTTTATAACAAGCTGATCTTTTGAATCTTAACGTCATCTTCTGATAGCGTCGTCGACGATACCAAATGAACTTTCATCCCACTTACGCGGCGTCCAAGTTGTGGAGGTCGTTAAGGCAGAAGAAATGGTAGAGTCGAAAAAAAATGTTTCGCTCCGGTTAACCTTTGTCGTCTTAACCACACCTCGATGTTCTCCTAAGCTTCCTAAAGCAAACGTTTCCTTCTAATTAGCGCTAGAACTACATCGTCCATTCTGCTAGTTTCTCGACAAGGATTCATATAACTGAAGCAATCGGAGATATTGATCCATTGAAAGTGAATAAGTTATCAGAAACGAATCTATTTCTCATGAATGCTGTTTGCTTAGGATTCGGTCAATTTTCTGCAGACTCTGCAGAAATCAACAGTTGTTCGTGCTGCCTAACTAGTGCATGATATTATCGGCCAAGAGAGGCAATGTCTCAAAGGCAGAGAGAATGCCACCTTTCGCCATCGACTTCCACTTCCATGCCATTCTATTCCAGGTTTTTCACAACGCTTTCGAGAGTCTGTCTAAGTAATTCCAGCGAGATAGTATCATCACATCGGAATTCTTTTTTACAGTAATGACAATTTCATTGGAATCCTCGCCGTGAAGTTTTTATAGCTCACGAAAGATCTTTACGTATTGAGCAGGGACACCCTGGTAGTGAAAAGCGTCTTGGATCGCATTCCTCTCAGCTGAGAATAGATGAAGGTGAAACAGGGCGAACCCTTGTGCTTCCGCAATACTTCTGCGAGTTAGTGTTTCCTTCTTGCGCAAAGTCGTTATTAATAAAAAGATTTATTCAACACTGGCTAACCTTTCGGTGGTTTTGCCTCATTCAGAGCCATTTTGTTCTTCTCAAGTGTTCCAGTTATTTACTCGAGATCAGCCGCATAGAGTCTTAACTTCCACGAGCTTTCTGTGGTTACGATCTATCGTTAAACCCTTCTCGAAACCCTACTTTTTGGCAATGTCGTGCTTCGTACAATGTTCTATCAATATGGTTGAGGATAACGCAAGTGAAGACGTTCCAGAAAGGGACACGTCACACAAATCGACGACAACCGAATATATCCATCGCCTTCTTCTTCATCACAACTATGGCGGTATTATGAATCAGTAGGCATTTATTAAACAGTCACCTCATTCGAATAAGGTTCTCATTAATACCGCTCCGTATACGTTGGGAATGATTCACTAATAAGACAACTTTACTTCTTTGCTGAGGCAGGGTTACCTTTTTTGTTTCGAGTCATGCAAAAATAGTAGAAAGGTTGTAAATCTTACCCATTGGCAAGACCTTAAACACTTGTAGAACATGATAGAACCCTGGGATCAAGTGTCGTTGATGTCCAGACAGAAACACGTTCTCCCCGCTTACACTAGCTACTGTCATAAAAAGATCACTACTATAGTCAATTCTGGTTTACAAATCCGCTCACTGCCCCAAGCAAACGACAGCTTACAGATAAGCCAAATAAAATCGAACTGAAAAGGGCCCCAAAAGTATGGCGCTTAATTATGCCTGAAAGATCGGCTGTCGAAGTACGATTTACAACGCCAATATTCATCCACCAAAATGGGGGCCTTAGATTGAGAAGGGACTCGAAACTGATATCTGGAAACCCGGAGAAAGCAAACGGAACTGCTCCTATCGAGGATGAAAAAACTATGTGAGTGGTAAACCTAATTTTTTATCCATGAAGTCCAACGAGTACCTGTGGTTCTGACATGGCATGGGTTTCTGGAGACAGCAGTTTGTTCGAGTCTACGCAATTCTTCTCCTCCCCAAGATGAACTATTCATTCATCAACGATAAACCAAATAATAAAGCTGCGTAATCTTTCCCTGGCTTTTATGAAAAAACAAACCTTCTGTGTGGCTACGAAGCAAAACATGCAAAAACGCTACACGACGATTACTGTGAGTCAGATATCAAATCTTAATGCCAAAGACATTAATGAGTGAGTTCGTTAAAAATAATTCTACATTAGAAGAGAAATCATCAAAATCCACGCATTGGTCCTAAAAACATACAGGGTTAGAATCAATCACTACACTTAACGCTTCTGGAGTTGATGAGACTTTCTGAAGCCACTTACATCCTTGGCATGAAGATTTTCTCAATATGCACTCATCGAAGTGGTCAGGAAAGCGGCAGACGATTGATGAGAAGCTTGGTAGGTTTGCTGCGTGAGGATGTATCCTATCACAATCCTTTAAATTTTTGCATTGTTGGTTATGTGATTTGTGTAATCGAGCATCGCCCTGCAGCAGAAGTGTAGTGGTTAGTTATGCGATCCATCGATGAGCAAGGTGGTGGTTCGAACCCCTTCCCCACGCTCTCCTCCAATCCACATGGGAATGTGTTAGCTCGGTTACTCCAAAGATTTCAATGAGAATTGACTCGACCAGCATTCTATGCGATTCGTAATGAAGACGAAATGCCCGAACAGTATTCGAAACAACACGCCTAATGTTCGAAGAGCAAGAAGTGCTGAGATCTGCACTGTGGATGTGATGACGGGTCATGTAGACAAAGAGTTATCGCTGATAGTTTCCCATTGTAGTGATTTTCCCAGTGCTGGAGAAGCTACGCTGAAGAAACCTCGGCAATGAAACAGTTATCGTAAATTTGTTTTGATGTCAGTTTGGTTTAAAGTACAGGGTTTCTATGCTTTATCATAATTAATCACTATCCAGTACATCGTCGGTTAACGCATAGAATCCATTTGTTTCCTCAAATTGGATAGGTTTCCTTGCCTAGAAAAAAAACAGAGTACATTCGAAGATGGCGAAATCCTATCCTTTTTATCCAATACCTGAGTCTTTTGACTTCCCAATTGCGTTGTGGTCACCCACAAGCTATTGAAGTGTTGTTCATTTTCTTTTCACTCTTCTCCCCTAAATGGTCACCGTTGATGGCAGAAATTCGTCTGAGATCTTCATCCAATACCTTTACCTCCATCAGAAAACTTGAAACCGTAGTTGTATCGCAAAACCTCACTGTTTCCTGGCAGAAGCAGCGCCAGTGCTCCGAGGGTTAAATCCAAAAATAACCCATATAAAGACAGAAACATTAATGTAAAAATGTAAAAAAGGCAGATGACATGAACAAAAAGGCATAGGACTTTATTTCAGAGGTGTCAAAGCATAACAACGCAGTGCTAACATTACACACTCACTTGAATCCATTGTCGCGATGAAGAATCATGAAAACAACAACAGAATCTCATGTTGACTGGTAACTTACTGATCAGGCGAGATTTTCCTTTGCAAGACTATCAAGATAGCTTTGTTAAAGGTTTTCCCATGTCGTCAACGGGAGCAGTTTCCTGCGCTTGTGGATCTGATATTTGCCATCTTGTAACTATGCTGCTACCAAGACGACGATGATTCCTTACAAGTTTCTTGTTCTTAACCGAAAATCAGGAAGGAAATCGAACTTTTGAGCTTCGGGAACTGCATGCATGAACTCTGCCGTACATCACAAATTAACACCCAAATCAGTTCCCGGCCACGACGAGGCAGTAAAGGATTAGAAGATGACGACACCATTTTCCAGATAACCCTACAGATACCCTCTATTCAACTCATTTCCAATCTTTAAGCGATCTCATCAGGTAGCCACTCGAACATTTCGTTAGTTCAGTAAGCCAATATGAAAACTGAAGCTGATTCACCTCTATAATGACCATCGAGTTCTTCTAAGACTTTCTGGTGGACCTAAACTCATGAGATGATCGTGCGACTAACTTAGCCAATAGTTCCATTGTATTTCCAGAACTGGATAAATCGATTCGTAGAAATGGTTGTAATCACAGGTTGCTACTCACTTTCACCTGGTATACCTTGTATTTCAAAATCACAGATCGATAGATACCACTTGAACGTCACAGCACTTAGCGCTTTCGTTCACAGCAGGGGCTAGTCTATCAAGGTCAGCGTTTGCCTCAGGCGAATCACAGGACTCATACCATGCACGAGATCCAGTTCAACTCGTCACAAGCATCCAATGCACTTTGCCCTCTTTTCGTCCTGGGTCAACTTTTTTAAATTGAAATAAACCTTCATAATAACAACACACGGGCCTTGTATTGATTCAGTCTTCGTTACCTCACTATAAATATGAATGTCCTTCTCATGGAACCACTCAGTCATCCCCTTTTCATGTATCTGTTCTTAAGTGTCCTTATAAGTCTTCGCTTTAGAAGAAAGTTATCAAGAAATATTTAGCCTAGACAAGAGAATACGCCACTAATTGCCCATTTTCTCCAAACGGCGATCGATAATCCTGTGTTGCCAACTCATTCGTAAGTCCAGCCGGTTCGTGTTCGACACTCTGTCCTGTCGAACATCATCATCATCATCACCGACAACACACCGTGGGGATAACCCATGCCGTCATCCAGAGAGAGTCTCGGACGTCTTCGGGCGCGGCCGCTACATGTTCACCGTCAGCTGGGCACTAAGGGCGATCGATCGCATTGCGGCCTGGTCGCCGGCTGTGTTTGTCGTGCGTCTGTGCGTGTGTGTGCTGTTGTCTGTCTGCTGCACATCATCCGCAAATCGTCGCGCATCGTGCTCGAGCTGCTTCCGTACGGATTTCAGCAGATGAAACTGTCGTCAATCCGTTCGTCAACAATCTCATCCGAAATCGTCGACGACGTCAACGATACCCTTGAGGAAATCGAGGACGCACGAGCTCCACTTCTCGTCAACACCAAAGAAAAACCACTGCGTTCCGTCGATCAGTTCGTCAACAATGCCATCTGACATCGTCGTCGACATCAACGGGAAGGGAAGTGCGAAAATCCACCAACTCGAGTTCTGGCCGACGCTGAGAAAAAACCAGGGACCGTTGACTGCGCTGGCTCGCTGCTGCGCCGACATCACCACGACCAGTGACATTATCGAGAACGTCTTCATCGGCACTACCGTAATCTATCGATGATATATCATGGAAGTATAACTGTCCACTTCATGTGTAGAGCATACCCTGCTTCTACTATCACTATTCGTGTAATTACTTCAGTATAGTTGTTTAGATCAAAATTAGGATGCCAAGGCCATCACGTACAGAACAATGAGAATGACGTCAGAATGCACATAGAATGCCAAAAACACACATTTTCACGACTAAATTGTGGAAAAAGATGTTGCCGACATGCAAATACTGAGATATTTTAATGTTTTGTGGATAGATCTTAGTTTTTGTGTACTGCACTCCTCGAGGAGAATCGCACTTCCGTCGTTGACGACAACATCACTAAAAATAGTGAAAAACTAAAGACCCAGCTTCAATTTTCCAGGTGTAAGCTGTCGTTCGATGGCAGGCATTGTACCTGAAGCCGAAGAATTCGGCCATGACGTACCAATGGATCCGACTATGGAGAGTGAAGACAGCGAACATTCTGAAGAACTTGTAGTAAGCGCACATGATTTTATCAAATGTCGAGCACTAAGCAGAGAATAACCCAAGAAACCGACTTCACATAAAGGCCAATTCTAATAAGGTCTTGAGATTTAATGTAAGTTATTAACCCTGGCATCCTTGCAGATGAGCGAACCACCTGATTCTGAATGTCATATAGATGATGTGGGCGATAACGAAGATGTCACAGAGCGATTCAGTGACTTTGCTGTACCCACTACAACTCGAAATAAACACGAGGAAGCCACGTCAAGAAGTCCGTCAATACAGGTATGTTGCTTTGTTTACTTTACTTATCTCATAGCCATTGGAGATGTAAACCCTCTGGGTAATGTTCTAACTTTTATTCACAGCCTATTCTTCTTTTTTAGTGGCAGGGTATTATGTGATATACAACCAACAGAGTGCTGGGATATGAGCAAAACTCGCAACTCAGGTGCGCTTCGAACCCACTATTACCCCTTCCGCGAGCTTGCATATTATCCACTGCAGCAACTGATGCTCTTGCTTTGCCCTTCTATCAGCTAGTTCTTTAGTCCAACGATGCTATCAGCAATCACCCGTCATCGGGAATGAGATGAGGAGCACAAATTCGTATTAAACTGAGCGAAGCTGAATCTGCAGTCAAAATCACGATATTTTAACTTTTATTTATTGCCTGTTTTCCGTTGTAAGACATTACGTGATATATAATCACAAGAATGCCGAGGTATGAGCAAAACTCGGAACATCTGATGGGCTTCGAACTCGCGACTACGCTTTACGCGCGCTCACTTGTTATCCACTGCACCAACAGACGCCCTACAACTAAGTCTCTGGTTAATATTTTTATTGAAGCACTTTTAAATGAGAAAATCATTTGAAATTGAACAGGTTCCACATTTTTACACGTTTTGAAGTAACAAAGCGACGCTTACACTTACTAAATTCGACAGGGGTATGGAAGGGTGGCGAAAATGCTTATCGAAAAGCATAACTCTCTGCCTTTCTGCAGTTAAACTTTCTAAGACAAACTGTTTAGTGTTATCAACTGTAGAGTTGTTCCAGGTGCTATTTGATTGGAATTCATATCTTCGTGAACAGAAAGCTGAACCAGCCCCAAAAGAGTGTTTCTTTCAACCAGACACGCCTCCAGAAAACAAGTTCCAGATCGGCATGAAGCTTATGATTGCTGATCCTAGAGGCATGACACATTTATTTATTAGTAGTTTCCGTAAAAGAATTCTGTATGAAAAAGACTCTTTGGTGTTTGATACATGAAAAAAGTGAGGAGAGAGATGAGGAGATATAGGGAGCGAAAGAGATAAGGAGTTGGAGAGGAATATCTTGGAGATGGGGTTTAGCTCGAGTTCGTGTATAAGCAGTAAGATTATTTCGGTTATGCGAGCTAATGGGACAAAGTTGTTCGTTCATTGCAATAAGTAACAGTTATATTAAATGTATATGTGAACATCAACAGATTCAAACTATCCCAATAGTCAGCTTCAAAAAATAATTCCTTTGAAATTATTTTCAAAGCTTGTCCAATCCATGATCATTCATTTCGAGCAGAAAGACATTAAGGTGAAACCTATTATTTAGGACCAACTGGTACAAGCGCAATGTTCTGTCTGGGCACCGTTGTAAACGTGTATAAATTATGGTTGTGCGTACGTCTTGAGGGCTTGGACAACTCCCATGAGAAGTGGATTTTCTGTGATGATGAATCGATACAACCTATTGGGTGATTGCTTGCTTACTGTTTCATAAGCACGAACATTTCTTTTTCTGTTGATGAATCGAAGCAGGTTTGGATATTTTTCAGACCTACTACTGAGGATCATATGAAGCTGAATCCACCGATTGGTTTCATCCATCATCACGGTACTTTCCCAAAATTTCTCGAACAACATCTGAAGCCGGACGATGAAACTGGAAAATCAAGGTTGTGTCCACCAGAATGGTTCAGACCAGTGAGTGATATTCTTTGTTTAGTCAACAAGATTCTAAAATAATTCAAAGGGCATAGAAGTACAAATCAAGAGAGTAATATCTACCAAGACATTTTATGAATTTCCACTGCATAATGGTGTGAGAGATGTGGTGTTCCAAGTGGTAAGAGGGGGTTCAAAAGTTTTAAGAGAACCGGCTTGTCACAGTAGCAGTAAATGATAAAAGCCTAGTCAACTTAAAGAATGTGTTAGAGAAGCAGTTCCGCTTATCTTATGCGTTGTAATCGACTAATACTGGGTATCCCAGGTGGAGTTCGAACCCGCGATTACCGTTCCCGCAAACTCACCTGATATCCACCACACCAACCGAAGACCTTCTTGCTTTGCCTTTCTCTCAACCATTATTTTTCACCTAAACGGTGCTGTTAGCAATCACTCATAAACGGGAATGATCTGCTGAGCACAAATAGCCATTGAACTCACTTAAATTAAGGCTGTGGTCGAGATTATAATGTCTAAGTTTCACTTACTGTTTTTTATTTAATGGCTGGGTATTATGTGAAATACAATCATGAGGATATTGAGATAGAGCGAAACTTTGTTTTTTCGGCTGTTTTGTTCATATCTCAATTATGGATAACTATTTAATACTTACTTGGATATTTGGATGACCCATCTTCAATGGTTGTGCGGACCCCAGTATAACTTCCATTTTTTGGAGTTTCGTTGGTTTAGCTACTGTGGTTCCCTCGAGTCTTGAGATCAGCCTAGCCGAAGTCTGCCCCAGGTCACGTCGTCCCTCGCTCACCACCAAAAGTAGTTGCCGCCCTTGTGAATCGGAGCGAGATTTGCCACCGTGCGACTAGTCTGATACCAGGACGGTACCAGCGGATCTTGGTATTGGTACTGTTTTACTCTAAGTTGAGCTTCCTGTTGGAAACGCCGGAGTCGCTCTGAACTTCAGAGACCCTGCTAAGGGGATGTATCCCTCGCTGTAGATCTCAACCCGACACCCAGGAACACTTCCCAGCCATGATGAAGCGGTAAACCGTTTTGGGGAACCATTCAATAAGTTTGTTCAATATTGAGATTTCAAGGATTTCTTTTTGGGAAGTTTCCATATTAATAGGCTAGGTGCGAAATATCAACATACTATTAATGATGTCTTTTAGAATCAAAACAGCAGTCAAAATAAGTTGAGTCAATGACTGTAAGATAACGTACTTATTTCAGATATCTGAAACACTGAAACCAGTACAAAATTTCTTCAGCGTAGGCCAAAAAGTTGAAGCGATCGATCAGAGGAGTTTTAATGGAAAGACATGTCCGGCGACTATTGCAGGTGTCACAAAAGTAGGTTCCTTTCTGTTGTTATGCAAAATAAGAATTTCATATTGCTGCGAATCAGACCACGTAAGGTGAGATCTCATCATTTTTGTTAAAATCTCTTTAGAATTAATGTTTTCATCGATTCAAAAATTGATTAGGTTTTGAAGAACGTTATGGCAGAAACAGAAAACGACTTAAGGGGGGGGCATTAAGAACGTAGACATGCTAATTTCTCAAGAACGACCTGTATACTTTCCAGTCAAACTTCGACATGGGCAATAGAAAGAGCCTATTCATAGATATGGAAAGTTTCCATAGTTCCAAATCAAATCCACTTTAGACATAAAGCGAACTAAACGAAGTCTTACCTTGAAAGTCTATCTTCGGGTCCCATATAGCATTTTTCTTCTGGTGTTATAATTGGCACGGTAACATCTATTCCTCAAAAATTATTTGAATTTTGTAGCAAAATACTTGAAAATATAAAGACGAACGAGTGAGACGTACGAGAAATATTGAACGGATGAAGATTTCTATAACCGTTGAAGATGTAAGGGTTCTCTTTTTTCATATCCCTTCTTTTATTGGTGCTAAATCGGCATCTATTTGCTAAAAGAAAAACTGCTCATCTCATAATGGAGCACTGTAGTTGTTTTTTATAGAATTACTATGAGGGGTAACAACGAAAAAAATTGGACGAACTTCGTGGCCATACAATAGAATGATAGGAGCCACATTGTTAAAACTGGAGGTTGAGATTTATTAGAATTTCCTACAAGTCACAAATCAACAAACCCTTAGGAAAGGATTCCAGAGAAGCTGGGTTTGTAGACGGCCATCATCACAACCATAGTAGGAGACCGACCACCGGTCCGATTTGCTCGTTCGTTGTATTTAGTGTATAGGCTTTTCACGAAGATCGGATAATGATAAGTCGTATAAACTACTTGTGAAAAGAAAGTTTAAGTGATATTAGCTTAAAATGTTGAATACGATCTGTATAAATCTTACTCTACAGGAGTAAACCGAACGCGATCTAGAAATAAGTCGACTTCAGGTTACGTTTAAAGGCACTTAACAAAGGAGAAAACCCGGAATACCCAACTGGGATATATGACCTCAGTAGTTGACAAATGTTGGATGGAAGTCATTACAAGCATTAAAAGCATTATTTCAAAGAACGGGAAACAAATGATAAACCTCAGTCAGTACTGAATGGTCCTAACAGAGCAGGCAGTTGTGAAGTGAACAGGATTGCCATTTTATATTGATTGGTTGAGTCTCTACTGTTTTAAACCGGAAAAAAGTATTGGGACAAAGTTTTGTTTGAAGTGGAGTTTCTTGTTTAAATGGAGAATTTATGTCGTAGATCATGTGTAACAGTGTAGGATATCAGTTATTTTAGGGTTCATATGGTTCCAATTTGAGGTGGCCATCTTCTTGGTCTTTTTAGGATATCCTAGCCTTCGAAATCGAAATATATCGGGAAATCGAACGCTATTAACAGAAGCAAAACTTCCTAAACAATGTTCGAAGCTGTCTGTCTAGCCGCTTCCATTAATTGTATCAGTGTACATCTTATTTTCATACTTCAAGTTAGTCAGCTAATAGGGAAAGAGCTCCAAGAAGCTTAACCTCTTATTCGGTTACATTTAGATTCTATTTTCGTCAAAGAAATCGGGAGTAATCTGTTTTCCATAGTCACTTTATGTAGACAGGTGATGAGCTGAATCTGATCACAGCAAGCTGAAGTTTCTTCTGTTTGCCTTTTTGTGAAGAAAAAGAGTCCTATGACGTCTTCTGATGAAAAATACTGTCTTAACGAAGATAAACATTTCAGTCACATATTCAAATCCACTTCGATGGATGGAACAGTGGTTACGACATCAAGGAGCCATACTACACTCGATTCGTGATGCCGGTCGGATGGTCCCAGAGGAACGGTGTTGATATCAGTCCACCGAAATCCGAAGCGAAAAACACGAGTATGTTCCAAAGCACACATTTGTATTAAACCAATAATTCACAGAAGACGATAATAAGGAAGTAGTTTCGAATTTATCCTTCAGCTATAATCATAAGTTTTTTTCCTTCGGGTGAATCACGTGCTCTACCCATAAACGTTTTTAAAACAAAAAAAAGATTGAAAAAAAGTTTGCTCTAATGCAACATTACGGTTACTGTAGATTCCATGGCGTTTTAAATAAGTGCAAACAAAAATAAAGCTGCTAATCTAAAAAGTAATCGAGAAGATGTAGTATGCGTCACATTAATTATCTACATTATGTCAATTCTGTGAAGAAATTAGAATTAAGAATTTTTACTCATACAACTTATAGTTATGCTTTTTTGGAAAATAGTTAATAGAAAGGAAAGGGGCGGATAGCGCAGCAGTAGTGATGTCGGCCATCACGAGCATGGTGCCGGTTCAATTCCGCTCCATGCCAGCCAAGTCTCTTATCCTTCCGGGATCAGGAAGTTAGTACCGGACAAAAAAACACTCTCCAGTTCAATTGGGCACGCTCCAACCCGGCTATCACAGGACTCCAGGGAGAATCTACTAGATAAGCATTCTACGTCATTCAAGATGAAGCGAAAATAGCAGTAGTCGAAGCAACATGTGAAAGTTGAAAGACTTCAGTGGATGATTCGTGCAAGGAAACGAATTGAATGTAAGAAGTGCCGAGATCCGAACCATGGACCTGAAGACGGGTCATATAAAAAAAAGGGAAAGAGCCAAATCTCATGTGGATAACACTTACCGACCAAAAAGTTGAACAGAACACTGTGAAACGGATGGTCCGTCCAAGTTATCGATCATCTAAGTTAAATCAATCATAGTGGTACCAATAAACTGTTTCCAAATATTAATCTATTAACTACAGTAATTTTTCACCGCAGGTACTATGTGAAATTCAACCACAATGATGCTGAGACATTTGCAAAACTCCGCGCCGCAGGCGTCTGCGGTGAGGATTGAACTCGCTAGTTCGTTTTCCGAAGACTAACACGTTCACCACTACACCATGCGGGCTCTTCGTTTCACCTTTTCCTCGGCTAATTCTCATGTTGACTATCGATCTCGTTGACGGGTAATTGCTGATGGCGCCCTTAGGTAGAAAATTAACTGAGAGAGGCGAAGCGAAGGACCCGTGTGGTGTGGTGGTGAACGCGTTAGTCCCCGGAAAGGGTAGTAGCGTGTTCGATCCCCACCTCACACACCTACGGTCCGTAGTTTTACAAATATCTCAGCATCGTTTTGGTTATGGGCAGTAATAAGAAAGACCAGTGTCGGGCGTTATGATTTAAAATCAGACTCTCAGCTCGCATGTTGAGTTATACAACGCATTTTCCGTGTTCCACTTACCGTCTTCGACGATTTTTTCCACTTCTCCGAGGAATAAATACTTTGAAACCAGTTAAAGGAGAGCAAGTGATGAAGCATTGGACTTTGATCATTCTCTGAGGGATGCGCCATGCATTCGACACTATTCGTAACATCGTAGAGGTGTTTAATGCATATCTGGTCTATACAATGAATTCCAGTGTCCTACTTATGTATCAAGTCAGTACTGTTATCGTCCCAGTCAAGTCTGGTACCAATTTGCCGACCTCGGATGTTCGGAAGCCTTGGTGAACGCGCAGCGCGGGTTCGAACCCATCGATCGAATCAGCCAGTGTGTCTTGCAGAACCTCCTCTATACACTGCGTTACACGTCCTCACTTGAAACAAGTTAAATATCATAGATATTTTATATATTACAGTTTCAATGAATATACTCCAATTCATACGAAATGTCCTCTGATTGTGAGCGTCAAGAGGGTATTTTTTAGAATATGGCCTACTTTTGCGCTGTTCCGATGTTGCGATCGAATGGAATTCATTATGTTTGTGGCATTCTTATTATTAACTTTAGAGTGATTTGTGCTGTCACATTTATTCTATTGTTTGGTTATAACCCTACGGTCGACGATATTGTCGTCCTGAGCCAAAAATAACCCCGTGAAATCGATAGATTTAGGTTTTAGGGCTGAAAATTTCTTACGAAACCTCTTTTTTTTCACGATGTTCCTGCTTATTTACAAAAATATTCCACCTTTCTTCCAATATTCGTATGCAAAATCTTCAAACGAGCTTCGATCATTGTTAGAGACTAGTAAATTGTTACTCTTCCTACTCTTACAGTTACCATTCTACAATCACCTGCCGTTTAATAAGTTTTAGAAAGAAGTGCTGACGTAATAAAAATGCTCTATAGTATGCTTTTGATAAAAAAACGTGAGCGACTTCCGCTAGAAAACTGGCGGCGTTAGAATAGTCAATATAATATCTCTTACTATTGTTCATTTATTAACTGAAAACGAATTAGGTTAAGTGAAAATTGGTTTAGTAACAGTATCATTTCGTTATATGCTTGTTGCATTGGATATCGTGGGGTGTGTACAGCAGTGGTCGGAGGCACCATGCAATACGCATGGGTCCCGCCCCAACGCCTACCAAGCTCTCCATCACCGCGGGGTCGGCAAATTGGTACCAGACTTGTCTGAAAGCATAACAGCACTGGCTCGATACATCGGTAGGCCACGGCGAGTCATTGTAAAGGCCAGATGTGCAGTCAATCACCTCTAACGATGTTTGATGAAGTCGAATGTATGGCGCATCCCTCAGGGATTGATCAACGCCGGGAGTTTTATTCTTTATATATGCTGGTTATGCTAAAGTTATCATCTTGGTCATAGTCAAGCGAAGCTAGGTTGGGTTCTGTGTTGTTAGCGATCTCTTTCGGATAGATCAAGATCGCTGACTGTATCGAAGCAACCGGCAACTATCATTTAATTTTTAGCAACTAACTAACTTTTAACTCAACCTACAGATTGATTTTATTTCTTTATCGATCAGTATCACGTAGTTCAACATCGTTGGTCTTGTCGAGACTAGGTTTCTGCTCAAGTAATGGAGAGATTTCGTCGTTTTTCTGCGAACGTCACTTTCAGGTAGACCAACGCCGTTGACGGTATCGAAGCAATCAGCGAGTCAAAGACAGAAACATCGTTCGACTGTTACGAAGTCGGCGCCACACGCATCGATTTCGAGCTCCGGCAGTCGATCATCATCTTCATCATCGTCGTCGAAAGTTGTTCGACGACTATCCGATATGGGTGTGAATCCGGTGGAAGGCCTAAAAGGACGTGGTGCTCGATCATCAGCAAGTAAGTTATGACGTTAAAGTGTAGATTTTTCGATGTACTTTTCAACGTTCAAATGTTCAACACGACCCGAAAATCAATAGTACTGATTTTGTTATGTCATGTGATGTGGATCGATAGTTGGGGATAGAAAGCACCTTACTTGTCTGTTGCTACTCACTTTATTACTTACTTTACTTGCAAAGTATACTTGCATCGATGAGCAACATAAAGGGATAGATCTACAATATCGACCGACCTTATTAACCGTTTCACGACGACGGCTATTTTCGCCTGTAGGGTTCGTCGGATCGTCAATGCAGTGCAATTGAAGTGCGCATGGAAATCAAGAGATACGGTCTGTGAGCCTCCGTAAGAGGTGTAAAACAGTGGTTTCTTAAGATTACCGTTCTATTGTCTGGTTTCCTCACATTTTTTCCATGTCTCTTTAGCTTGCCCATAACCACTATGTTGTTCTGCGTATGCTTTCCTCATGGTGTTGTATGATTTGAAGTGTATTCCTGCATTTTTCATGTTTTTTTTTACATCCACCGATTCCTTTCCACCGTCCGAAGCGGCGTTTTGCAACTACGGTTGATAATATCTACCCATCATCGGACCAACTCTGCTACAAATTTTGTGTTCGACAACTCATCCATTGACTGACTACAAAGAGTCATGAAGGTGTCATGTGATCAAAAAGTAATGTAAAAAAGGATAAAGCTCTCGGCGTTGATCAATCCCTGAGGGATGCGCCATGCATTCGACTTCACTAGGCATCGGTGGGGATCACTGAATGCATATCTGGCCTTTACAATGACTCGCGGTGGCCTACCGATGTATCGAGCCAGTGCTTCTATCCTCCCAGACAACTCTGGTACCAATTTGCCGACCCCGGAGAGATGGAAGGCTTGGTGGGCCATGGACGCGGAGATTGATTCCACATGGGTGTTCCAGGACGCCTCCGGCCACTGTGCCACACGCGCCTGAAGTAATGTACCTACGTGAAAATATTAAAGAAACTGCGCTGTTCAAGCTTGCGCACTAACGAAGTTGTAACAATACAGAACCGTCCAACTCTTATTTTCGACAGTTTGACGTATATGACCAACCCCCTTCTTGAACGATGGCACAGTCTTGCTGTTCTTCCATTGAATAGGAACCATGGATTCTGACAGGTGACCTGTTAAGAATTCCGTCTGGACGTCGGAGTGCAATAATTTTGGTTCTGTAATGGCGAAGCTTCGGTGGGCTTTGCGATTGCTTGACTCCCACGTGTAGCGATGGGAGTGGGTGGGGTTTCTGGAATTGTGAGTTAACTTCAATGGTCTCAGTGGTCATGGTAAACTCGGACAGCCGCTCACTCAACTCGTTCCATTCTAATTCATGGATGCCAATGTGATGTGCTTCAGACGTTCTTCTGGGTCCAATCTCATGTTGAAATCTCCAATGATGCGCATGGAGAATGTATGGTTTTCTCTGTAGTACCTCTCCAAGTTCATATGAAACTCCTCGAGAACCTCTTCTTCGTCATAGCTTTATGTCGGCGCGTAATGGACGAGGATTGTCAAAGCCAGTGTCTTCAACCGTAAAACGTCCGATTCAGGTTGTCGGTGTTCAAATGAATCGATCGAACAGTTCTCGACAGCATAACTGATGTATTGTATTTGTTGTATCTTCTGATAGATTAAATGTACTTTTTGCTCTTACAATGAAATTCGGCGGCTAGCTGTTAGTCTGTGTCCTACACTTCCTGTATACTCCAATGCTTTCTTTTTGCAATGATTTGGTTCACTCCTTCGCAAAGAAATAAGGTTCTGATCGATCTCCAGGGTTTAGCTATCCATAAAGAGTTCGTTTTTAATCAGCTGAGTCTTTATTGTTGAGCATAGTAATATGTTTATTGAACGTCGTTTTAGCTGATGATATTGGCTTATTGATAACTCCAAACCTTTGCTCGAGAAGGTTTTCCTTAGGAGTTATTAGATGGTCCGCTAATCCGCTAAATCATGTTTAGCACTTTTCAGAGCGTCCAGCAAAAAACGGCACGGCTACACCGCCACCAAAGAAGAGTGTAGAAGACGTAAGTCCGACAAGAAGTACGTCTTCAGCAGACACATCACTTTTCGTGAAGGTCAACCCACAGGTAACCCGTAATGACTACACGATGCTATAAGTTATAGAAACGTTTACAGTTTATGATTTACTAGTTTCGTTTTTATGCCTATATTAAAACACCACCGTAATGTTAACACCTCCCAACGGTTTACCGCGTCATTGCGGCTGGAAAGTGTTCTTGGGTGTCGGGTTGCGATGTACAGCGGGGCGATTCATCCCTTCAGGCGAAGAGTGAAACAATACCAGTATCCCCCACTGTATTGGTGTCAAATTAGTTGCATGGTGCCGAATCTCTCTCTAATCCACAAGGGTGGCGACTATCTGTGGTGGTGACGACCTGTGGCAGACTTTGGCTAGGCTGACCTCGGGCTTCCAGGAAGCCACAATAGCTAAACCACCAAAACTCTGAAAAAAATGGAAATTATGCTGCGGCTCGCACAAGCAATGAAAACATGCCATCTAAGTAACTAATGCTGACAAGCTATCGAAAACCAGGACACATCTGGAGCTACACGTGTACCTACGCTAATTTTTTCACTTATGTTAATTTATAGGGTGCTATTTCATAGCATGATTTATTTTAGAGAAGAACTGCAGACACTGACAGCATCCGTGTAACTGTGCAAAAAGCGCGGTGTTTAGAAAATTCTGTTGAAGATAAAGTTAAAGGTGGGCTTGCAGTAATGTCGTTATCATTTTTTCTCATCCATTTCTGAACAGATTCCACCGGAAAAATTATGCGGTGGAATAAAGTGGATATCACGGGCGCGTGTTGCGCGGTGGTTAGAGGCACATGGAATCAATTCCGCGCCCCAGGTTTGCAGTGCATTCTATTCCTCCGTGCTGAGCAAATTGGTAATAGACTTGTCTGAGTGGGCACCAGTACCAACATGATGTTTTGATAGAGCACCACGAGTCATTTGTTGTACTAGATATGCATTCAAGTCACCTTTTCAATGGGAGATGAAGTCGAACGCATGCTACATCCCTAAAGAATTGATTAACGCCGAATACTTTGTCCCTTATCCTTTATTATGATGTGTGAAGTTGGTCAAGTTCAGAAATCTTATGTCTAAAATCAACTATTTACCATCGGAATTAGGATGTGAATTCTATCACCTTTATGATGCTGAGATATTTGCAAAACTTGGACTAGAGGGCAATCACTCTTACTACCACACTTGCTAGAACGTCCATCTCCTTTAGTAATTGAAATTCTCGATTGTAAAAGACGCATTTCATAGTGAATTTGAAATAAAAACTGACTGAGAGGAAGTCAGAGCAAGGACATCGGTTGGTGCAATGGCTAACACGTGGCCCCCAAATAAGGAATCACGGGTTCAAAGCGCGACTGCGGTTTTGAGTTTTGTTGACATCTCAGCTTACTTGTGATTGTAATTTCACATAATACCATCCATTAAAAAGGAATAGGCAGTAAGTAAAAGTCAAAACCTTTTTGGCGCTTTTTCCACCTGGGCTCATATTTCGAACACGGTTGAATAATTGAACAGGTGGGATTTTGTAACAGCGTGACATGATAATGTTTCCCAATGCATTGTCGACGGTTGCGGCTGCCGGTCATGGTTTCGAATTTGCCACAAAAAAAGTAAATTTTGTTCTCAATTTGTAGGAAAGTCTATCCCAAAGAAGGTTAAGGTTGCAATGATGTTACTTAAGAACTCTGTTTGCCATTCAGACGATAGTGCAAGGTTTTCTATATAGATCTGTCAAGTGCTGAACTAATACAGCAGTCAAAAGTAATACTTTCTACAAACCTCGGCATAAATAATCGTTATATTTATTTATATATTCTTATGAACTGATCATGTTGAGCTGATGCGAGGTTGGTGTAATTGTCGTTGTTGTTGTTGTTGTTGTTGTTGTTGTTGTTGTTGTTGTTGGTCGATAGCTGACGTTTCGACCATTCCACCTTGCTCAGAGCTGTGCTGTTACGAGTAGAACTGCAGTTCGAAACGTCCGTCATCGACCAGCCACAACAACAACGACAGCAACGATAACCATACCAACCTCGCACCAGCTCAACAAGATCAGTTCGTAAGAACACATGAGTAGTCCACCACTGTTAGTCGTGGAGCTATCGTTTGTTTCCGGAAAAACTTCCTTCATGGGGAATGTGTTGATCACGTGTGTAGTTTTTCTTTAAGCGGAGACCATTTTGTTTAAGGAAATAATAACGGTTTCGTTAAAATGTGGTTTACATTTGCATATTTAACATGTCGGAGTTCTAAAAATAGTCGTTTCATTGTAGAATATTTGAAACGCACCCTTTAGATCTCCTTATGCACGCGAAGGTCGAGCAACAAAGACTCGCAAAGCAGCTATCACAGCCACCGTCGGCGGTAAGTTATTGGCTTCTGGCGTATTCATAAAGACAGTTTAAGGTTAAAATGGTTGTGTGATTGAGAAGTGCTGTCTAACCTAAGAAGTCTGAATGTGCTTAACAGCACTAGCAGATGACAGTTTAGCTGTTTACATAGAGCCTCACGGCACGCATTTGGCGCAGCGTGCGGTGGCGCCCTGCAATACACACATGGGACCGATCCTTGCGCCCGTGGCTCACCAAGCCTTCCATCCCTCCGGGGTCGGCAAATTGGTACCAGACTTGTCTGGGAGGATAGCAGCACTTGTCCGATACATCGTTAGGCCACCTTGAGTTATTACAAAGGCTAGACATGCATTCATTCGCCTCCAAGGAATGCCTAATGAAGTCGAATTCATTGCGCATCCCTCACGGATTGATCAACGCTGAGAGTTTTCTTTCTTCTTTACCGTTTTATAAAGCCTCACATAAATCGGATCTCAGTGATCGTATTTTGCGCATCTGACAGTGGTTCAGTAGTAAACACTCTGGAGATCACATGTGTAGTCATTCTTTCATTGGAATCGGACAAGAGTTGGAAACAGTTTCTTGCTTTTTCTTTAGTATATATCATCCCCAAAATCTGTCCGCAGTCCACCTCCACAGCCGCTTTCGCGACTGGAGACATCGTCGGCTAATGTTTCATTCTACGCTCCCATTAAGGTGGAACTTTTGGTTTTCTTGTTAGCTTCTTTTATCTTAGACTCTACGTTCAAGTTTATATTTGAATCAGAATGAAGCTGAGGAAGTTGTTTCATCAACGACTGCATCTGTCGATACACCACGTACTATTGGACCTCGTCCATTGGCTCCACGTCCGTCGTGTTCTCAAACCAACCACGATTTTTTAGGGAAGGTACGCTGTCGTTATTACGTTAAAGTTGCTCTTTGATCTCATGTTTATACTTTTCTTTAATAACTCAAAAGACCGACTTCTATAAACTTCAGCATAAATAATCGATGTACTTATTTATATGTTCTTATGAACTACTGCCCTTGTTGAGCCGATGCCAGGTTGCTATTGTTGTTGCTGTTGTTGTTATCGTTATTGTTGCTCGATGGCTGACGTTCCGGCTGTTTCGCCTTCCTCAAAGCCTGTGCGTATTTTATACATAAATAGCTTGACAATTCGATGGAAAAACCATATTAGTGAAGATCTAACATATAAAGAAACGCTATATTGATCAAAAACTACTCACCGTGCTGTTACGAGTGGCACTGCTCGCGTTTTCTTCACGTGGGACGATGAGCGAGACCCACCTAGATCAAAAAATCATTTTCAAATAAAGCACCAGGCCACGTGTGGTAGTGAGGTATTCGTCCATTAGGTTCATCTTTGGATTTTTGGACTTTGTCCAAAACACGTCGTCTTGCGCGTTGATGTTTTCGATTCCTAAGCTAGGATTTGGACATTCACTTCGAAATCATCGCCATTGTACTTCTGTGCCTTATGAGTACCTAGAAGAGTGCTTTGACGAATTTTGACTTTTCTATCTAGGTGTTCTTTTATGCGGACATAAAACGGTCTACCCGTTTCCCCAATGTATTCCTTACTGCATGACTTACAAGTATATTGTACCTGAACTCATGTAATCCCCATCTCTCCCGTTAGGACAGATCGTACAGTTTTCTGAGCTGCACAAACGATCATAGAGGCGGTTGCGAAATAATTGACGGCGTATGGTGTTGGGTGGGAGGTCAATAATCGCCGCATAATTTTAAGACCACTTCTTATCAAGCACCTCTTAGAGGCGTAACTTATTTCATTTGATATGAAGGGGAGTTTTGTTTAGCTACGAAACGTTATTTTGGGGAACAATTCTACCTTTTTGTCTGACACGAGTGGCTTCTGCTTCGTAGCCATTGGGAATGGCTATTTTCCGTGTTAAACTTAGCGATTCCTTCCTTTGGTAATGCACTAGTATATTATACATTATATACACAGTATATTATAGTATATATATACATAGTATACAGTATATATATACATAGTATACATATATATATACAGTATATATATATAGTATATATACACTACTTTTCTATATTTTTTTACATGTTTTACTTTTTGTTTGATTCCATTTTCTCATGTAGCCTCTTTATAAAAGCTTTACTTGGATATTTGAGAACGGAAGCCACTTCTCGGGTGGTTTTTCACACGTGAGTTTTATATTGTTGACTGTCTGTTTAACAATTCGAAGCACTCATCCATCTGTTCTTGTGTGGAACAGAGGATGAAGCAGTCGTCACAGTAGAGTAAGGGTCGGCTATCGAGAACTGGAGCTTCAACCTTAAACATGAAAGCGATGGCAAGGCTTGGTGCTAAATGCTGTCCCATGGTCAACCCTCTACTTTGTACAAAATATCTTCCCGACCACCTAAATATAGAACAACTAAGACACATTTTTAAAAGAATCATTAGTTTCTATAATGCTGGGGTATTTGCAAAACTCCGGACCACAGGTGTTTGTGGTGGGGAACGAACGCGCTATTTTCCTTTTCGGGGAGTAACGCGTTCACCACCACACCATGCGGGTCCTTCGTTTCGCCTCTCTCTCTCAGCTACTTCTATCGATCTCTGCCATCAGCGATCACCCGTTAGCGGGATTGATCTGGGAAGCCCAAATCGGTTTTGAACCCGGTTAAGCTGACTGTAGTTATAATCACAGTCTTAACCTTTTTATTTACTGCTTATTCTTTTTAACGGCAGGCTATGTTGTGAAATAGCTTAAGATTGTGATTATAACTATAGCCTCAGCTTAACTGGGTTCAATACCAATTTGGGCTCTCCAGATCAATCCCGTTGACGGGTGATTGCTGATGCCGCTGATCGATAGAACTAGCTGAGAAACAGGCGAAACGAAGGACCCGCATGGTGTGGTGGTGAACGCGTTACTCCCCGGAAAGGACAATAGTTCGTTCGTTCCCTACCGCAGACACCTGCGGTCCGCAGTTTTCCAAATATCTCAGCATTATAGAAGTTATATTTCACAACATACTCTACCGTTAAAAAGAATAAGCAGTAAATAAAAAGTTTAAGAGAGTCATTAGTTGTTGATTCGACAGGCGATAACGACGATAACAACGAGAACGACAACTATACTAACCTCGCATCAGCTCAACAGGATCAGTTCATAAGGACATATAAATAGATATATTGTTTATAAATTTATTTTACGAATAGTTATGGAATGTTGTCTTAATATTTAAGCTCACTAGGGTTATTGTCTTCAGATCATCATAACTACAACGAGAACTCCTGTTCGCCTGACAAAAAGTTTTCCACTTATTCTGGTGTCATTGCGTGGTTAGTGTTCTATTGACTTGTAATTTTGAAATGGCTCTTACAGATCTGTCCAAAAATGGAACACGAAAAAGCGGAAGAGGCTCTATCAGCATCATCAACGTCAACACTGCCACTGATGTTGCAGACATCGTCGCTTAATGGTCCTGTTAATCAAAGATCGCATGACATTGTTCTTTTGTCCAAAGATGAAATACCGGTCAGAGAGAGACTCAGTAAGTATATTGCAACTATTGCGAAGTTCATTATTTAGTTGAGAAATTATTTTTGGGAATTTTAGTGACGATTTTTGTCAACTACACCTGTGATCTCGGTCCTAATCTGGATCCTATCATGGTGAGCGTTTTTCTGAGGTGTATGAAATAATGGCCTTGTCATTTGAAAAGCTGGATCTCACATACTGTAACTCTTGTTTCACGAAAGTTGGTTATAAGAACAGTTTTTGTCATGGGGCAGAACTTCTTTTGGGGCATATTTCCATATTAAAAAGTGGTGGTCGGTTCTCTGTTACGAATGGGACTTTTATGTTTCGGACTATTAGTCTCACAAAACTGTGAACCATTTCTGCAGCTTGTTTTCAGTAAACCACTTTTTAAAGGTTGCTGGAATTCGTCGTAAATTTGGACCATTTGCAATCCACCATGCACTTCGAGAAGCTGTACAACAGCTTCTGAATTGTTCGACAGATGACAGTGCAATGTTGAATCTGGTGCAGCCTGCTGCTGTAACCCAGATACTCTCAGTAACCGGTTAGTCTATGGAGGTTTTAACTGTTGGGAAATTATGTAAGTAGACAATGCTCATATCTGATATGGTATTGACTCTGTGTATAACGTGTCATTCATACCAGTGAGTGAAAGTAGTCTCTATTCGCCCACTTCACGTGCTGTAGTTTTTAAACAGCTTCTGTTCTCAGTGGATATGGACGCTTTAGAGCAAGAAGAACTATGGATTAGAGGGACATGAGCTAGTCTTCGACTATTCACTATATCTTTTATGTTCTAGTAAACTCCCAGGTCGCTTGTTTCTCGCTGTCCAATCTGAGAGGTTAAACGTTTATCGCGTTGATTCCTCGACCTATATATACGCTGATTTTCGGAGAGATTTGGGAAATGCTCGTTCCGATGTGAATGCAGTATTAGGGATGAACGTGTTGTTTCTCGTGAACACGCGTTTCTAGCCGTTTGCCCGAAGATTGGTTTTTTATACGGGTTTTTGACGTCTGCCAACATCCGTTCTGTGTGGCTAATTCTTCATTACGAAGGATGTCTATTATCAGCAATGCGAAAATAATGTTAGTGCTGGCTATTCATCAATTTCCACTCCCTGGTATTCCATCCTAGTTTTCGTCCGAAGTTTCTGAAAATAACAGTAACAAAATTTGACGAAGTGGTGTCACGCCATAATGTACAACGTTCCATGACCGCTTGTGTATCAACTGAATGGAAAGCTTTTTGTGTCAACGAAGGTGAGGAAAAGTGGCATCTTGTGCTCTGCTAATGCTTTAGTGAGTTTCATTGTCGTGTGAATGTGGTCCACCTTGATAGCTACTTCATTATAAATAGCAATACCATGCCTTCATAGGTAAGGAAGATGCATTCTGACAAGTAAGCGATGAAAGGCGCTTCAATGCGTTGATAGGGACTGGCTGTTTGGTTGCTGAGATGTTCTCACCTAATTTACTGGCCGTTCTATTAAGAGGTGCTTATTTGTCGATTTGTCGGCAAAAGATATCTTTTAGGTAAAGAAGCCTTGCCAAAGTCTATGAACGAAACAGCCATTTTAGTTAGCACTTTGGACATTATGTTTTGTCATTTCTTAACAAATTTTGGACGATTTAAGTCATTTATATCTCTTGAGTCTCCGAAAATTGTTTGGCATTTCGGCTTTAACACATAACAGGGCGTGGTATTTATGGCTCTACTGCTTAGGATGGAGCCTAGTTATCAGTTTTCATGGATGTATTTGTTGGTTTTTTGACAATAAGCAGTGTTTTTTCGGTAACCAAAAGGCTTGAGGAGTTGTGGATATGATAAGATTGTGGGAGCGGTTTTGCTCTACTATTCTATGCATATGAATTATATACTATGTGTTACTCTTATCCACCAACAAACATATTGACATCAGATCATCATAATTCCTTATCAGTTAGATGTTGAGATAACGGAAATGCACCTTGAAGATGTCTCCCTTTATCGTCTGTCGTCTGAGAAGGAATTTAAAAGTCAATACCGAAAGTTAAACAACGAATGGGTTAAAATGGCAAGAGCGGCTGGGTTAAAACCATCAGTTTTCTCTCTTCTCAAAGTTGACTTATCAACCTACATGTTCCGTCATGTACTTACTTATCAAAACTCTTGAGTTAGTATCCAGCGACGATCCATTGTTATTTAAGGTCAGACTTATCACCAGCTGCGTGGACGGGCCAACGGATAGAATAACGTGGTTAGTAACCCTAATACTTACTCAATTGTTAAAGTACATTCGAGCCCATCTGACGAACACCCAAATGTTCCTGGATCGTCTACGTAACGCGCAACCCAACAGCGCGTACGTAGTGGAGTCCTTCGACGTCACTGCCCTCTATACAAATGTGTCGAATGACTCCGCTATGCAACCATCCGCAAGCTACTTGTAGAACACGAGAGAGCAATAAACATCTACGGTTTCTCGATTCAGCAGTTGATGAAACTTTTAAAGGAGTGCCTAAACTGCTCAATCTTCAGATGGTCCGGGAGGTATTACGCACAAATGATAGGGCTGGCAATGAGACAAGGACTGGCAGCAAGCCTTGCCATTGCATTCATGTCTAAGGTGGAAGCGCCAGTAATCGGCCTCGGTCCGTTACTCTACTGTAGGTATATAGATGACTGTATGGTCGTTGGTTCAACACAAGAAGAAATTGACAAATGTTTCGAGTTGTTCAACGAACAGTCAGAGTATATTAAATTCACCCGAGAGAAACCAAAAGTAAACTAGCTTCCATTTCTGAACGTGCAAATTAACCAATCAGAAAACGGCAACGTTACGAAATGGTATCGAAAGCCAAATAGTAAAAACGTTCTGGTTAATTACCTCTCCTCTCATCCCTATCACACGGAAAGGGCGCTTGTGAGAAACATGTTTCGAACAGCAACCAACGTGTGTATGGGAAGAGAGCAGAGAGAGGAGTCCCGGAACTTGGCGCGGCAAATAGCAATTTTTAATAGCTACGAAACTGTAGCTCGAGATGGGTGTAGAGGAAACCACAGATACCCCAACGATAACTCTAACGACAATAACGTCCTGTTTATACTGCCCTTCATTTCAAATTTAGTAAGTACAGCTATAAAACGCTGTCTGAGAAAGACCGGTCTAAAGAATTCGGTAACGATAATTGAAATGCCACCGAGTAATCTAAGACGCCAGCTAGTTCGTAACCGCCTATACGACCGTCTATGTGCAACGCAAAATTGCATAATTTGCCCCAATGGTAGAGACGGTGGCTGTATGAGTTCGGGTACAGTCTATCTGATTCCTTGTAAAGCGTGCGGGGACGAATACGTATAAAATAAAACCTCGTGTTTGCTTAACAGAAGTAGAAAGGATCGACATCAGAATTTAGAAGCATTTCGAAGCTATATTGGTGTTCGTTTCTCTGTTTGGGTACCCGCCTATTCTACATTCTATTCTTTGAAAATTTAAGGAAATGAGCTTCTTATGAATCACAGTGTTCGACTTTCGAAGTTGGTCTGGTGTTCCAAGTTTTGCAAACATCTCAGCATCATTGTGGTTGTACTTCTTCTTAAACATTTATTCCTTGGAAATTTGAGTCTAATAGATTTAAGATAGATATATTATTCTGGGAAATATACGTATATGTACATCTATACGTACATATATATGTACACGTACATCTGTACGTATGCATATATATATATATATATATATATATATATATATCCGCCATCACGAGCATGGTGCTAGTTCGGTTCCATACCGGGCCAACCAAGCCTCATATCCCTCCTGGGTCTGGAAGTTGAAACCGGACTGGTCTGGAAAAAATCACTCTGCAATCCAATTGGGAATGCTCCAGCCCAGTTATCTCAAGACTCCAGGGAGAATTGCTCTATTTGCATTCTACGGCATTCAAGGTGAAAAGAAAATCCTCAAGTAGCAACCGAAGCCGCCAGTAATAACTTGGAAGACCTTCGTGGATGATGGATGCGAGGAAACGGATTTGATATGAAAAATGCTGAGATCCTCACAGTAGACGTCAAGATAGATCAAATAAAATAATACAAAATAAATAAATGTGTATATATTTATTTATTTATTTTGTATCTTTTTACTATATATCGTTATATGTTATTATATATCATTATTATATATATATATATCAATATCAATATGTATCATTGTCATCTTTGTATCATTATATATATATATTTATATATAACTTCTCCCATGGGTTGACCCTCTCCTGTGGTCCCGAAATGCTGCGTTTACTAGTATGGTAGTTGCGGAGAAACCAGTATAGTTAACTAGTCTACTGAGAATTCTGGCAGTAAGCCCTGGAAATTTTTTCAAGTATTAGTTTACATCGTAGTTCATTTCCCCACTAAGCATTGAAAGATCTGGTTGAGAACTAAATAAGGCCTAGTTATTAAATGGGATCGAGATAACGCTCATAATTCTTAATTTTATAATGTCGACTTGTCGACTGGAAGCAAATTTGACACGTTTTAAGCACTTTTTTTATATTCATTTGGCAACCACATGGAGCCGGAGAGGTGATATGTACCAATTTCAGGTATTTCTTTGAAAGCAAGTCTAGAGCTGACTCGCGTTTAGCACATGGTCGTTGATTCGATTTCACAACATGAGAACTCCAGTCGTTCAACAGTGGTGTTGGCAAATTGATGCAAGAGTTGTTTGAGAGCGTGATAAGGTCGGCTCAGTACATCGATAGGCACTGCGAAGTTGTTGTATAGGTCAATTATGCATTCGATCATTTCAACGATAGTTAATGGAGTTCATGGATCATGGTGCATCCTCCAGAGACTGACCACCTCTGAAGACTATACGTTTGTTGCTATTTCAACTGTAGGCTTTGTAACGTAGTGTGTCGACTTGTTCTCGCTTGCCAATAGGTAAGCTTTTTGTTGCGACGATATCGGAAAAGTACGGAATCGTCTGCTCACAAGGATTCAAGAGAGAAATTAAAAGTTGAATACAAATATGACTATACGTGTTAGTGAAACCGATGTACTTTGTGAGTTTTACACAATGTCGACTATCATCTCTATGAAGCTGTTTTTGTCCCATCATTGGTTGTTATTTTGATCATTTTTGAACTCTCGACTTAGTAATCACTTCTTATTTACTGCCTATTCTTTTTTTCATGGCAGAGTGTGGTGTGAAATGCAATTGTGTTTCGATACAAAGAAATTGTATTTCACATCATACCTTGCCATGAAAAAATAGGCAGTGAATGAAGTTGATTTCGACTACATCCTCAGCTTAACTGGGCGCAGTGCCGATTTGTGCTCCCCAGATCAATCCTGTTGACGGATGATTGCTGGTAGCAACTATCAAGGTCGGTTGAGAGAAAGGCGAAACGCGGAGCAGTAATGGTGTGGTGGTAAACACGTTAACCCTCGGAGACGGTAACAACAAGGTTCGATCCCTGCCGCAGGAATTTGCTATCCGGAGTTTTGCAAATATCTCAGCATTATTGTATCGACTTAGTGTTCTTCTCATAAATTTGGAAAGCCGCAATATTACAGCCCACTGCGGAGGAACTCCACGTTCTCGTTTCATTCCGTGTGTAAAGAGCTCAGCTGATGCATGGAATTATCTGAGACAACTTTTACGAAAGGTATGTTAATGTTTAGTTGTCTTCCTCACTTATGTCTATTTGTCTCTGTTTAGATGAAAGTTTGTGAGAATTTTTACTCAAGCACCAGTGATCCATGCAAAAATTGTGTTCCGGTCAACGATCTTAGCTTAGAGCAAGGTGAGTGGCCATGTTGTTTTTAAACTCTATCTGTAGTCGGATGTGAATTTTACATGATTTTATCACTTTGATGTAGTCTGTAGAATTTATAAATGGTACTGATGTAGCTATTGAAAATTCCATCATTACTAGTTCAATCTTCTTTAAAGAAACTTGTATGTTCTCTTCTACTGGTTTATAGTGAGTTTAGTCTCAATTTTATGAGGCCATAAGTCGGCCCACAAGTGGTAGCTTTTTTCAGTAGTTGTTCTTTCGCAGCCAATGAAGCAATGGACAATTGAGAAAGTGGCGAGTGAGTTGAAGAAGATCCTAGATCCTGTTATTGTTACGAAATTCGTTGAACAGGTTGGTTGTGTGTTGTGCTATTGTCTGGAAATGATTAGCTTTATAATACGCTTATCTTTGTAGCAAATTGATGGACGATCATTAGGATTGTTGACCACGGATCTACTTATGACTCACATGGGACTAGCTCTTGGACCAGCTCTCAAGGTGAGATTCGTGGTTCCTTCGTTTTTACTCTGGTCTATTTCACTAGTTGCTAAATTACTAACAGTTTTCCAGAAAAGATCGGTCCTGAAATTTCTCAACTACTAAATTTTTGCATTTTCTATTATGCGATCTTGTATAAATGTTTCATCTAAGTCTCTATTTCTTCTGACTATCTTTACTTTATTTTACTTTCCTAAAAGAAAACAAAGTGATCCAACCACATCGTGTTTTAAGTTCATATGACGGTTCCTCGATATTTATCTCATTAGATATTTGGATGGCCCGTCATCAATTGGTTGTGAGGCCCCAGCATAATTTCCTTTTCTTGGGGTTTTTACTGATTTAGCCATTGTGGTTCACTAGTCCCGAGGTCAGCATGGTCAAAGTTTGCCCCAGGTCGTCACCACCACAGCAGGCCCTTGTGGATCAGAGGGAGATTTGCCAACATGCAACTGTTGGTACCAGGACAGTGGATGATCCTGGTATTAGTTCTAGCTGGACTTCCTGCTGGAAAGGTCGGACTCCTGAGCTTGGGAGACCCTGCTGAGTGGATGAATCCCCAGCTGCACATAGTAACCCAACAGCCGAGAACACCTCCCAGACACGATGAAGCGGTAAACCGTTAGGAGGAAATTTATCTACGGTTTTCTTAAATCACTTTAAGAACGATTTAAATTGCACTCCCTCATTTGTTCTTCTATTAAGAGTTTCACACTATAAACTTTTGCAAATGATTGTCGAAAACATAAACTGGAATTTTTGTCATCCAGATGTGTCAGTTCAGTGAAGGAGTATTGCATTTAGGTGGTCGATTTTGTGCAATCAATGCGAAAGCTACAGGAGCGTCAACAAACAAGTGCTGGTGCTAGCGAAGCACGTGTCCCATAAGGTCAACGTGAAAACAGTCTCGTTCTCGTTATCTTACTTCTAAGCTCATTTTCTAAATGATCTTTGCTGTTGAACATGGTTGACAATCACCGATAACGAGAAGTGTCCTTTTTTCCTCTTTGGTATTGTATTTACTTCCTCCTAAATGTGCCTTGTCGCTGAAGGTCGGTGTTGAATTCTGGTATTTTGCACATGGTGTTCTCCCATTGCTACCTTTTATCTTTTCGCCGTCATTCCTTTTTCCATTAATTATTATTTCATGCCATGGAAATGAAGTTGCTTTATGGTTTGCAGACACTGGGTTCATTATCATATTACCATAAAAAAGGTGTCCGTCGACTCATTTGGACTTTGTCAAAAACACTGAGAACAGGTATCATATCAAACAAATACTACTAAATGCAGCTCTCCATGTTCATGAGTGCGAGCGATGTATTGAGTGGCTCTCGTGCTCGATAGGACGAAATATAGTGATGCTGTACAGAATGATCAATGCTTTACGGAAACCTGAAAAGCCGTCAAGTTCATTAAGTACCGTGGACGTCATCAAAGACATATTTGCGCTATGCAATTACTTGCGTGCGGTCTACAGATGTGTAAAGTTAGCGTTCTTGTCTTCCCGTGCAAGTCTGGTATGGAAGGATTGATAAGGCAGGCGTGCGGAATCCAACCGATGACTACATGTGCATTGCAGAGCACCACTACGCCACATATTGCAAATGCTAGCTATAAGACTGTAGTGAAAATCTCCTATAACAAAGAAAAGTATAGATTGGAATTTGCTGGTATAAAACTCTCATGTGTGCATCGTGCATTCAACGGTTTTGAATGACCAAGCTCATTCCAGTTGGAGTGCACGACGGTCATTTCTGCATCCTTCATTGATCAATTGCTATGAAAACCATTAGAAATATTCAGTAAATACGGTTCAGAATTTAACAACAGAATAAATTAAAGTATTTAACTCTCCATTTAATTCAAAAACAATCGGTGATTATGCCACTACCCAACAGGATCTCGTACTTGGCGGAATACAAGCATGTTTACTACGCCCTTATCATCGTCACTCTACGTTCAGCTCCAGTTTACAGACACCACAGTAAATTTTTTGTTGAAGAAATCAGCATAAAGAAAATAACCATAGTGTGCGGGACTGAAGAACTGTCAGCGAAAAACCAAACGTGAACAGTCCCATCTCCTACGAAACTACGTAGTCGTAAATATTTTTTTAAATCGCATTGTACAATGACCAGTAAATACTGCTGGACCACAATAAATTGGGGTAACGGCGAAACAAGGTAGTACCATCAGATTTAAAAAGCTGCCGGAGTTACTTTACTATTAACTCAATACAGGATGCGTGTGGAAGTGGTCGAAGGCGCCCTGCAACACAGACGTGGAAGCGATCCGCGCCTCCATGGTCCACCAAGCTTTCCATCCTTCCGGGGTAGCGAAATTGGTAGCAGACTTATCTGGAAGGATAGTAGCACTTGCTCAACACACCCGTAGGTCACCTCGTGTCATTGCAAAGACCAGATATGCACTATCACCTCCAAACGATTCTTAATGAAGTCAAATGGATGGCGCACCCTTCAGGGATTCATCAACGCCCAGAGCTTTATCTTTTATCCTTTTAACTCAATACCTCGCTTAGAATCATCCAATGCATAGTTTTTGACCGCTGACTAGTCTTCACAGGTTAAGTGAGAGTAGTTTACCTGTAACTGCTCAACACTGTTACTCAAATGTACACCATTTATTTATTTGGTCCCTACTTCATTACCATTTAACATATCCCAATTCGCAATACTTTATCTAAACTTCACATTCATCTCTTTATAATTTACTATTTATTTGATACCGACATAAAGAGAACATGAAGAACAAAAACAACTGTGGTGAAACGCGATTACAGGCGGGGTGTGTGTGTGTGACTCTGATTCGAAAATGAGAGCAAGGTGATTGGGAATGATACAAAAAAAATGACTAAGGTACAATTAAGAAACGGTAGAATGTACTTCACACAATGATAGCATTAATGCGACAGTATGAGCTTCATAGGTAGTGAGGAAGGACAGCGACGCGCCGAATAAGGAGTAATCAAATGGTCCCACTGGAGAGGAAGAACAGGGTGCGATAGGACGGCAACGATGGAAGTACACACTAGAAACTTCTCTAATACCAGTTACGAGATTAGTTGTGACGAGATACAACAACAGCGTGTCTATAAGAGTTACTGGTCACTGACGATGGTGTGTGTGCGTCTGTGTGTGTATCCATATGTGTGAACCATTAGGCAAACAAAAACGAATTAAACTGAGAACGATAAACCGGGACCATGTGAAAATAGAATGACTCTGAGAGAATTCAGCATTGGTGGGTATGATGGATGTGATGGACAGTGTGTGACGAATGTGTGATGAAAGAACAACGCAATATGACTATTATACAAATCATAAACGAGAGAAAAAACGTTGAACAAAACAATGGCGCGGAAGAGAACAAAAATGCGCATGACACAGATGCGGATAATAATCACACACGACCACGTGAGATGACGCGTCAAACACTCAAACATCAACTACTGAACCCATTCCGACGGCTGAACGGAACAAAGAACGCAAATATGAGTGGATAAGGAAAAAAATAGGACAGAACGTTAAATGATGATGGAAGGAAGCGAGGAAGATTGCAAACAACCCGTAACAACCCGCAGGGCATAGAGGGATGGTGGGTGGGGATGATGACTGAACGATGTAAATAAAAACGGAATCCGGAACGCGCGCATAATAGTGTGTGCAAAGACAAATGACACAGAATCTTTGCAAGATCACTTCACCACACTACAATTTAGGTACCTAGCTTCGATTGTGCACAGGCTACTACTACATTACTGCCATTCACAACATGGTAGCCACAAACCGGTGGAAAACGAGGTCATTTATGATCTCGAAGCTCAAAAAAACAGTCGTTTCTTTTAAATAACATTCTTTGACAAACACATATAACCCGCTATTTTCTCTGAAGATATACTGGAAGCCATTTATCAATAGATTTGCTCGACCCTGTAGTGTACAGCGCGCTTCAGCGCTATTAGCCTAGCCATCATCCAACTACCGACCATTTGGGATTACATCACCCCCGTCACGCTTCATTTGGTTAAGCTGCTGCAGGTTAGCGGTGAACGGCTTCGCGTACTGAGCGCCAAGACCTGGCAATCCTAGTAGTGCTGGATTGAATAACGATGACTGCGACGTTGGCGCTCCACCTATAGAGGCGTGCTGCGCAGCAGTCAGGCCTGCAAGTCCAGGCGGCAGTCCACCGGCTCCACAGTATCCAGTCGACATACGTTGCTGCTGCTGTTGTTGTTGTGCAGCTGCTGCCGCTTGCTGGGCACTTAATAATGCCTCGATACCGCTACGACCAGAAGCAACAGCTGACGACTGGTTATACAGTCTTAGAAGCGCCTCACGCGGATCGACAGCTCCAGATTGTTGCTGTTGTGCTGCTTGAGCCTGCACAGCTTGCTGTTGCTGCTGCTGCTGTGCCTGAGCTTGAGCGTGCGCTTGAGCAAACAACAGGTTTTGCTGTTGGTGCTGTTGCTGCTGGTGCTGTTGCTGCTGCTGCTGCTGCTGTTGCTGTTGCTGTTGTTGTTGTTGTTGTTGCTGCTGTTCCATATGAGCACGATATATTCCGAGATCTAATTGAGAAGGTTGGCCTGGAGTTCCCTGAGCCGTGTGCGGCTGAATAGCCGCTGCAGCAGCCAAAGTGGCAGCCCTGGTAGGATCTAATTGTTGGAGCTGAAATGGAGTACCATGAAATGTGAAATCAGTTACATCAACAACGAACCATGACATGCATACCATTTGCAACTGTAACAATTGCGCTTGGTTTAAAAGCATGTGTCCAGCAGCACCAGCTAATCCAGGTGGCAGGTTTGATATGTGATTTCGAGCAAGTTGTGCAACCTAAAGCAAACACTCATTTATAATGATGCAATAGTCGTATTTTTATTCTACGTTGGATATAATGGCGAATAAATGTCGTAAAATGAAAAGTCATGAACCGCACAAAAGATGCAGCTTCCCATTTTAACGACCAACTATTACCAATGAAACATTAGGTGAGAAATCTTCCAACCTCACTGCTAACTTCCCAACGAAAAATAAATAAAGAAGAAAGATATATAAAACAGTTTCACAATGCCTTACATGCTGTTGCTGCAACTGTGCTTGTTGTTGTTGCTGTTGTTGGGCTTGCAGTTCTCGTTGTTCTCGCTCACGTTGAGCTGCTTGCGCTGCTGCTGCCGCAGCAGCAGCGGCTTGTTGTTGTTGCTGCTGTTGAAGAAGTTGCTGCTGATGTTGTTGCTGCATTTGCATAACAGCTTGCAACATAGCTTGTTGTGCTGCAGCAGCATCGCTGGTACCATTCGTAATGGACCCAGCCGCAGGTGCCGGAGCAGATAAGGAGAGGCCAGCTGTGCCTAGGGAGGCAAATCCAGGAGGCAAAGAAAGACCGGACGGTTGTTGTGGAGTGCGTGGCATAGCGGACGGAGGCCGTTGTGGATTCATCTGCGGTTGTGGTGGCTTCGGAGTAGTGCTAAAGTAACTATTGGATAGGCATGATTTAGAAGGAATAATTGACTTGACCTTTTACAACTGCTACATAAACTACTGCCTAACTGAATCGAATTTCAATAGGTTGTCTCCTTTGTGGCAATGTTTTAGTAACAAAGGTTGATTTATCTCACTCACGCAGCAACACGTCTGGCTTCCTGTAGTGCTGAAAGCATCTGCGGATTACCAGAGAGTGTAAGACCTTGCAATGCTTGTGGCGGTAGACCCGCTAATGACGGAAATCTAAAGAAAATACTTATGAATTATATTATATTACATATTATATATTATGTATATTACATATTTATGAACCGTGTTCTATGCAATTCATGGATGCCGTGAAGCGCTCAAATGGTACTTTTTTAGGATGAGTAGATGACAATATTTGCCTTTTTGTTTTTTGACCCTGCTGTATAGAGCTTGGATCAACTTCACTGCAGGTCTCCCATGCACACTTTATATACAGTGGTAACTAAGAATATTTGCAAACCACGCAGAAGAACAAGGCACCACACTGCATCCGTCATTCGAACTCGATGCACAAATATTTGTGTCCCAGATTTCCGTACTCTAACCCCACATCAAATACTTCAGAAAAACGGATCAACGCGTTCCACTTTTATCACTCTTTCGAACCAAAAAATAGTCACGAGCTCAAGATTATTGTTAGAAATTTCAGGAGTTATACCACTTCTTAGTCATGAGATAGGACAAGGTAAAAAGAAAGACGGAGCAAATTAAATACTTAAAGTGCTATAAAAGTATAGCATCATAAAAACCGACTGCACGGACATAAATCGACTTTATGGACCTAAGGAAGAATTAAAGTGGTCGAATTTCAAACTAACCCAGCTGGAGCAGTTGCAGATGATGTCGATGGCAAGCAGTGTGGTGCCTGTGGTCCAACACCTCTAGCAGCAGACAATGCTGCATGTTGCATAGCGATATGTTGCGCAGCTACGACTGAAGTCGCTTCCGCACCAACGGACGTCGTCTGCGACGTGCTGGCAACCGTTGCCACCGACGGTGGAGCTGCTGCAGCCCGTACACGCTGTTCAGCCTGAACCACAGCTCCGGCAACACCTTGTTTGTCCTTCTGTTGTTGCGACTGCCGATAAGCAGCGATATCGTGTGCGATCTTCACATGCATTCCACACCATCGACCAGGTTTCTGTAATCAATAATGTAGACAATTCTTTCTAATTTTACCGTGCCAATTCCATTTTAAACTACACTTGCTCAATTTATGATGTACGAAGGAAATTTATACACTAAGTTTTTCCGTTCTGTTGCGAAGGTATTTGGCTAAGGAGGCTGCATGGCAATTTCACCACTTCCAGGCTCTGATGAAGTCAAACCGCCGAAATGCCAGCCAGCATTGTATTGAATAAACCTTGTTATTGACAACCTTGTGTAAACAATGTTGACGTTAATAGAAAATCGATGGGAAGTAGGAACAGCTATTTCCAAACCATATGTCTAGCTCTCTTCTCACTTTCCGCGTATTTTCTGGGGCATTTGAAGAATATGTAAGCAATTTCGATGAAGAGCTGAAGCCTGTCAACAAACGGGATAAGAAGAGTAGAGAATCCAAATCCCTCAAAAACGACAATTTCATACGCTTTTTTCACAGGCAGTTTGACCACTTCTGTTTTCAAAAAATAGCTCCCAAAGAATACATTATATGAATGTGAAGCAATGTAAGTGTTACAGCGTCAAAAAAAATGGCTAACAAAAAAAAATAAGCAGAAAATGCTCCATGCTGATATGGTGAATTTAAACGTAATGAAAGAAGGCATAGAAGACAGATGACAGATTAGAATTTAGAAACAAATTAACTCACCCTTGGTGCAAACGATGGCGGCGGTTGTGGCACTAATGGTCGTCCTAGAAGTGCTGCACCCGCAAGCTGCGGACCGAGAGCCGCATTCGTGGGGAACGGTAGTGAACCACCACATGGACCTAGGCCTGTTGATGGAAGTACGGGATTGCCACTGGCAGCCGCCGCAACAAGTGCAGCTTGCTGTAACTGTAACGCTTGTTGCTGTTGTTGTTGTTGCTGTTGCTGAAATCATACGACTGAGTGGTCGAAACGCACGCGATGAACTGTGAATGAGGAAGAAAAGAAGCGTAACCATGAACAACCACCCATTTTGTGCCCATCTACTAAAAATTAGGATTTCATACATTCATAATTTCTCAAAGGTAAAAAAAAGGTGCCGCATATAGTGCTCAGAAGTTTAGCAATGCAACTGAGAGCACAACAAAAAAGAACTACGGCTTCGTGTCCACATTTTCTGCTAGACGGACCACCTCGACTCCGCAAACGCTTCTGAGGGCAGATAAGACTAAAGTTCAAAAAGAGATTCGATATTCCGACCCACGCCGTTGGTGAAAAGTAGGAACACCACTGTAATGGTCATAAATTCGACGATCAGATGAACCAGATGATGCGTTATGCGACTGTACTACGATCACTGGACAAGAACTGCAAAGAACCAGTTCTCGTACAACGTCAGATAAATGACAGATCGTCCTCTGTCACAACTTGTTGGCGCGAAAATCCAAACGTGATAACGATTTTTTCAAACGTTTTTCTAACGAACGCAGTAAAGAGGACCAAGGGTCTCAAGTCAAATCGTCTTTAAAGAACTTACTACCTATTACTGGTGATCTTAGCAAAACCTGAGTTGGTTTACCATGGAACGTAATATGGAATACCGCAATTTCGAGGAAATAACAGGTCTTTCAGAACAGTCGCCTAATGTCCCTATTCTATCCGTCGTATTCAACTCTGCTCCCACAATATTTCGACTATAAATCAAGGACGTTATTTCTTCTCAGGATTTATGGTGCCTAAAACGACAACGGTGATTGCCTGCGTAATGTACAAAGCAATTATTCCGTTGTTTAGTCAATGACGATCGTCAATCGATACAATGGTAACCACTGAAACTGAAAGAATATCTAACACAAACTATCCAAACAAACAAACAAAGTAAACCGCTAATAGATCTGCTAACTCTGAAAGTCAGTTCCTAGCGTATAGGTCGATAATTCTGTGTTCGTAATAAAAACGGATCCAACAACGCAACGAGTAAATCCACGCATATATGACAGCTCTTCAGTTTGCTTTTAAAAGCAGGAACGCAAGTAAAGGCTAATACATTAAAATCCCTGTTAATTTCGGATATTGAATAGAGCGGAAAATAGACAGTGGCTAATTATGGTCCAAATATTTTTAGACCAGATATTTTTTCTGCACTAAAGCTCAGATTACACGAGTAGTGCACAGTTAAAGCACATCTGGTCAAGTCGGTGAAACATCGAACTCCGTGATATTTGTGTGAGGATTAGCCAACGTCGATCGCCTTATGTAATTCCTCCTACTCTACAGCCAAAGACGTAAGCAAAGATTTTCTTCATTAAACACCAATCCCGGCTTGTTTGCGACAAGAAATGTTATGTTCCTTTTCGTATACTGATCAACTGAGATATGTAATGTGCAACTCCAAGTTGCTAAAGTTATGAAGAGGCGGTCGAATGCATTGCTAGCAACGTCATCCATAGATTCTGCACACTAATGCCTACTATTTGAACACTTACTTATTCTACTTAAAAATGCCTTCACGGCCTATTACAACACTACTCTACATGAATCTGAACACTTAAGTTTAGACGTGATCGTCACGAGTGCTTCAGTACTTTGTCGCATACAGCGCCTTTCCCCCTCTGTAGTCCCAATGTGGTCATTTTTGACGAAAATAGACGTCGAGCGCACACATTCACATAAATCGTGCTATTTTTTCTTTGCACAAAAGTAACGAAAGAAAATTGTCCCGACAGAACAGACGAAATTTTTGAGTGGGCCATAAAAAAAGCTACGCCCTACTTTCAGTGCATTTGCACTATAACAGGAATTTGTAAAGCTATTTACGGATAAAACTAGTTAGGAAAACAATAAAGCTGAAAGGATACAGCTCTCGGCGTTGATCAATCCCTCAGGGATGCGTCATGTATTCGACATCATTGGGTATCGTTGGAGGTGATTGAATGCCTATTTGGCCTTTACAATGACTCGCGGTGGCCTACCGATGTATATAGCCAGTGTTGCTGTTCTCCTAGACAGGTCTTGCATCAATTTGCCGACCTCGAAAGACTGGAAGGCTTTGTGGGTCATGGGCGTGGGATCGATTCCACGTTTGTGTCGCAGTGGCGCCTCCAACGAGCGCGCCACACGCGCCCAAACGGAGAAATCTGTACATAGCCAGAATAAACAAAAACGTCCGGCAATTGAAAAAATTTCCTTGTTAGAACGCAGCTTTGAACATCAAGGTGATAACGCTTATTCGTATGACGTTGTACTGCAGTTCTTCTAACTTCCCAGCATAAAAACGGTTTCGATAAAAAATCAATTTTTCTGCGATAGAAATAACTTATCGTAAAAATTTGTTAGCTTACATGGTCGTATACAACGATAAGGGTCGCTTCCCATAATAGAAGACGCTTGCTAAAAGCTTGCAACCCTTCCTTGCAGTACCCTATTCGTCCAAGACAAATGAAGCTATTATGCACCGAGAAGCAGACAAAGAGAACCTGATTGACCATTAACCCCATTTGACAGAGAAACAATGTCAGTGTTATTCGTATGAATACAAAGAAAAGTTCTTCTTTTCGAGAATATTAAGAAACATGACCACGGTCTGTTTAAAGTCCAAATCCTATATGGCCCATTTTATCGTCGTAGATCCAGAAAACAAAAGCAGCCTTTGAGAGCAAATACCAGTCCCTTTACATTATTCACTCGATACGCGCCAACACATAACCACCACCAGTTCTCTGCTGGCTCATTCGTGTGCCTATGGACGATTACATTTGCATGGTAAATGAACACTCCCTCGCATAGACAACGTAATCGTCAAGCACCATGCACTAGACATACATGCCCTTCAAGTTTTCGCAGTCACTAAAAACAAAATTCGTGTGGGGGAAATGGAGTCTGCCCTTTCCGAGACTATGTGACGCACCATTAGAACGTAATTAGGAGTTAAGCACGAAAAATGGCGACTATGTACTGAGAACCAGGTTTACTCGAAGAGTGGACTGTCTGTCACTGCTGCACCGTAGAATTGACTTATGCCTTCCGAATATGTAATCAGTCACGCATTCCTCGTGCATACGGCTTGTGTTATGCATACTGACAGCAGAAAATATGCAATACAGCGGTTCGAGAGTACATGGAAAATGATTCCGTGTTGCATCCAATGAACGTTCACCTGTCCATTACAGAAGTGCTAGACAACCGTAAGCATACACAACCCTCAAACAGGCTACGCTAAGAATAGGTTTTTCTAGTCTACTTGGACAAAACGTGAAAGGTTGTGACCACAACCATCTTCCATCCCAAAACCTAATCTAATAAAGTAGTGCAATTAAATTGAGTAACAGTTTTCGACGAATTAAATTGCTTGACAAATTAAATTTGTCACAACTCTTTCCTTGAAAGTGCCCAGAAAATGAGATCTAGCACCTCAACACCATATGCGTGGCAAATTTGCACAAAACCTTGATCACTAGTCATTTGTTCCTGAACATAAACCACTCTACCCATAATATAATGACGGAAACTAGACGCTTATCGAGTATGAACTGGTACCCAGCAACTTAAAAAGTGAACAGAAAACAGCAACAAATCTCTCCGATTTGACCAGCATTCTGCTATGGACAATTTTTTCAGAGATGACTCTTTCAAGCATAAATGCTTTAGTTTTTGACCGATTAGCATGTCTCTGGTGAAATTCCCTTACCATTCTAGAGCTGAGCCCGGAGCTTAACGGAGCACAAATAGCACGTAATGTAAAAATGGCCTAATGGCCTTTTTTTTTCGACAATGTGCATTATGCCTTACCGATTATCGCAATTAGTTCGTGATGATGTTGTGCTAGCGTTATCCTTAAAAGTATTATATGAAATATCACATTATTTATACATATAGCATCACTAACAGTCCCCATATAGACTTACAAAGAAGTTCTAAGCCAAGTAAGTGATGACACTCTATTCGTGGAACGTCGTCAAGCTGATGGACTGTTTAGTCAAGCAGCTTTCGTATTTTTTAGGAAAACCTAAGCAAGCAGTAACAAGATTACTTAGATGACTTGAGAGCCTCAGCGGCAGGGCTATAAATCAGTACTGCGAAAAATAAAACGTGGTCCGAGATAGTGCGAAGTCCAGTCCAATGATTACATAATCAAGAACATTTATATTGATAGAAGCATTCTTTTCACCTCTGTGACGTTATTTAAACGAAACCTCAACCAATAAACAACCTCTGAAAACCTCTAGCCATCAAAGGAACATCTGGAAGTCACAGACCTACCGTACTATATATAAACTTAATGTTACACATAACAAATACACTCCTGGTTAACCCGACAACGGCCGACGAATAACGCATCCGACTAGATAACATCAGAGGTGAAACACTGTGAATCACCGAAAGAATTTCAATGAACTAGAAAACTGAAGTCAGTCGCATTCCAACAGTTCTAGCTTTAGGTTTTAGTGACGTTAGATTAAAAAAAAAGCAATATTACTAATACTGCTCATCAACTTTACAGCGATACGCAACTATTTTGGTCCCATTTCGCATTAATAATGTGTCGCCGTGATTCCGAATGTATTTACTATTCACAAAAACTGGTCGTTGAATCAACAAACCGAACGCAAACATACAAAGCATTTGCGTCTCTGTGCAAACATTGAGTGAAGATCTAAATTAATGACGCTATAGAGCACTGTTTCCAATTACTGCAGTTTCACCATCCACAGGGAACTGGGAAAGCGAACGGGACAACACAAAACTAATATGGCTATGCATACCGGAGAACGACAGACACTCGAAAACGATTCGGTTTGCTCCCAAGAACGCCTAATAAGTGTTGACGTGAAGTTCGAATACCTATGAGTAACGAAAGCCTAATTTGAAAACAAAAAACAGCATTCCAAGAGCGAAACGATTCAGAACAGAACTGGCAACGCTCTGTGTCAACAATGCGAAACCACCATTAATGGAGTAATATCATCGATTCAAGGTCATAAGAAAAAAAAACTCCAAAAAGAGCGCAAATTTTTAAACCTCGACACTAACTTGCTGCTGTTGTTGTTGTTGCTGTTGTTGTTGCAACATGTGCAACAATGGGATTGTGGCACTATTGTTGCTCGAGAAGAACGGATTCCCAGCTGCAGCAGCAGCAGACAGGCTAGCGGCCAGTTGTGGATTGTGAAGAAGTCGAAAAGGATCAACACCGAGTTGTTGGCTGTTTGCCAATTGATGTGACAGTAATCCAGCTTGTGTTAGAAGCGATGCCGACGAAGTATTCACGAACAGCGATGACGCCGGATTGCCAGTACCGCTTCCGGACGGCGTCGCAGATGATGTTCGATGTCCTGGATCCGACGGATGAGTGGCTGAAATGAGTCGAACATTAAACAGTCGTCACATATGTTTGTAATGAAAGCGTTCTTCAACGATGTTTTGTGAATAATCAAAATATAATGCGTCTGACAGCTACGAGAATGGCAAGAATTTTAAGGCTCGGGACAGTTGTATACGTAACGGTCATTTGATATGTTTTTAACCGAACACTGAAATATTCGAGGAATTTGTAATCACTTCTAAATATCGTTCGCTCACTGTGTCAATAAATAAATAATTTTGATTTAAAGTCGATGCTTTACATAAGTTTTATTCGGTGGTATAAACTACTTTCCATCGAAATCACAGATTCGTTCTAAACGTAAATAAACATTACACATCAACAAGCACTTGCACAACCTATCAGAACGTGTCCCACAACTTTTCTAGAACAAAATGTGGTAATCCCACGCTACTAATATTTCGTTCTCATGCCAAAAATTATTTCATCGTTTCTTAGCGAATTGTCACGACAGTTCTCATAAAATTGTTGCTAGTGAAAAACCACCAGAGACAGAAATTTCATACTTTTCAAAAACTGAAGACATCACTCAGTTGATTGACACGGTGCCGATCTCAAACACCTATTAAAAGAAGGGAAGTCTGTAGCTACTGTTATTTTCTCGCTTTTACGATTTCACGTTAATTTTCTACATGAATGAGTTAACACGAGGTTGCTACAGGCTTTTAGCCGGGCAACGTTTAGTTGTCGTCGCCTTCCTCGGAGCCAAAGCCACCTATACAGCCGAACAACAGTTTTTGCTAACCTCGTTAGCTTAATCATGTAGAAAGTTATTATTGTTGCTGAGGTTTAACGAAAGTCGTCGGTGTGCATGATTTCATGACATGTAGAGAAACAAATTACTGTATTCATTGGTTTATCCATGTGATGCTGCCACATACAGCTTTACAATGTCCCTTTTAGTCATACATTGGACTTGGAGCTTTCTTAACACCACATCAAAAGTCACATTACACAGCAAACACACACGGAGGGTCATACACATTCCAACGACACATTTGATGAATGCGATGAACGCCGCGCCCATTTTACAACAACGATAACAAAACCGATGCCACTTAATCCCAGATGACTGACATGTGGACATGAAGACCACTGTGAAAAAGAAGATGGAAAAGAAGAAGAAAAAAAAGAAAGACAGAACATGGATACCCTCAGAATGAAACTAGTGACAACAAGTGATCTAGAAAGTTAACTGTACTGCAAAGACACGTAAACATAGTATAATTGACGCCTCACATGCTTTGCCTATATGTGCTTCGTTCCTTACCGTATTAAAAGTCTATTTTTTCTTCTATTCCCATTAACCAAACCAACGTTTCGATTCCCCTCCCATAGAAGCGCTGACACAACGGAAATCTCCCTATCATCGAATCTGCCGCCGTTTAAACATAAGCGCTTTCGCAAACATAATCAATCCGGCGATCTCACCAAACTTCCTATAAAATACGCTTCGTTGCAATTCATTTCCTCCCTGACCATATTTAATAGTTATTTTTAGCACCAACATACCTAACATTCATAACAAGTTGTAATGAACTAGTATTAGTTCTACCGGGGATGTGCAAAAATGCAAAAAGCAAGTGTTTCGTGTCCCGTAGTGTTATCACATTCCTGTTTTCTACTGATGGCTAACTAGTTTCATTTAAAATGTAAGCTTTAGCTAAATTAACTGTTTAGTGCATTTCTATTGCTCATGTTTCTTTTCCAAAAAGAGAGCACATCCATTTTTACTATGAGACCACGCTTATTTACCTTTTGTGATTCCCATTTGACTTCATTCCACATTGCGTTCCTAAGTATTTTAGACGGCCTTAGACGTGAACTAAATCATCTCCAACAAGTCGTACCCAATTTCCTATCTGTCTCTCGTATGTTGCGGTTGTTTATCATTGTTCTCTAATATAAGTCAACCTCAAGCGCTCCGATGCCGTCACACTGTTTTCTTTGCCGTAATAAACATTACAACTAAAGAAGAAGTCGGATTAACAATTAAGAAGAGACGCGGAGAAATCAAGAAGATGGGAAGAAAGAACAAAACCGAGAGAGGAAGAGAGAGAGAGAACACAAAGAAGAAGTTACCGTTGTTATCTGACCAGCTAGAAATGCAACAGGAAAACCAACCATAACCTATTTCAATTGTTTACTCTTCACCACTTCCTTCTGAATATGATGAAGCATTTATCTCTCTCTCTCTCTCTCTCTATTTCTTTTTCAATAACGAAATCGTCTCAGAATAAAATTTGGGAACCCTCTTTCTATTGATAAGGAGTGCAGTTTCCAGAGAACTATTTAGAACTATTGATCCTATCACTACAAAAAAAGAGATTCCTTGCACCTGTGCAGAAGTGAACGATGCTCCCGAAACCGACATACAAACAATAAAAACAGAGCGTTATAAAACAAGAACTGAAGAAAATCAAAATACGTCAATTAATCACAACTGAAAGCCTATCTCTCCTAACAAATTTCCCGAAAGCATGGAAGCTCTCTATGAAACAATCTACAGCATCACCTCAGAATACTCAGGGATACAATCTATGCTTCGTGTTCCCGAAAACCAAAAAAAAACACCTATTTTTGTTTGAATTACAACGCTTCGTTTACGGAAATAATGAACTAATTCACGGACAGAATCCTAAAACTGGTTTACTATCTGCGTCTTTTCCACCTCCTAATCATATAATAGAACTTGATTGACAATTAAATGCATACGATATTCACAATCACTCATCAGGTGTCTCTGCAAACCATCATCGGATACCAAAGAACCCTTTGTGATCGTCAGATGATATAACGCGTGCCGCTCCGACAATACAGTAACTCTACCAGTAAGGTAGATGTTTTTTCAATGGGCCAAAATTAACTCAACATCGAGAGAAAACATCGAATCATTGGAAACACTTACATTCTGCGGATGTGGTCTGTGTTTTCGAATCGGCTGAGAGTGGAGTACGTGGCGTCGTCTGGTGAGCAGTACCACCACCCGGTGGTGTGACGACGCTGAGTGGAAAACCAGGCGTACATGTGGCGGAAGTGTCAGACTTAGCAATACCAATAATACCATTGCTGAAAACAAAAAACCCTACATTTTAGTTGTTATAACGTACGGAAACACAAAAAAATAATAGTTTTCTGCCGCTAGAAAAAGAAAGAAACAAAAGAAATGAAGCGCTTACTGGTGCTCAAAAGTAGCGCCACATTAAATGGACAGAATTCTACCAGGAATAAAGTACATTTGTGGTAATGTACTACATTAATGCCATAAACGACCATAACAACGCTTTCATCGAATCCATTTCTCGCTTTATTCAATGATTCACAAAAAAAAGCGCACTGGGGAATGAGAACGACAACGAAATCGTGTGATTTTATGTCATGGTAAAACTACCTAGGGCCAAAACCTCCGCTGAAATATCCTAGACGAAAAACAACTAGAAAGATATAAGTTGAGAAGATAATAATTATAGATTATACAAAAAACATTTACCAACACGTGAAAATGCCAATCCTGAAGTAAAGTAAAAGCATTTCGTCAGGCACTCAGTGAACGACTTCCAAGTCACCCATTTTTTCAAGAACACCGTCTCCCGCGCGTTGAATTTTGCAACCCAAGTTTTGAGAAAAACACCTGCTTTTCGTTTACATTCACCAATTCGAAGCATACTGCAGTTCTATGGCACATGTAGCAAAATGGTTAGAGCGCCCTGCCATACAAATAGGTTCGATCTCATGCTCCAGGTTCATGAAGCCTTCCATCCTTCCATGGTCCGCAAATTGGCACTAGACCTGTCTGCGGGGATAGCGGCACTAACTCCATACATCGGTAGGCCACCATGAGTCATTGTATAGAGCAGACTTGCATTAGTCACCTGTACCGATGCTTAATGAAGTCGAATCCATGGCGCATCCCTTAAGGATTGATCAACGCCGAACGCTACACCTTTACCCTTATCACAGTTTTAGCTTCGTCTTTATGTCAATCCTTGATTGAATTGCATTTCAGGCGAACATCACTACAGAAGTGAAAACAGCTCTTCCTTTAGAAATTTTGTAAAAGTAAAAAAAAGAAAGTTTCTGCACGTCATTACGTGCCGATAATCTGCGAATACCAGTCGGATGTAAGAGGGCGGATAACATATCACTTTCTTTTACACTTGCTACACTTCACATTACAGCATATGACAAACTTTCGACCATTACACATGCACATAGTAAGATTCTCATCATCACAGCAGTGTAAAAGCACGCCAACAGACACGAATCAAAAACAATTGGTCACGAATACCACCCCACAAAAGGCTCATCATCATTGCTTTTCGTCTCGAACCAACATTATGCAGCAGTAGCAGAAGTTTTTAGCCCAGTTGACAGTAATTCTACCGCCTCCTACTCATATTTCTAACCTCCGCTTTGCTAATCCACATATCTCAAAGTTTCTCCTGGGTGAGAGGCTCTTCACAAACAAGTACTTCGATGGTACCCCTTCCTCTACTAACCACCCCCACGTTTTTCGTCATCGATGTTCGTCAGCCGATCAACGTCAAGTGCAAAAACATTCTCCTTCTCGCGAACAATAGGCCCCTTCTCTCTGCTAGGGTTACGATACTTCCGCGCGCATCGCGCTTTCATTGTGATCATCGCTACGCGCGCCTGGGAAAACAAAGTTCGCACGGACGACGTTAAAGAGCAAAACATTTGAAATATTTCTAAAAAAAATACAAATACTGTATGAATATACCCATACTCAACCTGACTCGTTAACGAGTCAAGTTCGTAGGTGATTTACAACGAACATAAGATATAAATATCCAAAACATCATACTGAACATTATACAGACAACTACAGAATAGTGTATTCGTCAGCGGAATGCCAATGAGATTAGGTTCTATCACTTCGCCCTAACAAGCGTAGAGGAAGAACTTCTGATTAATACAGGATAGCGTAGAGAGGTCACTATGTATAAACTGCTATTTAAAATCTGATTAATATAGAACGACGTGGGAGACACGTTTCTATAAATAAACTGCTACTGGTACCTAAAAACTAGTTGGGCTATCAAGCACATGAAGCTTTTAAGCATATGAAACACTATTTATAGACGACAACTATGAGAACAGTACTGATCACAACGAAGCTGAGACAGAGAGAGAACAGACACAGCGTTTACCTCCCTAGTGGTCGAACTACGAAGGCTCATTTTCAGTTTTAGGATAGTTAACCGCAAAAACATAGGTCCTGATCGTTCCGATATCGATTAGATGGACTCACTCCAGACCGTGTCCGTTCACCACTCACCTCTATATCGCTTCCCGTGACACATTAAATAGGCAGTACGCTAGAACGACGACAGGCCGCCAGATGGGGTATAGTATGACCACGGAAGAGAAAGCAAGTTTTATCCTCGCACTATACAAAAAAAAACTGAAAAAAACAAGGTCATACGCTCCACCGGTCGGCCTCTTTTCGCGCGTCCTTGTTAACCGCCAGCCAGGTCGTTGTTGTGCAATTACGAAACATGCGCAAAAGTGAAAACGACCGTCGCCGCCGCAAGTCGCGCGTCATCGATAGCCGCCAGCAAGTTCATTCAGGTCACAACAAAACAAATGAAGAACAAAGACAAGAAAAGAAGAAGAAGAAGAGAAAATAAGAACAAATAACTATTTCGGACATACCGGAACGGCATCGTATCCGACTCTATTCGAGACGTCTTCAGCGGTGCTGGCGACGGTGTTTGACTGGCACCACGTTTCACTGGCGCCGTGCCGCCGTCCGCCAAAACGCCAGGACTTTTCATCTTGCGGCCACGTGAGGCCTTTGCTAGTTTCTGAATGAGAATATGTTAAAATGACAATGCGATGGAAAAGTGGTGTGGAATAATGAAGTGTAAACAAAAAATAGATCCAATAGAGAATAGCTGGACTGATATACTTGGATAGCAACAGGCAAGAACAGAACGAGGAAAACGACAGGAAGCGTTTTACAGGCGACCGACTGAGATTACACTGTGCATTTAATGTGACTCGGAGCCGAGTGTAGGCGCGAAGGATGAACAAGATGTACAAGATCGGCGTATAATCATAACTATAACAATGAAGTCAACGATCGGAGAATAATGACGAGGAACTAAAATTAAATTATCAGCAGAATTAATGTAGAATGACAGACGAGGACGTTTATGTTTGTTGAAAACCGACAACCACATATACAACTTAACCTAAGGAAGGAGTATGGCATATGAGGCTAACCTAAACCATTAATAATTACAATAATGATGAAATGTGAGCGAAAATCGGAACCTAAAGTGGACATCAAACCCGCAATTGCCCTTATCGGGAGCTCATATGCTATTCACAGCACCAATCCACGCCCTTGATTTACCGTTCTCTCAATCAGTTTTTACTCTGTAGATGTTACCAGCAATCACCCATCAGTGGGAATGGTCTGGGAAGCACAAATCGGCAATGAACCCAGTTAAACTGAAGCTGCAGTAAAAATCAAAATATGTAAGAGGAGGGTAAAGCAAAACCTGGGATTGCGGTGATGGATAGCACATGAGCCCTCGGGAAAAGTAAACAAGGATTCGAAGCCCACCATAGGTTCCATGTTTTGCTCACATTTCAGCATCCTTGTGCTTATATATCACATCACACCCTACCATGCAAAAAAGAATGGGTAATAAATAATATTTAAAACATTATGAAATGAAGAATAAAGCAGCAATATGAAACCCGTGCACTGAGTGATAATATCACCAGCAAACGATCAGTCTCATCAGAACCGGATTATCGGTAGGAAGAGGGATTATTTGAAAACACGGATGATAAGGCTTAATATGAGCTTTTACCTTTCACCGAATTATAAAAATAACCCCGCAAAAATTTGACAGTGATTCCGATGTTCTGTCATCAACAAGGAATTAGTATTTTGCAAAATGGAAATCTTGAATACAAAAACCACTGACAAAAATCCATCTTCAGTTGCAAAAGTGTAAGTAACGGGAAAACTTCTCTGAATCGCAATCAAGACATCAGTCGACATTCGCCATCCAATTCATCAACATCTACGAGTTACAGTCTGTTTTTGTAAAATGCACATATGCTTTCCCTTTCACGTGTGAACTCTTCCTGACTCATTCGACGTCGAAAAACAAAAAAAAAAGTTTTTCTGAAGCGAATGTTTGGAACCATCATCAGTGTCAATATTTCTAACTACCGTAACCGTAACTAACTACTTGACAGCAATTCATCACAAAAGTCCAAAGTGTGACGAAACTTTTGTGGGCCATCGGCAACAACGTAACATTTATTTGGAGTTGTATAACTCTTTGCATGTACAGTATGTCACGTTCCATGAGATGGTAAATAAACACACTAAAGAACAAAATTCTGTAGACTGCTCCATTTCTGGGCGTTGTTATTTACAGTTATCGGTAAACACTGGATCAATCCACGGACACCACGGTACACAGACAGTATCATCGAGACCAAAACCAAAAACAAGAAAACGATTTGAATACGGTAATTGGTGACGAATTCGCACGAGTTCTAGCACAATCGACGTCGGCCGGGGCGGTACCAGCATGCGATTTCACCATACTGCTTGTTCATACTATTGTAACAGCTGCGGAAAATGTTAAGTCCATCCACAAGAATGAATGTGAATGATACGTTGGTGGAATCCAAAGATTACTGAGCGAAAAGGAGCTTTAGAGGCGATACAAAAAGCCTCTCGTTGTATTTTTCTCGTCTTTCACTTTTTGTTTGTTTGAAAACTAACGAAACCAGACGAATGTGAGAAACTATAAAAGACGACGACATTCGATACTGGATATTGTTCAGGATTGAAGCCTGTTTTAGACACTGACGAAGTGTGTTTTTATCGTAGATCGTCAAACCATCATAAAACATTGGAACAAACGAGGGTTGGTTTACCGCCTTCATCACGAAACCAAAAAAGGCTAAGCGACGTTGCTGAGACGAGGAAAGTACTAATAGATTAAAGCGAAACAGCCAATCGACAACACATCGCGACAACAGCCGGCGCACATTAGGACATTAATATCATCGACCGAACGCAGTAAGCAATCACTATGTGAAACTACTAAGTATATATATCACTAGTAAAAAGTCAAAACAACAAAATCACCTTGACCAAAAATAGCCTCGAAATTTAATCACAGTAAAGTCGACGATTATCTCCCGTGTGCTGCTCTATAATCTTCATTCAGCTATGATAAATGAGAAATCTACACTTGGAGAACATTAGCGAAAATCGCTTACACTTCATCATAGACCCTACTGGTGGTACTTATATTATGAGTTACGTCGATGGTCACATATAATACTACTGAAGAAAACAAAAATAATGTCTCTTCATGTAATGATGTACGTAAAAACCAGTACCAGAGACGTAAGATATACGACTACAGCACACGTATGCATTACTTCTTATGGGTTATTTCGAGAACCTACTGCCAGTAAGCGGCGAGAAGAGTAAAGAAGAACGAACTAGTTCGTTGCGATCTCTTATGGATTACTAAGCGATTTATAAATGTGTACTTTAGTAGCCTTATTGGCACCTACACCTTAACAAGAAATCAACGGTGATGATAGCAAAATAAAAGCCATTCACACCAATCGATTTAAACATAAAGAAATAGGAAAGTGAAAGATTCGAAGATTTAGATTAGTTGTGATTCATTAAATCCAGAACTAACCACACCGCTAGCGAACACGTTAAAAAATAAATCTTCACATTCGAGAAACTTCTACGGAAGGGAAACATCTAGATGAACGTGAGAATTGACATGCATTAAGCACGAGGCAAATGAATTGAGGGAGAGGAAGGGAGAGGCAGTGAATAAAATAGGGCGACCGCGAATGGCGGCAATAGCGTTCGCTGCTCGAGTGGAGACTATAGACGGTTCGGCGAGTGAGATGACGAACGAACGGAGAAAACGAGAAAAAGAGTGGGTCCGGTTAAAACAGGAAGCAGAGTATTAAAGACAAATACAATACCACTATTTCTCGGCATATTTATTCAACACAGACACACACATACACACATACACATATGTATACGGAGCATAATGCACCACAACGTTACGCTAGAGCGCAGAGGACAAATAAATGACGAAGACGTCGTCAACGCCGCCGTCCGTCCGTCGGAGAGACACGACAAAGGAGGGAGTGACGGAAAAACGCTGAGTGACATTAAAAGTTTATCACGTTTACAGCCCACATTAAAATCCACAATACGTATTGTTTGACGACGCAGAGAGGCAGGTCGCTGCAAATGTGATAACAACGGAGAAGAACGAAAGCCAGGCGATGAAGGAAGCGATTGGGCGCGTCGTCAACAACAAACGGAGAACGAATGACAGCAAGGGAGATAGAGTTGTTGGTAAGATGGTGGAGAGTTACACAAAACGATCTATGAACTGCTTGTTGATAACGGTCAAAGGATAGGGTACGAAGTTTACGACGATGACCAATCCATTCAAGCAAAAAAGCGAACGCATACCAAATGTGTTCTTAACTGATACATCATTTTATATTACATCCACCGATGGACAACACGATAAGATCCTGTGAATCGGAAGCGTTTCGTTCAGAAAATCAATTGGTGAAAAATGAGAACGACCCGGCCGAATTGATCATATCAGTGGCCTTTTAGATACGAATGGCGCGTGACTGATAAGGCGGAGAAGAAACCTTCCAAAGCATTGTTTTACAAAATTTTTGGAACAGAAAGACTATCAGGTCAGATCAGGAGTCTATACAAGACCAAAAACGTACTGCACCGTCGTCCTATCCATAATAAAACTGATTACAAACCATTTATGTCGTTCCTTATTAGGAAACAATAATAAATGTAGTCAGAGCAACGTTTTCGAGATGAATGAACCATAACTCTAAACATTTACTAGTGGTTTCGTAATCTACCCAACTGTTATGTCACACAGCAGTAACACCTTATATCCACGTAATATAGTAAATATAAGTACTGCTTCTGTATAAAACAGCAGTAGGATAAAATACGAAACCACCACCAAGTGTTTTGAGTTGCAGTTCCCGTAAATAGTAAAAACAATGACATGTACACATATACATATGTATATAAATGTGCATGTATATGTGAACACATGACGTCATTCTATGCATATATATGTATATATATATATATATATATATATAGTTGAAGGATTTGGGTGGCGCCGTCTTTGTCAAAACCAATAGACCAACAACGATAGCAACACAGGCCGTATCAACGTCTCGTCAACGAAGAGTGCGTTCATCAAACCGAGCATCCATTTCTACCACAAAGATAACGAAACCGGTCCGTCTCTACGCTCTTTCCGCCGCCGTTTCTCTGTTCGTTAACGCAAAGGCGTGAACGACCATCGTCGTCGCCGTCGCAGACGCCGTCGTTGTCGTTGTCGTTGTCGGTCGGTCCCATCACGACCACGTACACATACATCGATGCGTTGCTCAACTTGAACAGTGGAGAGCGTCGTCAATTTCTCCGGACAACAAATAATACTATTATGGAAGTAAAAAGCAATAAACGTGATAGAAACAAGAGTTGTCCTCACGATAAACACTGCAGAGAAGCCGATATTAGAATCTTATGAGACGGTTGCAAATTGCATAGCACTTTGATGACTTCACATTTGCAGATAAAAACACCAGAAAATGTCACGAAATATCCGGAAAAACAACTGGACAAATGCTATTTCCAAACAAGTCAATCCAGTTGCAAAGGCATTCACTGTCATTTCAAATTCCCTAGATACACACGATTGGACTCATGAAACAAGCACCCCGGACAAAGACGAATGTGACTTCCATCAGAACTCATTTTTGATGACCGAGATTTTCAGCCATATAATGAATCTGACAACAATAAAAATGCATTTTGGGTAAACGGGACCGACAATCAGCTTAGAACCCATGCAGAGAGGAATCTGAAAACAATTCCAGTTTGGTTCATAGTTTCTGAATAATCGATATGTAGAAATTGCTTTAGAAGTGTCACAATGAAAAGTATATTGAAATGAGGAGAACCAACGGAGTACGAACACGTCCTACGACCTTTACAGTACTCACATTTCTTCACAGTTTCTCTTTGAAATGTGTTACCGTAGTGCTTTAAAGGTTTACTTCACAATATTATAATATCGTGAAGTACAATGACCGAACAGGAACAAACGAGTAAAAGGCTGAGGTCAGTATTTACGGCAGCTATCCATACACAATACAAAGATAACCCACACCTACATACACTTCAGCATCATACATACTTACACATACACACATCCTGCAGGCCGGCCGTCTCCAATTCGCATCGATTACCGCGCGCGCGGACAGCCATGAGCAGCTGACTTAATTTCGTTCTTTTTCTTTCATGGTAAATGAAAGCGATAAAATCGAATTCGAGCTTGGTGGCAAACGACACAACAACCACAGCGCGCAGAACCACGAACGCGGCGAGCCGCCGCGATGATCGATAATGGCGATATGAAGCGAGCCGAGTGTGGAGTGGTCGCGTGTTCAAAGTGGTCAGGGAGCTGAATAGTATCACTCGCTGACATCACGATCACCATGAAAAAACTACTCCCCAGCTTCTAATTTCACATTATTATGTAAATGGGCCATCTAGTCAAGGACACTGGAATTGTGGTGTAAGAAATCGGCAGCGCAGCGCTCAGGACGAACAGCAAAAAAGTATGAACGTCCAAACCAAAAAATATGACTTGGTATACGTTCATAATCAGGTTCCAATTACCGGTAATCACAGGGTAATTTGCCATAACATTCGTTAAACACGATAGAACGCAATACGACAGATACAGCACGCACATTTGCGATATAATAAAAACCCCGTCCGTGTCACACCGTCGTCGGGGAGCGTCGCAATCGATAGACACACAATCGGTGGCGCTGCATGGATACCCTGATGACGGGACAGGTTCATTCATGTAATGTACAACACTATCAGTGGAATTAATGCTATTCACCTACTAAACAGCCTATGAATTTCATAACATTCGTTTACTGTGCTAGTATTGCGCTTCTAAACGTCCCATTTTATCGCATGGTTACTAAACACGTTATCACTTCCAACTGAATGACTTATCACTTGATAGAATTCAAGGACCACAACACGATCACAGGTGATCTAGAAGTGTGGTCTGTGTTGTCAAAATAGCCTTTCGGCATATCCCTACTCTGAGCAAACTTGGTCGCGATCCAACCAGTTCAGCTCTTCTGCATGTGGAAAGAAGATCTACAACGTCGTAAAACTCCAAATGACGTATGTTACGGTAGTTCAGTAGTGAACAAGGATACGTTCCACCTTTTTAATGTTAAATAGCGAATTCCTGCAATAACGTATTCACCAATGCCTGTATTCCTTAAATTATCTATGTATCGCAATTTCCGCGTTTGTGTGTGAAAAGAAATGTTTCGATGGCTAACCTTTTTAGCTACGGATTAAAACGCTACAAATTAGGCCAATGACTTACCTACTCGGTGAAACAAGTTTAAAATCGATAAGGAGGACTGCATTGTCATTTCCAGCGTCATCCTTCAAGTGGGGGAACATTGCAAAGCTCCCCCTAAAGGCAAACAAACAACGTAAGGGACAAAGATCAGCACATTATTACTCGCTCGACGAGCTGTTCAAGCACAGCTAATAAAATCCACAGAAGTGGATACGTGCAGAAATCGGAACACTGTCGCTTTCTCACTGTTGTTGTGTCTATGTCATCAAGGTTGTAATATTTGAGTGCGGAGGAGCTGAGCACCTTACCAGAGAAGATAATCTGATACTATCACAATTCACGAAGGTCAATCCGATTATAGGTTTAGTAAATGTCGTGTTATTTTCGAGCAAGCCTTCATGATCCAGATTCCAACCATGATAATCTCCTCTCACCGTCAATCGATAGAACAGAGAGCGGTGTTTGGTGATACAGTGTGAAAACAGGCCACATCAGAGCCATCCATACATCCGTCGTCAGTGAACTGGACTAGCCACTTCGTCTGCTGATAGAATGGATGATAGCAACGGTTATCGATGAATCTCTTCCAATAATTGTTCACCGAATTCACAGCATATTATTAGCAAAACTGTGAATATTTTAATATATAGAAAACGAAAACTACAGGTCAACTGAGACTGCTACCTAACGCAGTACGCTATTAGTTTCGGTTTGGTTTATGCACCTAAGCACACCCTGTTTAATGAGCACATCAGCAGGGCTACATGATGTCACTTACCATTCGAAAATGTCTCTGCTAATCTCCGTGGGTGCAAACAAGAATGAAGCGATGTCGTTAAGATTTTAATCGATTCACGTTGTTGAATAGAAAGGAAATGTAAACAATACTCAACGCTGAGCAAATAGATTAACCCAGAGCAAATATATATATACATGTATATATATATATGCACAGCGATACATGCACACATGCCGACACACCGTGTACAAATATACACATTTATATATACATACACGCACGTACACCAAACGCTATCGAACAAAAATGCTTAACTCTCTGGATACTAGGTTATCAGTCAACGTAGTCAAATCGACTTCGGAACGAAACGAAAACACCGTCGTAGTCGAGGCTGCTAGCCGACGTCAATGACACACACCCCGTCGTTATTGTGGCGCTCGCTCGCCAGCAACCAAAGATCGCCGAGGGCGTGGCTGAGGGGTGGGGCGGGTGCGCGGACGACTGCAGTTCGAGCGGACGACGTCTTCAGAAAGCGTCAAATGCCGCAAACGAAAAAACCATGACGACGATGAAAATGACGACGATGATAACGACGATGACAACGACGATGGCGACGACGACGACGACCACGCATCATCGGCTCGTTTTCCCGCCCGTTTTCTTCATTTTACACACAGAACACGCGCGCGGAAACAAAATCCTTGTTCCACGTCGGAACGCGGCAGCTCGGTTATCTCTAAGACTGCAAACGGAATCGACTCGACCAACATTCAATAAAGCCCATAAGGAAGACGAAACCCTCAAGCAGCAGCTGAAACAAAAAACAAATGTTCGGAAGCCACTGTGGACAGTAAATGAGAAGAAGACGAATCGAATGTAAAAAAAAGATAGGATCGGCAAAGCATATGTAATGACAGGTCATGTAAAATCTAAAAGTTATATATACACGTATTTTTGATAACTGCAAGACAACGAAAATCGAAATCGATTATTTATAAGGAAAAGGACGCCCAGCGGACAACTAATAAGCACAATAGCCAATATAAAAGTTGTCGTTAAGTCTGCAGGCACGTCATTATCGCCTCATGGAACGCCTATGCGCAAAAAACATTCCACAAAAACTTAAATAAATAGGTTAACCGCTGGCATTAAAATTTACTAAATAATGGGACAGACGAAATCAGAGATAAAAAACGTCTAGTCATTTTCTTTCCGCGAATCGTAAAACTTCGAACAAACGGGCGAAAGGGGTAGATTGATAAACTTAATGAAGCAGTGTATAGAATTGCAGAAAGCAAAAATTACCAGTATGGGAGGCCAACATCGATGTAAGCAAACTGGACGCTGCCCCACTAATCACACTGACTTATCGCTGACTAAACTGAAGAATAGCAGCAACATAGTAGGAAAATAAAGCCAAGAAAAAAAACATGTGTTCCATGGTTGTCCGAACTATCGGAAAAGTTCTGTTGTAAATCTGATCGTTCGAGAGTGCGTGCGAAATAAGCCCGTCGTCTGTCGAAGAAGTGAAAGTCTCAGTGGGTGGTCGACTAACTAACAGTTGAACTAACTAGATCGGCTGCCTTTCTACTAAACGCCAGCAACTATTCTATAGTTATTGATCGATCAAAGACATAAATTTCACTAAACAGAGAACTGGTACGATGAATGGTGCTGTGTGAAAATAAGACCACATTGCCGACCTGATTCGAAGTTACTCTGAATACAACAACGCATGAACCGAACTTAATCCGACTGCAGCACCGACCCTTGTCAATGTTAGACCAATCCCAAATTAGTTTAAAACCAAACTCTAAAGAAGTGGAAACTAAATTTCTGTTCTGGAATTTCCACGAAATCATGGCAGAAGCCGACGTCGACAATTTGGTGAAGCATAGAATTGAGTGTATAGGATTAAATCTCGTTTTTTCACTCGTTTCGCGATTCGAAACGAGGGCGTGGACGAGAAGGAAAAGTGTTTTGTGGTTTCCAGAATATCAAAATTTCATCTCAGCCGAATAAGAGAACTCTAACAGGAAAAGAAAGAAAAACGATGAACCGATAAGAAAATTGTTCATTGGTGATGAAAATTTAATAACCACAGCTTCTTCATTCCATGCAAGCATTAAGCCCACATAATTCAATATGCATATCTTGCACGTCGCACATTGCATTTTCTTCTCTGCACTTTCTTCAACTAACGGATATTTGGGATTAGGACCATGTGAAAAATCGAAGAATACGTAGAACCACCAATAGTTTCCCAGAAAGAAAGAAAGACGGAAGCTAATCCTTAGGCTATGCTGAATACGGGTTTCCATAGAGAAATTATGTAGTGGAAGAAATCTTCCTAACACATACATAAATGATGAAGCAAGACTTCCTTTCTGGATGTCGGCAACGTCTGTCCAAGTGTAACACCTTCGAAATTATCGATATATTCTCACTTTTTCTTTGAATAAGATATGATCTTGTTAGAAGTAGTATGTAACAGCCGACACTGCAGAGTTGCTGCACTAGGCCAATTGCTCAGTTGTACTTGGTTGCAAACTGCAGAAACACAAACTGACATGGAAAACCCCCAAACAGCGTTCCACCACTTTCACAAACTTCACAAAGATTAGATTATGGGCATTCCAACTAATATGTTTAAATCGATGTATAACAGAAGATTTAAGCACGAACATTGTATACAAGTGGCGTGAACGTTGAAATGAGGTGAACTGAGCAGCTAAGAGGTGTCTCATATTGCACCACACACAACGACGACGATCGATGCTCACGCTCGGTTGCTGCGAGAAAGGCGACTGGCAATTGGAAAGACCGACGATTGTCGAGGGGTTGAAGGGTGGGAGGGTCGGATGAGTGTGGAGCACGGCGGAACGGAACGAAGTTCTGTCAGAACACGTAGAATGCGAGGAACAGCGAACACACAGTGCGAAGTGGTGGGCGTAACCCCTGATAAAAATGGTCACAGCACGAAGTTAATACAATAAATATGTACTTAACTTTCAATTCAGTAGAATTAGTAGAGTAGAATTATGTACTACTGGAAATTAGTTCCAGTTACAACAACAACAAACTTTAATGCCTCGTCTTCCAAACCCGAACAAGAATGCATATCCTGAGAGATTCCGTTTACCACTTTCAATTTTCAAAACACCTTCCACATTAGGTCTTCATGTAGAGCTTTTGTAACCACTAGGCAGGATTCATGAGAGTGTACAATGATATAACATTTATGACGCATAACAATGGTGGGTGACATGAGCCATACATTGAAAATTTTTTCGACATTCAAGGAGTCATAAAAGTGATGTCCATCGATTTGGATCGCTGCATTTCTTTCTTTTAAACGAGTCATCATTGAGAGGACGGTGAATCCTTGAACTGGCTTTTAATTAGCCACTTTCCGATTCACTTATTCCAATACAGTTCTCTTGCTCCGTGTTGAGATCAGCTGTTTTTTGATCAGCAAACAGCAGCAAAATAAGATTTGATCACGTTGAGAATACCGAACCGAAAGACAAGGTTTTTGTACGAATTATTCACTAACGAAGTATATCATGTCAAATATGATATCAATCCCAACATGAAGTACATCCACTGCCAAGTATTGCCAGTAAATGCGCTCGAAGTGAGGGGCTATTAGTCCCATATACATCAAACAACAGTTTTCGAGAAATCTGTTGAAATCTTCTGCGGAAAGGGTTATCATTTAAACACATCGTGTCATAGACCTAAGTGTTTGATTTTCATTACATCATCAGCATCAAATAACCCACCTTATCTAGGCAGATAACTATCACCATCTGTAAACCCATTTGAAAAGGAAATGTTAAACAACTCACTGATTGCAGTCTTTTTTAATAACGAAGGCTGGAACTGCTTATAAAATTCCGCTTCTATAATGCCACGTTAAATAAGCTAATAATTTACTGAGCGATGAACTCTAGCTGACCGTAATTGCCAACTAATCAATAAATACTAAAAGCCGATTAGTATTGTTCACCCAACTTATTTTGCTTGATAAAAAAAACCGTTCGGAACCGGCAATCGATGATGACAGCCTAATTTTCCCACCATAACTAGCAGAAGCTCTCCTCTCTCGTTTTCTCAAAAACAGGAAGTGGGATGGAAATAGGACGTCGTAATACTCTTTAATCACCATTAAAGTATTGCATTTCTAAAGGAAGTGAGAAGTAATAGAATAAGTTATACGTATTATATTGATAAACAATCGACATAACACACACGTAAGCATACACACATACACAAGCATACACATACACATAGAAGTGCACATATAGAGACATACACATAGACATGCACACAGACACACACACATGCAAATGTACGCACCTTTGCCAATGTTTGTGCAGAGATTTCGGTTTGAAATAATCTTCATTGTTTCTTGAAATTAAGACATCGTTGTCATTAAATTTCCCTTCCTCTTAACATTAATAGTTTACTAGCGTTGAAAACGTTAAAAGAAACCGTCACTTAACAGTTTTCAGCACATGGCGCTATGTATCCGGTCTCTAATCATCAAATGCTCGTTCAAGGTCAATACGAAAAGAACAACTTTCTTCAAGGTCCGATAGCATAATAGCTCAATAAATGAAATGTTCAATGGTCACAAACAGAAAAGAATTCTTTTCCTCCCGTTTCTTTGCTAAACTCCTAACGTAGACTCCAGCTTACCTCTGACAACCTATTTTCCAACTATAGTAATATTTCCGTGACTGCCGTGAAACATTTATTAACTATCAATTTCCTATTAATGAGTTTCGTTTTTCATACACTTGTGAAAAAGATTTTTAAACCGAAATTCGAGCTTCGATCAAGTTAAAGCTTAACGCTTATCACTTTCTTTCTTTCACTGTGACGTTGACTACGGGCTGCTTGAAGAGCACTAGATCCAATTTGGTGTTAATAATCAGTCTACAGACAGTCCAACTCGGATAACCTTGGGCTTTAATGTTATGTACGAACTTCATGTCCTTGAAATTCGCTCCGCACGAGATAGAACACACAAATGTGGACAAACAGCCTATCCATCCGTCGCCCATCCGACGGACGCGTTTATGTGCGGACGAGTCGCGCGAAACGGTGGAAAAACCAAATATCAATGGAAAATGGATCATCGACGAGTATTTGTTCAATGTACGCACATGCTCTTCACTCGCTCACCCCACAAACACACTCACACACACACAACATAAATTTCTCGTGGAAGGGAGTACAAAAGGAGAGCATCTGACACTACTTGAAGAGTGAATATGTTAAGTAAACAAACGATCAGCGTAAAAGGTTAACGAGGAACCTCCGATGAGATTCATCATCTTTTAGCCAAAGGCCACAAATCAATAGAAGTAGAATAGGTGACAGAGAGTGATGGCTACGAAACTCAACAGCGGCCTAAGCGGAGGCAATCCTGAACATTAGTAGCGTTTTTACAACTACAACTAAATCCTACATTTAGAAAAACAGAAATTCTAGTTTCAGTTTCAAGAAATCTAGTATGTCAACAATCTTCCTACTAATTCTAAACAAGAAGCATGACATAAAAGTTAAAAGTAAAACTGACGTAAGATTTTTCATCTTTACGAAAACATCTGCAAAGGCCGATTACTAGTCAACTTGGAAAAAAAAGACCAAACAGCATTGTAAACTATTTTCTCTTTGGTCGCTTGAATATTTGTTCTATGTACCCTGTACTACGAGTTTCTGGGAAAAAAAACCCATCAAATTGAAGGTGACCCACCCCATTAAGTGTATTCGATCCAACGAAGCTATGGAGACACTAAGATTCGATGCTTATCGAGAGATGACACAAATAGTCATTCTCTTTACAGCTCAAGGTCGCTATGGTGATTTAGCAATGAAAAAGAACTTCGACAAAGATTTAGAAAAAAAAGCGCTTGCGTTTAGGCGTTTTAAGAATCGGCGTTGTTTCATATAGTTCATTTGTAAGTAAGAAAAGAGAAAAATAGGATGGAGACGGGTAAAAACGTGAGAAAGAAAAATGCGTTCAGCAGAAGCGATCACAAAGAAATTCTCGTCACATGTCTGGAACGGCGAACAACTAAAAAACAAATGAGAGCAACTAATACTCCAAGAATGAAATGGTTGCTGCTGTTGGAACAAAAAGAAGAAGATGATGATGAAAAAAAGTCGGACAACTATAGACGTTGCGAACTGAGAACGAACGATACAGCGATAAATGATTAACGGGTCGGTCAGGTTCACGCTCTTATCGTAGAGATGTCGATCTTTGGTATGGTGTACTGTGGTGATATTGGAAGGTGAAAGTCAGAAGGAAAAACGAGAAACAAAAAGTACATTATTCACTAGTACTATAGATAGTTCACTGAATTAAATGGATATTCTAATAGACTATTCAGATAATATGAGGTTGATAAAAACGTCTATTCGGCTAAAGTTTCAACGTCTTCGTTTCCAGACACCAAATTCAGAGTATGAACGACCGTGGTACCATCGACTCGGATCATAGGCTCCGAGGAAGACGAAGACATCGAAAAATTAGCCGATTAAAAACCTTTATCAACTCCGTGTTGGCTTAATAATCCGAGAAGATACTGATTATTAATGCTGAGGTTAAATGACGGTCAGTTTGGAAACTAAATGGATAGAATAGATAACCTAAACTGAGTCACAACTGAGGACGCCAGTCACCGAATCACAACAACAACTAGCACCAACCTCGTGTCAGCTCATCAATGGCAGTTGGTAAGAAAAACGAAAAAAGTGGAACAAACGTACTGTGCCCAGTAGGGAGGCGGCGGTCGACGACACAGGCCCACCCAGACCACCCCCGGCGGCGGCGGTGTCCTTGCCCTTTTTCGCGGCGGTGGCCTTGTTCGGATCGTTGCGCCGCTTACGGCCTCGTTTTTTGTCTCGTTTCGCACGACGCGCTTCCTTACGAACCTCGTGTTCCACACGTTTTCTCGCTTTCTCTTCACGACGACGAGAATCGGCTGCCTGAATGAGAACATTTTGTAGTGGAGTCAGCGTTTTTTTCCTTCTTTCTGGGCAACAATTTCATCTTTATACACGTTTATTACCCACTGAAGCGAATCGCTAAATCATTAATGAATGAATAACGGTAAATTCAAATACTTACGGAATGATCAACCTAAACTGAGTGCTTTGAAGAAGACTATAGACAAATAAATCTTTTCTTAAGATGCATAAAGGATAAAGGATAAAGCTCTTGACGTTGAGAAATCCGCGCCATACATTAGACTTCATTAAGCATCGTTGGATGTGACTGAATACATATTTGGTTTTCACAATGACTTGCGATGGGCTGCCTATGCATCGAGTCAGAGCAGCTAACCTCCCAGACAAGTCTGGTACCAATTTGCCGACCCCGGAGGAATGGAAGGTTTGGTGAACCCGGGATGGAACCTATGTGTATTGCAGTGCGAAAAGTGGCATAACAACTTAAAATGAATATTTGCTTTCTTAAGAAATCAAATTTTTCTAAAACGACGAATGATCGATCAACCACAGAAAAATGACCTGTGAATGTTGAAGTGTATAATATTTCACTTTTTTTTCTCATTCAAATTGCATATAACTAATGAAACATGTGTGTTAACCGTTATAATTCGGGCACTTTTTCCTCAGTACATCTGGTAGCACTGAAATCCAATGGCTGCAGTTCAATCAACCCTGTATGGAAACTCGTACGAAAACTTTACATCGCAAAAGTAAAAATTATTGAACCGAATGAGACCAGACACAGAATGACACAGAGCATAGAAAAAAACCGATGTTGTTGTTCGCCAGAAAACATCCGTCAAACTTTCCTCCTCCCTCGGCTTAACACCGTGTAGATAAACTGCCGTTGTGTAACTTGAATTTATTGCAATGTGATAGGAAAATTAGTCTCCATCCTTCATTTCCTTAAAACACCAATTTTCTTTTGCACATAAAAAGTGCACGATTAAAAGTGCTAACCACTTGAATGCCGATGAAGCATTTATGAAATTGGAGAAGAAAAAAACTATGAAAAGATGTGATGCTTTCAGAAAGAAGAATTACTGCCGTCCAAATCGAATAGAACAAGCAGAATTTCTATTCCATAATTTCTCGGAATATCGATTTTAACAAACCTTAACTTCTGAACCAAAACACATTCAGTTCACTGTTTAAACCCACAACGGACGTGCGAGCAACGTTTAGCGTGGCTCTCCGAATACACGCAATTTTTGGTCGGATACGAACTTGCTGGTTTTTGGCGACAAAAAGTAGTTTTTCCACAGTTACAGTGCTTTACTGGCTGTGAACATGATAGAATTGTAGAACAGTGCTGTGTCTTAGTATGGTCCATTATGCAAATGTATTGCTGTCAACACTTGGAAGTTGCACTTTGCATCCTATATTGAGTCTATTTCGGTTGGTGTTCTTTATATTTGAACACTCAATTCGATAACCATGACGATTATTATAAAAAAGAAAGTCAATTGTTAGTCAGGTAACTTGTCAGGGAATCTCAAAGAACGTTTTTTCTTTGCAAAACACAAAGTATAGAGAATGGCTTTTCTATCTCATCCCTACTATTTTGATCCGTTTTCCATTAGCTATCGAACGAATGAATATATATAGTGCGGTGAAAAAGTTCTGAAACGCACTGAACCCAAAATGGACTACATTATTCATACCGCACCCGGATCTAAACGCGTAAGAGCGCTATTAGTGTCCATACAGCACGTTACGGGTTAACACTTTCACAACGGTGGTGACTTTTATAGAATTATCGAGAGTTCTTCGATAACTAAATCACCTGAGTACGCGAGGACTTTGTAGAGTTGACCCAATCTGCTCCACTCACTCTCTAGGTGTGCATAATTTTTCTAGAGTGCTGTTTTCATTTTAAACTGCTTACAACCTAGATTTTGGAAATAAACAAAAAATTATGGGATTTTAAAAATCTGAACACAACTACGACAGTTGGCATCACAAAAGAGTGGCAGGAAATAATTACATCTTCCTATATGAAACTCTGTCTGCTCAATCGCCTCTCTGGCCGAGTTACGAACATGGACAAATGAAATTCCGGGATAAAAAATAACTGCTCCAGACAACTAGAACTTCATTAGGCTAAGGTATAAAAAATTGCACTTGTTGGCAGGAACACGTAGATTCTAAGAGCTTTTATTTCTACCAATAAATTCACTGTAAACTAAGACACGCTTGTTTAAAGTTCAGGCAGGTGGAGAACAAATATTTTTAAGTCTGCATGGATCACATAAGACCACAATGTAGATGATGTGTTGAACTCTTAGAATTACTATTATAGATGTGCAATTCTGGCACACCGAAAAAGAAATTCATAATAAGACTGACATTCTCTGGAATCTTCTCACATGCAATCCACCACAGAATTCGACGGATCATTTTGTGAGGTTTTAATCAATTAACGGGTATGATTATTAAAAGAGAAGAAGAAAACGCAACCTGTAGAGCCTTCCACTGTTTCTTCAGTTCCTTGTCGACGATGACAACTCGTCCGGCAGCTGCAGCGGCTTTTTTAAGAGCTTTTGCTTCACGAATCGTCTTTTTCAGCGCGCTGTGTTGCGACCGTCGTTCTCGACGTAATTTCTCACGCTTTTGAGCTCGTAGACGTTTACGTTGAAGACGTGCAGCTTTCTCGATCAAACGCTACAACAATAAAAAATTAGCATCCGGTGTACCTAAAATTTACAACGACAACAAACAAAGATTTCTGATGAGATCCAGTAAAAATGTAGTTAAACACGCACATGTCATCACTTTTGAACAAGAAACTAAGAAAATAAGTGAAGTATGTGTATAGGAATTCTATTACTCCAGAGAAATAGAACCACAGATTCGAACAACTCATGATTAGAACCACTAAAATCGGCGGAAGAAAAAGAAAACTTTCCTAGTACTGTAGATAAAGTATGGAGCAAACAATCGCGTGTACCTTCTTTTCTTCTATACCCTCTATAAATACGGACTTCTAAATACAAAGCATACACAGAGAGAGCATTTGGCCATTTGCCAAGTGTAATGTGATTAAGAGAACATGAAAATGTCAATATTTGCGGCAAGATTTGTTATCAGGTAGACAGCGCCGATGACCTCATTGTCACTGATATTCAGCTCCAAATAAAAGACGTAAGAAAAAAAACGCTGCAATACTTATCGATTAGACTGACAGCTTATGATAAAATGGATGATGGAATAACGGAGACCAATGAACGATCAACTATGAAGAACTTTCAGGAAATCGCCTTCGTAATCCAGGAAACCATTAGCGCTCAACGTTCTGCGAGCATACTGATTCTGTCAGACGCACACAACGCAGGAGTTATAAGTGCTCTGTAATGTACATGTGGTTGTTCGTCCGATCCCGTGCCCCGGGTTCATCGCAGCATCCATTCCTCCCACCTGGTACCATACCTGTCTGGGAAGATACCAGCACCAACTTGATACATCAGTGGCCATCATAAGTCATTGTGTAAGCCACATATGCATTAAATGATCACTACGATGCTTCATGAAGTCCAGGACATGGCGCATCCACCAGGGTTGATCTAAGAAAAAGCCTTGTTATTTACTTTCTATCCCTGGTTCTGTCCACAAATCCTATCTCTAACAAATCACTATTTAAGCAACCACCATCAGCAAATCATGCACTAATCTCAACGAAAAGAATAACGACGTTTCTGTCATTGTTGCAAAGTCCGCTAATAACAAACAACGCTTATCATGTGCACGGCTTATCATTAGTCGACAGACAGCCACCCCGACAATAACAGACAATGAGTATCAGGGAAAGGAAGGAGAGAAGGAGCTCCTCTGACAAGCGCTAGAAGACCATGCGTCTCTCAGTACATGATGTCGGCATGCATCGCGTTTGGCTCGAAGTTCACTCCTAGTTAGCTCAATGAATGAAAGTTTGGCTAATAGCACACACAACCGTTTTTCACGATAAACGAGCGCAATTTCGAAAACTTCTGCTCATTAACTTCTAGATCGGCACAACTCTCTCGCAGTTCAAAACGATGTTGTTCGAAAAATGAAATGAACAAACAATACTCACTATAACAGAAAAGCGACTGATGAAAACTGATCTATGATTGTGATAGAGCTACGCCTGTTCAGACATGCGAGCCTTTCACGTTCCTTTCCACCACCACGGAACACACAGACATGGGACAACATTAAATAATAAAAAATAAAGGATAAAGCTCTCGGCGTTGTTCAATGTCTGAGGGTTGTGCCATGCATTCGACTTCATTAAGCGTCGTTTGGAGGTAATTGAACGCATATCTGGCCTTTACAATGACTCGCGGTGGCCTACCGATGTATCGATCTAGTGCTGCTATCCTCCCAGACAAGTCCGGTAAAAATTTGCCGACCCCGGAAGGGTGGAAGGCTTGGTGGGCCATGGGCTCGGAGGCCGATTCCACGTGTGTTGCAGGGCGCCTCCGACCACTGTGCCACAGACACCTCTATGGGACAACACAGAAACAAAAATCGTACACGTTAGTGAAAGTATTGTTGAGATGTGTACAATTTACTTTCGTAAATTTCATAGAATCTCATAGTCCGTGAAAGTCATTCAACTGGAAATTCAACTGCTAACTCCGACTAAGTACTAAGTACTAATGGACCAGTAGAAAACTAAGACGGAGTTCGTAGTCGACGCATAGATATTGCACACAACTTCCAAACTACATTCTTTCCAGTTCAACTGCTTATCTTAAGCAATTTCTTTTGTCACAATGCAAAGGTCGTTTCACTTCAGATGATCGATGGGTTTCTGAACTGTGAATGATAACAATGAGAAACTTTGTGACAACTAAATCAAATTCGATGCAGTGTGGAAGACTTCACCGCCATCGCGGTACTTTCGGTGCTGCTCTCAAGGACTACGAATTGTTTCAACATAAGCCCCTCTCTAAATAACAGACCAACGATTCGCACAGTTTCTAATAGAAGTGATAATGTCAACACAGAAAAAAAAAGAAAAAGAAAAAGGAAACGGGGTACATAAACATCGCTGGTAGCATCTCTAAGAATTGATAACATATCAATGACTAAAGCTATTGTTATTGCTGTGCGCTTCCAAAATGATGATTAGAATTCGAAACAAAATAAAGAAGATCTGCGGAATGTGAGAATAACAATTCCAAGTCATATTTCTGACTAAGAATTTCATAAACGTTTCTCAAACGGTCTTGATCACAACAATATTACAATAAGATTAAATGATTAATGAAAGTGTTGAGATGACTCGTAAAAGGACACTATACTATGACCTTACAAAAAACTCACCGAATGATGACATGCAGGTACACCAACTGGAGATGACAACTGTTGAATCTTAGATAGTGACTCCACCCCACTTACCCTTACAAAGTGATTTACTCCTAGACTAGGGAATGGGAACGTTCCCAGATGGATGTACCGGTGTAATTCATCCTCCAGAAAGGTCTTCCAAACTAAAGAGTTTATCACTTTTGTTTGTAAACATAACAAAGAGTAAAATAAACCATAGCAAGGCTATCATGAACCTTCGAAAGAAAGAAAATCGTATTGGATCAGCAGATTAACAGTGGATGGAAATTGTCTAAGAGTCCTAGCGATTTTTTGTGAAGGCAAGTCAAGCATTTTTTGTGCGTGTTTATCAAGTCTAAATAAATAAACAATGAATAGAATTTTAATTCGCTTTCGTACGAAAGTAGATGGCCTGCATAAACGACGCTCTCGGTCTGATGAATTCCACACCATTCCAACTATTATGACAACTCATTTTTTGTTGCAAATTGCAGAAAAGTCTCCAATTCCGTCACTATTTCGACAGATACTGTAAGAGGTAAATCCGAAGCTGCGCTCTTAGATATAGCACACTCCAGAAAAAGAATTTAATTAATGTAAAGTACGGAAATAACAATGAATTTGTAGAAGAACACAGCCAACTGCTGAGCCAAAAGTCTTGACCACATTCCAAGATGAGGTGATGAAGACGCCCACAACAACAAATTAACTTAAAACCATGAACGGAAGGAATGCATAGATTCAGCCAACGCACCAAAGTTTCCTCTTCTGGAAAATTCTGGAGGCCGCAGTTGTAGTCACCATAGCAGGATGACTACTATAGCATCATCGATCGAAACAATTTGATTCTATGTTCAGATCTTATCACCACAACTGACAACAATTCACGTTTTCAATAATGCTTATAGTTGTTAAGCCCGATCGCATGCAGTAAAAAAGCGGAGCAATTCTACAACGGAAGAAAACTGTGAAACAAGAAGTAAAGTAGGAAATAAAAGATATAAAACAAAGTAGCTACAAAAAATCCAAGACAGGTTGAAAACAATGGAGTTCGTATGAAACAAGGACGGAAACGGTAAGGACAACAGCGCGTGTTCGTTCTCCATTGCATACACCTGTGGTCCGGAGTTTTGCAAATATCTCAGCATTTCATACGAGTTATATTTCACAACATACCCTGCCATTAAGAAGAAAAAGGCAGTAAATAAAAGAGTTAAGACAATGGAGTTCGTTTTTCAACAACACTCCATAAAATTAAGGAAACCCAACAGAACTCATGAACAGATTTCAGGTGAACGCTTACTAAATTATTGATAGGAAGTACAACTACAAGGATACTGAGATACGAGCAAAACTCAAAACCTCAAATAGGCTTCGAACCTGCGATTCCCCTTAGCGGGTTTTCACGTGGTATCCACCACAACAATCGAGGTAATCGTAGCTTCGAGGCACAATCGAGGCTCCAAGTTTTGCTCATATCTCAGCATCCTTGTGGTTGCACCACTTCACATCATACCCTGACATAAGAAAAAGAAGACGCAGTAAATAAAAACCAAAACATTATTGACGGAATTCCATTCTGGCAGCTCGATGTGCAAAAGCCAATTCTCCTTCACCTTTATATCTTAAACAACATAATAGAACTGCAATAGGTTATTAGTCGTAACAAAAAAAACATTGTAGAACCGTCAAAGAATTGAACGAGAAGAAATCGGTCTCTTATGTTTTCCCCATTTCAATACAACTCTAAAGGACGAAATCCATATGGGAAAACAAGATGGTACTCTGTTCAACAAAATTCCTCTTGAACAACAACCAATTTACAGAGGTACATTCACAAACAGTTTACTTCATATCTTCATATTTCCCGGACAGTACGGAAACAAAGTCAACTTAATGTTAATGTTAAATGAATCATTTAAACATTGGAACATATCCCCTCGATATATCCCATTTCTCGCCATATTTCTTCCTCACTTACGAAATACCGATCCACTTTGCTCGATAAGTAGAAAAACACCAATGTGTGCGACAGCATGAATCACATATAACTCACACAGTAGGAAAGAAAAGATGATTTGACCAAATTTACCATATGGATCAAAAAACATGTTCAGCTCTGAGTGTGACAAGTACTGAAAAAAACCAAGGAAGTACCTTGACGGGAAGAAATTCATTTTTACTATCCAGAACCCAGTACAAAACCGCAGCATACAACCTGATTCGTTCTCGGAACCACGTTTTACAGTATCATATTAAGTGAATGTTTGACTTCTACGTCAATACACTGAGACGGCGATTTAACCGTTAATTCGTACTTTCAGTTCTCTTTCTTCTCTTTCGAAATGACTCAATCAACATTCTTGTAATTTTTTTCACAAATTTGACTGATACGCTTCTTATGTGAACACTCGAAAAGAACTAGGCGAAAAAACCCCTAGTGGAACTGTGGAACTGCTCAAACGTTCTACGAAGTGTAAGTGTAATAAAGAATGCATGAGAACCTTAAGTGGTCACCGAACCGTAAATCTTTCACCAACCTGGTAGAATTGATTTCTTTCTCGAATTCCATCCGACGACAACGTAGTTTAAAGTGCTATTTATTAGACAGAAAAGGAAAAAACAAAAGATGACAGCAGGAAAATCTGTCTTTAATAGGCTTCTAAATGAATCCACAGAAACGTGATGATATTGATCGATGATTCTCAAGTTGAGAGATGAAATCGGATTTTCACCAAATAGAATAAAAATCGATAGTAAAATAAGACATAATACTTGTTAGAACACTTCTGGCCTATCAATAAAAGAATACATGATGAGATTACTTGTTGTCAAACGATCAAACATTTAAGACCCTCAGAGTTACAACACCATGAGGAATCTGATGTAGAAGTTGGCGCCCTTCAAGAAGATATTAATGAAAAACCTAGAAATGGATTGTAAACTCGAATGTCTAACTTCGGCGAAATGTCACGCACAGCCTATCCTATCAATAAAGGGCGTGGAGATTTTCTCCCAGACCGATTTCGTTTTTGACCTACATGCCCACTGGGTAGATCACAAGACCTGGGAAGGCCGCTCAGATAGGAACAACGGAAACTTAACAAGTACTGAACGAACATCGAAGCGAATTTGTGATATATTAAGGAAAAAACTAATTATCCATGTATAGTGAAAAAATTGTCAGGCTCGTGTATGAAGAAAAAACAAGAATAATTTGGAACCACTTGGAAAATTTACCATAGATTTATATTAAAATGTTCTAACTTATGATCCATGGATGCGTGTAGCTCACTGGTTGGAGGCGCCATGGAATATGACTGTGATCGATCCTCGGGTACAAGGTTCATCAAGCCTTCCATAACGCAGTGGTAGGTAAATTAATGCCTGTTTTGTATGGGAGGATAGGCAGCACTGGCTCGATACATCGGTAGGCCACCGCGAGTCATTGTATAGGCCAGATATGCATTCAGTCACCTCCAACGATGCTTAGTGAAGTTGAATGCATGGCGCATCACCCAGGAACTGATTTATACTGAAAGCTCTACCCTTTTTATCCCTTTAAGATACGATTCGCCATACCTGCATCAGATTAACTACTCAGTCTACTTGTCACTTCGTTAACACTTAATGTTTTACAACACCAGTGTTCTTTTCGACTTTCACTTAAGTGGCAATTTGGAGAAATTGCACGACGAACGCAAAAGTGCAGAAAAGTGATCGTTCGCTATCGGTAACAAACATAATTCGTTTACTTTTTTCTCTTCTCATTCTGTCTCACGTCCTTCAACAGAAACGTAGTTAATCGTAAAAGAACATCCTCCCTCTAATGATGACTCCGGACCTAAGGTGGCACATACTGATTTCACATTTCATAAGATGACATCATGAATGAATCCTAAATAACGAACTAGTGATGAAGACGTCAACCGATTTTTGAAATTAACAAGTCGAATATTGATTGTTAGGTCTACGCCTCTCATAAGATTATTAGGCCTATGCGCCTTATAAGTTTCAATAATACGAATAAAATATCGAAATTCATAACGACAGAGCATAGGTAACAACCATAAAGGTCACATATCTAAATCTCATATCACATAAAAGTTTCCCAAAAAAGGAAAAAAGCCTATTGAGAATATCAAGCTGGAAAATTGCTAAGAACTCTAAGTTTGGGGAACAAAAAAACTCATTTCAATGAGTAAAAAAAGATAAAGCTCTCGACGTTGATCAATCCCTGACGAATCAGCAATGCATTCCTCTTCATTATGCATCAATCGTTTGGAGGTGACTGAATGCATATATGGCGTGTACAATGAATCGCGGTAGACTACCGATGTATCGAACCAACGCTGCTATCCTCCCAGACAAATCTGGTACCAATTTGCCGATTCCGAACGGATGGAAGGCTTGGTGGGCCGTAGGCGCTGGGATTGATTCCACGTGTGTGTTATAGATTGCCTCCGACTACTGCGCTACATGCGCCCTTCACTTCAATGAACAGGAAGGTTAGCTGAATCATCAAATTGAAATCCATCACAAGTGGTATATAGGAAAACCTGGTACGTTGAAGTAAAGTGGAGATACAACCGGTTGTGTAGTTAATACTTTAATAACCTTATAAGCTAAATTAAGATGCTTCATTTTGGCGTGACTTTAGAGAAATTCCTTAAGAGTTGTCATTCATTTAGTAACAGTCCTAATGAATAACCTTATCCATAATTCGATAGACCGAATTATAGTGAAGTTCGGTATTCTTAAACCAGTTATTTAAGTCTATAATGAACACTCTTTGATGACGTAACACAGTTGACGCTCTTAACATGTAGGTTTGATTTTCGATGCCTAATGTTTCGATAACTTTACCTATTTCAGAGTTCGAATACACTGTTATACAGGTTTACTCGGTGATTATCCCACAGTCGTAATGGAACCCTGCACACAAACCAAATCATTCATCTCTTGAAAAGCTCTCGTCGTCTTTATTTTCTAAGGAAAACCACCACCCACAAACAGTTCACCTGAGATGATCAGCGAGACCCATACTGAAAAATCGAGACGATCTACAGCGCCAGGCCACGCCTGATAGCCAATTATTCAATCATTTGACTCATTTTTGGCATTTTTTTTTATAAATTTACGGATTTTCAGCGAAAAAAGTGTAATTTCGATTTTATCACGGACTTTTCGAGCTGCGATGAGCTTGTGTCCTTCTTACCCTTCTTATCAACCACAGAATATGAAAGCAATCTGATGTTTACATAATATTAAGCGTAAAATTGCGAAACACCATGTTGCTTAGGGTCATCATATTACATAATTCATATGAAATCATTTAATTATCGTTCTAGTGAATAGAATATTTCACTACGACCGGTCGCCTTACATACCTCAAATAGATGTCTTTAAAGGAATACTGCTTTTGGGTAAACACTTACCTGGAATACCTTGTATATATATATACATACATATATATTTACTTGATACTTGAATGGCCTGCCCTTACTGGCTGTGCGAGCTCCAATAATCCCCAGTTCTCAGAGATTTGTTTGTTAAGCTATTGTGGTTCCCAATCCCGAGGTCAACCTGGTCAAAGTCTGACCCAGGTTTTCACAACCACACGCACTCGCACCTCTTGTGATATCAGAGGGAGATTTGCCACCATGCGACTTTGATACCAGGACAGTACTGGATCCTGGTAATGGTTTACTCTTAGTCAGACTTCCTAATGGAAACGCCGAACACCTTCTCAGCTTGGGAGACCCTGTAAAGGGGATGAATCCCCCGCTGTACATCGCAGCCCGACACCCTGTAACAAGTCCGAACCACAATGAGGATATAAACTCGGGGAGGACTTGAGATTGGGAGGACCGCTATATGCATATATATACATATGTCCTTTACATATACGTACATATACATATATGTTAATCTACTTCTATAATTTATATTACACTTTTAACATTAGAAGTTGTAACATAGCAAATTGATAAAACAACCACTATGATGACGTGCAGGACCAAATCTCGCTTATCACTTCTCTGCTGGAGATATAAGATTCTCGATAGAAAAAAAGAAACAAAAAAAGAAATGATGCAAGAGTTTCAGAAATTTGTAATTCCATCACGACAAAGTGAACGTAGCTTCATCTTTTGCATTTAGGTGCCTGGCTCTATTTCATTTAGGAGTCAGTAGATGATCGAATTCTCGTATATTTAGTAAAACTCCATTATGAGTAGAAAAGTCCTGCTTATAGTTGAAAACCAAATTATTTTCAGTCATAAATGCAATGAAGTCAATGCATACTGGACATCGTCGAACCGTCGAGCAGTTTTTCAACTGAAATGGGTACGTCCATACAAAAGGAACCGAATCAATAATGAAATAATCACTTATCGGTAAAGAATTAAAATAGACTGCTGAGGGAGGAAGATGAATGAGGATGCAAATTACGTGGATGATTCGTCGCAAACGACCAAACAAAAGGGCAATGTGATTGGACGGGAGAAAAATGAGCACACTTTTAGTGCACTCTCACCAAAGATCGATCTACCATTTCCATAAATACGATAGAAAATACCCGAGTTAATTAGCGAAAACTACAAGATATTCAAATCAAACTTTACAAGACTACACAAACTATTCTCGTATGTTACAGTTCTACTGAAATCTTACTAAATCATCAACCCGAGCCCACATGTTCCCAACGTACAGACAACTTTCGGTTATCTTTCGTTCTGAACTCTGAGATTTCGAAGTCCAAAGAAAAAAAATGATCGATGCCCCTTTTTGCTCAATCACACGCTCTCTCGTCTTGCAAGTAATTCTTGATGACTCAGAACAAACAATAATCGGAAATAGTAAAGACTAAAGAATATACCAGATGCAGCATTTCCATCCATGCATGGAAATTGTCATACGGAATAATTACTACTCACGCATGAACGCTGTCATGCAGAAAACATGTCTGTTTGACAAGGCTTAATAATATAACGAGTCTTAGGAATCTTACCGAAAAAAGACAAACAGAAGGATCCGTTTCTCGTGAAAGCCCTATGACAGCTTAAGAACACGACGATACTCCTCATTAAAACTATTGACTTTTATGAAAACAACTACAGAAAACTCAACCTAGCCTGAATAGCAATAATTCCTTTGAGGAATACTTTCCTGTACGGACGATAATGCAACGATTTAGGATACTACCACGACCTGCTTTGGAATAGTCCACGAGGAATCGCCGGTGAGTAAATATTTGGACGGCCCGGGATGGTTCAGACAGTCGACAAATACACTTAGAGGGCCTTACAGTTTTTCTCCAATTTCACATATTACATGGCGCTCTAACGATCGGAACATAATGGACAGTTTTTCAGCGCAAATAGACATTGGTCATAGTGAGAACAATACCAGTTCGACTACTAATGTAATGTTAAATTACCTTATTCTTCTAGTAAAGAGGTTAAACATCGGACACCCACGTAAACACTTGAAAAAAAGATGGAGAAAATCTCATTCTCTACAAAAATTGGTTCACATTTAAAACAAACACAAAACAAATTATTCACCATCCTTCATATGAGCAGTAACAAGAAATAATAACAAAGTGCTCACGATGAAAACAAAGTGAAGTGAAAAAAGAAGAAAAACAAACTCGTACCTTCCTAGCTCGAATCTTCCTCTTTAATTTTTCGATACGTGCGGCCTTCTCAGCAGCGATTCGCTTCTTTTCCAGCTCTTCCCGGGTCCGAACAGTTTCCAGTTCCTTTTCGAACAACTGAAACAATTGTGCTTGTCGCGTTATTAACGAAGACCTCCAAGAACTGCAAAAATGTGCTTAAAAGAATGAATTAAAAGAATACTAAAGAAAGGCATGAATCTTTCTCAAGGAAAATGACTTAAACAACGAGGAAGTGGATTGGAGTGTCGAAGCTCTTGATATCTTATAGCTTAAACAGTTAAACAAACACCATGTCCAGTGTTTGTATGAATTTTAAAAAATGATCCATTAACGTCATGCAATCTCCATATCCGCAAAGCAAACAAATTCTTTCACTTGAAAAAAACCCTATAACCAAGACCTTCTTGAATTATTAAGGTTGCAAGAGATTGTTAAATACGTTTTATTTGGCTAACGTTTTGACGTTATCGTCTTTCTCACAGCAGATGATAGACTCGGATCATCGGCTCTGATGAAGACGTGGACGTCGCAACGTTAGCCGAATAAAACTTATTAACGACCACGTGTAAGCTTAACAATCCAAAAAGGTATTGACTACTACTGCCGAGGTTAGATGATAGCCGATTTGAAAATTACTGTTTTCCTATAGTCGAAATCACGTTAATGAGAGCCAATTTTGCAATGATGAAAGATTAAAAAGCGTTCAAAAGTCTTATGTAGATATAAATCAAAACCACTGCACTTTCCCCCCTTCATTAACCGCAAATAATTCATCACTTTACACACGATGATGCAGAGAGCAATGAGTGCTACAAACTACAACACACAACGGCCCTAGAGGGGTCAGTCGTGACCTTACCGCTTTTAACACAAAATGACGACACTATGGATCTCACTCCAACAACTAGAACTAATCGAACAGCCTCTGTAACCGGAAAACGACTAATAGAGACTTTCTTGCTGCCCAATCGGGTTACTTAGTCAACAGGAATGTTATAGCGGATAAAAGTGATATACACGACTCGGATGAGCGTTGGCTTAAAGGCTTGGAAAATTGTCGGCGATACTGTGAGGATGTTCGGTTGAATAGAAATTTGTCGTAAAAAGGTTGGAAAAGCTCGATAAACAAGTACCAGATGACGTCAGTCTTGTATAAGTGTTAAACAAAAATTCACTATTGCTTTCCGATTCATTCCATATTAAGGCTAAACTACGATCGCCGAAGTGTGTGCTGAATCAATCGTAACACGAATGAATAAACCATGACCAAAAATTCCCATATGCCGAATTCCAAATCCCACTCACTTTCAACCATGATAATTACGGATTTCGAATTCTCATTGCCGTTATTCAAAATTTACCTCATACCACGAATGAGTTACGACTAAACCAAAATTTTTAAGATGTTTCTTTTAAAAGAGATGAACCGATCGGCATACATTATATGATGTATCCTAGACCATATCCTAGGTTGGAAACTCTATTTTTGATTTTCGAACGCTAACATTCCCGAGACGTCGCCCTTTTCAGAGCTTCGACGTTGCTATACAGCAATACTCGATTGCCTCCTACTTCCTAGTCTTAATTAAAATGCAACGCATAAAGTAAATTGTTAATCCGTTTAAAAGCACTTACCATTGTCGTTTCCTAGGATTTAAAAAAAGACACAACGGTTACGTTGTTCACATGGGATAAAAGAAACTCATTTACATTAAGAAATTAACCCAAAATACATCGCCTGGTGATGCATAATAGCGAAGCGTTCATTCTTCTAATTCACTTCTGGAATTTATCCAAAATACCTGAAGACCTTTGTTTGCCGATGTTTTTGATTCTTACCCAAAGAACGCGACCACGTTTTCCGGATGGCTTTCGTAATCACTCTGTGATGAATCCGTTCTTTGACAAATAGATTTAAAGGATTAAAAATGAAATCCAATGCCTTTTAGGTTTTTTGGCGCAAATTTTACATAATCTGACTACACACTCAATAATTTATAATATTTGTCCAGATCTTGTGTACAGTAGACGATAAAGCCATTATTTACAGTGGAGAAAAAAGACAGGAATATCCTGACTATGAAACCTGACATTTTCATCGGATTTCACAGAATTCATTTCAAATCAAGTCACTACATTTACATAACACTCAAATCTATTCATCTCTTCAGTGAATACTTATAAATACACAAAAATCTTCCAACAGGTCACCACCTCAACATAAGCACCATCACTACTGATTCGTTAATAAACTCCATTTCCTCCAGAACATCAAACGTCAAGATGTGCACTTTGTCCAGAAAAACAAGGAAAAAAATATTTAATTATTCAGTAATAGTTCTGGTATGCCACTAAGTTTCGCAAATAATTAAATTCAGCACATTCGCTGTGCTCCATCCCTGCATTTTTACAATGCTCTTTTGCAACCTTCCTTCTGGCAAAGAATTTAATCCCAAGGCGAGAAAATATTGAAGAATCCAACCGGCAGCCATTCCATCTCACTGAATTTATGCTAAAGAAAAAACGAAGAACTGAACAAATATCGACATATTCGTGGGGTCAATCCCATCGAAGAAGCCCTCAATTGTCATTCGCAGTAGTGGTGATACGCTTACTACTTACTACTTGGATGGCCCGTGTTCACTGGCTGTGCGCGTTCCACCAGAATTTCAATATTTGCCGATTTAGCTATTTTGCTTCTCTGAATTCTCAAGGTCAGCCTAGCCAAAGCCTTCCTCTAATCGTCACCACCCGACGCTGTCGCCATTCTCGTGGATCAAAGGGAGATTTGCCACTATGCGAGTAGTGATACTAGGATGGTGGTAACTCCTAGTATTGGCTTACTCTTACCTGGATATCCGGACGAAAGCGTCGGACTCCTTCTCAGCCTGGGAGGCATTGCTGAGAGAATGAGCTTCGCTGTACTTCGTAGCCCGATACCCGGGAACACCTCTTATCTACGATGAAGCCGTAAACCGTTAGGACACATTCATTAGTTGAGGAACAAACATAACCATGACGTATAATTTGCATTTATCAATTCTCTTAGCTAAAAAAACTCAGATGCCGCAAAAGCTCTGAGGATGTTATTGGAATTGAGTTCCAAAAATCCTCACTGACCAGTTTAGGCCTACCTAAAATTACAAATGAGATTCGTGAAAAGTAAAATCTTTTTCAGATTCAGCTTTTGTCAGCAGTTTTACAAAGCGCAAAAGACATTCGAGATGTGAATTGTTCTTTCGAAGTTTAATGGGCTGGCCTTCGTTTTGCTCTGTTTTCTTTATAAATGTTGCTAATGATAGGCAACAATAGAATATTACGCTCGAGCTTCAAGCTTAAAATATCCTAAACGATTTTTGTTCGAGAAAAAAAAAAGACAGCTAGGCATATATTTCGAATTCCCATCACCCGTGCGAGAACAAAACGCAGCTGTCCAGCGGTAATTCAGAAGATGATCGAAACTTAGAAAAAAACTGTCTCTGCAATCCTTTTCAATCTTCAATCATTGAAAAGGACGTCACTAAGAAAAAAGTAGGGAAAGCATCTAAATTCTAACCAGTAGCCGCTTAGATAACAGTATTTGTTGTTAAATTCATTTACCCAAACTTTGAAAACCATGAAAAAAGAACAGCTTTTTGTGGACCACTGATTTTCCAATAGATAGTTTCGACCGATAAAGAAGAACCATTCACAAATGAGGTGAGCGATCAAAACCAGTTGCTCTACAATAGAAATTGAATTTCAAGGCTTAAAAAATTGTGAACATGATTGGTTTAAGTAACAATAGTTCGAGAATTACTAAATTAAAAAAGTTCAAAATTATTTCGCATAATACCCTACCGTGAAAATTGTAGTAGGTATTAAATAAAAAAAGTTAACATTGTGATTTTGACTGCAGCCTCAGCTTAACTGGGTTCAATGCCGATGTGGGCTCACCAAATCAATCCCGTTGACGGGTGATTGCTGATGGCACCGATAGATAGAAAACCGGCTGAGAGAAACACAAAGAGCCTCCTTGGCGCACCACCTTATGCGCGAGCCCCGGAAAGGGAAATCATGGCTCGATCTGGCACGAGATCCAACTTTTGCGAATATCTCAGCATCAGACGCATTCCAGGTCATAAACATGAGAAAAAACCTCTCCATATTTAGTGAAAAAGGAAAGGCACAGTCTTTATAAAGATTAGTGTTTGGAAGAAATTATGTGCTGTTAATCATAAATTGATTTTGGAAAAATTTGAAAACAACTGAAGAACATTTAAACAACTAGTGAATCGGGTGAAAAACACCTTTGACGACTTTACGAATAACATGAATTCGAGCAATCGTTCCTCTCCATCCCCGAAATTACAATATCTAAACACTTGGATGACCCATGTTCACATTATGTGCGTGTATCACCACCTCTCCTATTCATTTTAGTGTCTTGCAGTTGTTTTTCATAGAGATGCTCCGATTGATACAAGGAGTTTGGCGAGCATTTCAAGACCTGCTGTTATCGTGTTCTTCATTGAAAGGTCTAGAGTTGGCGATGGAAGGGCATGTGATTTCACATAGAATTCCGCAATAGTCGTACTAAAACAATCTCAGGTCTACACTAACTACGGTCGACGGCCACTTTAGACCAGAAGTAAGTCTGCTGCTCTCCGACTCAGATTGTTCCTGGACGACAGCGATTCTTTACATATTAAAGAATCTCACTATTGGTCAATATACCAATTGAACGCGATGTAGCCCAGCTTAGCCTATTTGCCTTACCATATTGAATCGTTTATATGTTCAAAAACATCCAGTTATACTAAATGATAGTACACATTCAAAGATTACGGAGAATATTCTAGAGATATTTTCCGAGATAATTCGTTGTTTTCAGGGCTAGCATACACGAGGTTGCTATTATACTGTGTATTCACAATAGCTAACGTCTCGGCGGATTTCGTCTTCTTCAGAGCCTAGAAAGGTCAAGTTAACTGCAACGTAAACAGGAAAATACCTCTAAATCTTCAACAGAAAAACAATGATACCTCAATTTCAATCTCGTTAGAAACAAAACAGCTTCTTCAAACACTCATCGCTTTCTGCAAGCCTTATACGTGCAGACCGCACGGTGTTCACATGGATGACTAATGCGCCTCTCTCATATTAAAACATCAGTCTGCGATATTGTGCGAGATCACGTGTGATAGCAAGGAATTCCTCTCTACGATTCCTAGGATTTATCCAGAATGCTTCCAGAGTTTTCGATTCTTGTGCGAGGATGGTAACTCCTACTTCGAAATGTTCTCCGCCGTTATGCCGCCGTGGCCTATGCTCGCCGAGTATTTGTTTTAACTTTAAGTTCACCGACTACATGTTCCTTGATGCGGACGCACCGTCTCCACTGTTAAAGCATATTACGCAATTTGGTTTTGTATACTGACGATCAAACAATCGGTTGCGAACTAGCTGCCGTCCTAGAGGGTTCGTCAATATTTCAACCACTGTAGCCGAATTCTCTAAGTCGGCCCTCGTTAATCAACGCTCTAAAGCTGTCACAATCACGTTGAAAATAAAAGGCAAAATAAACGGGTCCTTATTTTTCTCAGACTTATTGTTTGGGGGCGTTGTTTCTCTCACAAACCTATCCAATCCCGTGCAGCCACAGTTTTGCAGCTAATAGAAATGAATATTTGCCCAGTCAATTAAAAGAATTTTGTGTTCTGCTCTCTTCCTGTGACCACACTGGTAGCTGTTCGAAACATGTTTCTCAAAAGCGTCCTTTTCGTGTCTGAGGGGCAAGAAGAGAGATAATGAACCACTATGTTTTTGTTACTTAACTTTCGATACCACTTTATGACGCGGCCGTTTTCGGATAGGTCAATATGAGCGTTCAAAAATGGACGCCAGTTTCTTTTTGTTTTTTCTCGAGTAAACTCCATGTACTCTGACTGTTGGTTCAATAACTCAAAACACTTTTCCATCTCCTCTTATGTGGAGCAGATGATAAAACAATCATATGTATATATAAAGTAATGACGGGAGATCGACTACTGGTTCATCCACTCTATACATAAATGCAATACAAGGCTTGTTCCTAGTCGTTTTCACATTGCTAACCCTATCATTTGAGCTTAGTACTTCCTAGACCATCTAAAGTATGAGCAGGCACTCCTTTAAAAGTGCCATCCACCTTTGAACCGAGAAGCTATACATGTTCATTGTTCCATCGTGTTGCACAAAGAGTTCAAAGATGGTTAACATAGCGGAGTTATTTTGTATAAAGGACGATAATGTCGAAGGATTCCAGCACGTATTCGCTACTAGGAAGCGCGTTATGCAGACGAACCATGGACATCTGGGTATTCGTAAGATGGACCGGAATGTTTTTCAACAACTAGGTAAGTACTAGGGCTAAAAAGCACGTGTTCCACCGGTTGACCCATTCACACAGCCGATGAAGGGCCTAACATTGAATAATGAAGGATCGGTGGACACAAGATCATTGGTGGGTACTAACTTGTGTTTTAATAAATATAACACAAGAATAGACATGGTGGTAAATAGGTAAATAAATTTTAAGCTGAGAAACAACTGATGGCTTTAAATCTGGCGCTTCTGTCACCTTGAGCAATCCGTTGTTCAATTTTCGGTGTTGACTTTCGAATTCCTTTTCAGATAAGGGCATATAAAGAAAAAACTTCAAGATTTCTTTTCGTTGCCTCTATATCTAAGTGACGAGAAAACACCACAAACTCTCCGCTTTTCTCTCTAGCTGATAGCGCAGTCCTCTTTAATATTATCAGCTTGCGAACCTATCGCATTCAACACTTTTGTGTTTCTGTGACGTTGAAGTGACCTATTTGCACAGTAATAATTAATGGCTTTAAATGTTTGACAAGAAACTATCATTTTGCTAAATATCAATTTCTGTTGGAATTTCGTTGTTCAAAGAACACTTTAGGAAACGGCGGTAGTGGTAAGGTGCTTGCTTGTTCTTGTTGACTCTTATTTAGTGTTTCAAGTCTAGCTTTGTTACGAAGTCTACCTCAAACTCTACCTAAATTACAAGAGACCGTACGCATGGCTACCTCAGAAAGTTAGTGGTTGAACCACGGAAAAGTTAACAAAAAGCGTTAGATACGTGGTCTTACATCGAAATTATGATCCTTATTTTCCTGTCAATCGAACTAAGCAGCTTTGGCAAGCGACGTGGACGAATCAAAACAATCCTACCATATCCTCGAGTCACTGTTATATGCTAATACAATGGAGCAAATCCGAAAGTTAGAAAACTACTATCCCGAAAAAACGTAGAAATAACTTCGACAAGCATAAAATTAAACGAAGTTAGACAAGAAATCCTATTAAAAAATCTATGAAGAAGATATTTACTCCTACAGAACCTCTGAAGAACCGTAAATGAAAATGATGGACATTGGCGAGGAGAAAATAACAGGAGAAGATTGAAAATATTAAACCACATTTCGTGTACTCCCAGGAATCACAACAGAATAACACCAACAGTACCTCCATGCTTCTATCCAGAAACTAATAATGTTAAAACATGTAAATGTACTATTAAAATCCACAAAAACAACTGTAATGCTGTTTGAGCAAAACATAAAGAGAAAACGTAGGCATAAAAAAGACTTTTCATTTTTGTATGAAACCTGTTAGCGTGGTGTCCAATGCACATTAAACCAACTAGACTGTTAAGAAATCTTCCAAACACTACAACTTATCATAAAATGAGTACGGTAACAAATGGAACTGTCAAAAGTTTTCCGTACACTTCAAAACAAGCTTTTCTACTAAGCAGATACTAGTCACGACTTGGGAAAGTTTAATGCGGTTAAAAAAATGGATATGCGACTTGCAGAGATTTTGGACTCTCAAAAATCAGCACTTTAAGGAATACTTAGAAACCTAGTAATAACAGTGGTGTCAGTATGATCAGAAAGAAGATTCGAAACAGTTGCGGTAAGAACTTCAACAGACACAAACGTTGGTGAAGTAGGTGGATGTGGTTATAAAATTTATACAAAAGTTGTAATTTCAAAGCGTACCTGTGCATCTGACAAACGTGTAAACAATAACAATGAGTACTCGTCAAATATCATTTCTTCCACAAAAGGAAGTTTATCTGTCGAACTGTCGGTCGACTGAAAAGCAAAATATTAAATTTTCTAACAACTAAAAGAATGCGCATAGCAAATCTCTTTAATGAAGAAATTGAATACGTTAGTACAAAAAAAAGGATAAAGCTCTCGGTATTGATCAATCCCTGAGGGATGCGCCATGCATTCGGCTTCATTAAGCATGGTTTGGAGGTGATTGAATGCATATCTACCCTATACAAGGGCCCGCGGTGGCCTACCGATGTATCGAGCCAGCGTTGTTATCCTCCAAGACAAATGTGCTACCAACTTGCCGAACCCGAAGGGATGAAACGTTTGGTGGGAAATGGGGGCGGGGATCGATTTCACGTAAGTGTTGCAGGGCGCCTCCGACCACTGCGGCACCCGCGGCCTACGTTAACAGACCAGTATAATTTCCATTTGCATGGAGTTTTGCTGGTTTAGTAATTTCCAGTTTCTCGGAGCTTTGCTGATTTAGCCATTGTGGTTTACTGGAATCCCGAGAACAGCCTGACCAAAGTCTGCCGCTGGTCGTCACCACTACTGGCAATCGCCACCCTTGTGGATCAAAGGGCGATTTGCCACCATGCGACTAGTTTGATATCACGACGGTGGTGGATCCTGATATTGGTTTACCCCTAGCTGGGCTTCTGATGGAAACGCCGGGCTCCTTCTCAGCTCGGGAGACTCTGCTGGGAAGATGAATCCTCATGCTGAACATCGCAGTCTGATACCCAAGAATACCTAGCCACGATGAGGCGGTAAACCGTTGGGAGGATACGTTAATAATAGATTAAAAAAAAGAGTTAAGATGACGGTCTAAAAGTAAGTGTCTCATTTTTTGTTGGCATTTGCTTTGAAAAGCTGTAACAGCAACATTTACCACCGAAAAAAACTTACGCTATCAGTTGACTCCTTTTTCACTTCCTTTGGACCTTCTGATGTTGCTGCCCCGCTCTCGTTATTTTCTTCATGGATTTCCTCTTTGAATACCTAAAGCAACGACGTCATAAGTGATGCTCAACATCTGGTAACAAAAACAAAAACAGTAACGAGTTGTAAACACACACAAAGCATCGGAAAACAAATTTAATAGTATAACGATATGGTGGCCACAAACTTAATGTTTATAACTGTGCGTTATTGAACAATAGTGACTATAAACGTAAATGTAAATGAACTATATCAGAACTAACTGATATCTTTCAGAAGTGGAAATTACACAACACTTCTTAAGCAGAGAAAGTCAGACGCCGCTGTTCTTTCATACACTGAAAAGATTGCTACCTTGCTCATAGACAGACACTCACTTTACAGTCTCCATTCTCGAGCACAGTGACCTTTGGGCTCGATCCAGGATTAGAACTATCTTCTACGGACTCTTCCTTAACAGTGTTTGTCGATGTGGATGGTTTCTCTCCGTCGCAATGAACTACTTCCTTCGCATCATTAGTTGGTTTGATTGATGCATACAAGGGAAGATTAAGTGCGCCTAAAAAGTTTCCATACTATTCTGAAAGCCATACAATTAAAGCAAACTCCAAGGTATCAACATAAATATTAATAGAATAGAAACCAATGCTGCAACAATTTTGTACCTCAAAACCAACCTCAGTATAACGCCTCCTCACTTTTTGATACATATGTCTTCAACAGGATATCCCAATATAATTTCAATGACTTAAAAGGATAAAAGATAAAACTTTCGGCCCTGAAGGATGCACCGCGTACTCGACTTCATGAAGCATAGCAAGGATGATTTGATGCACATCGCCATATATAAATAGATGCTTTAGATTAGCCATGTAATAAAACCGTGGTTTCATTCCTTTAAACAAATCTGGTACCAATTTCTCGACCCCCGAAGGGATGAATGGCTTTATAAGCCCGAGACGCGAGAACCAATCGACTAGCACGTGTGTTTTGCACGGCACCGCTACCCACGGTGCTGCTACATCAGGCCATTTCTTCTAAATAATATAAATGCTTCATCTGGCACATTGCATAAAAATATTAAACAAACTGACTTTCCTTTAACCTCAGTATGACTAGTCGATATGTATTCCTTCAAATCAACATGAATTCACAACAACAACTGTTCTGTAGAAAAGAGTACTGCCTAGTGAAGTTCTTTATTCGAGCGGTGCTCCACTGGATTATACTGGATGAGATCAAAAAACCCAAATCGGAAGAAAAGAACTGTAGACGATCGACTCAGATCCCTCTGGGTATGACGAACAGAGGCATCGAGACGTTAGCCGAATAGTTTTTTATCAACCTCGTGTTAGTTTATCAATGAAAGAATAAATATCTCATAAATGACATTTATCCATAGTATCACGACGATCAGAATAATTTTCAGCAACTGCGCATGTCAAAGAATTCGGGAGTAAGCAAGTAACCGGAAAAGGTAGAAAAAATACAGTCTAGGAATGGATCATCGTAAGAAGTTAAGTCTTTCATGACCACAGCCACTTTGGCGTGTCAGGCCCATCGGACCACGTATTACTAGAGTGTAATCGAAATGCGAATTGAAATCAAGATGTAGGTCTGTTAGTCCATGGAAGATACACGACAAACCAGTTTCCTGAGCTTATCGTTCTATCACTCGGTTCCCTCACATATTTTCCCGCGTCTCTTTAACTTCTACGTACCCACTATGTTCGTCTGTGTATGTTACCATGTTCTTGCACATCTCTTGCTCGAGAAGGGAAAAAAAATTCGTCCAATTAGCCAAGGCCTTTTTAACCTTCCGCATAATTTTCTATGGTAGTTGAAGCGTACTTCTCTGTCTCTTCCTTATTTTTTATAACCACCGATCCCATTTCACCATCCGAAAATGGCTTCTTGCTAGTACAGCGCACTGAGAATACCTAACCATGGATCGGCTCTAGTATAAAATCTGTGTTGGACAACCTGTCGGCTGACCGCGAAGAGTGGCAAAAAAACTCTGTACGGCGAAATAGACCCGAAAGAAGAGAGCAAATTGAAATCCAGATGTACAGTCCGAAAAAGAACAACGGTGTACATATAAAAATCCGTGTACATGGCGATGGAAAGTTTACCAATAACGGACGGTATGTATACTTCAGTGTACATTTCCAGTTTATTGGATTCCAGAACATTTTACCATACTATATGTACTCATTAAATAGCTAACCGAAAGCAGATCAAAGTAGGGAGGTGGGATCGATAGAGCTAGTTTTTACACTTCATAATTGAAGAGGAAAACAATCTTTCGAATGTGTTCACTGGTGGGTAATGTTACTAACAATTAACTAACAACTCGGTGTTTTTTTTTGACGAGCACACTGGAGGTTCCTGTATACTACTTGCTTAGGTTGGTGTTGCTAAAGTCTCGTGTTTGAAGAAAACAGTGAAGTACCGAACAATGTCGAGGCTAATACAAAGTCGATCTTTATTGTAACTGCACTTTATCAATTGCTTAGTTTTATTACTATTTATTGTTTTATTTGATTAATTGTCACTGTACGGGTCCGTGTGGTGCAGTGGTCGGAAGCGCCCTGGAACAACCATGTGGAATCGATCCACGCGTCCATGGCCCACCAAGCCTCCATCCTTCCGGGGTGGGCAAATTGGTACCAGACTTGTCTGGGAGGATAGCAGCACTGGCTCGACACATCGGTAGGCCACCACGAGTCATTGTAAAGGCCAGATATACATTCAATCACGTTCAACGATACTTAATGAAGTCGAACGCATGGCGCATTCCTCAGGGATTGAACAACGCCGAGAGTTTTATCCTTTATCCTTTTAATTGTCACTTCATTTTATTCACTACGATGAATCATGGCTATTGTCTGGAATTTGTGAGCACTACTGACAGCAATGCGTTGATCTGAGGGACTCCAGTAAGTGAATACTAGATTTACACCCATAGAACCACAGAGTAGTCTCTTATATTGTTCTGCTGTATTACATCCCCTCAATGCCTCCAATTACCGAAAACTTATTGTTTATTGTCAAAAAACCTGTAAATCCATAAAAGCTGGAAATTGGTTATGGTGCTATGTGACCACCGGAAGCAAAGATACGTGTCATCGTCAAAGGACTAAACAAACCTAGATAAGCTGCGGTGTGTGGACATATCACATCGTGTAGTACAAATTTAGGCGAAGGTGGAGGTGGAGCTGGTGTTGTCACTCGAGCAGTACCGCTCGGACGTCCGACACGTCCACCTCGCGTACTTCCGCTCGAGTGATATCCATTCAATCGAGTTCCACCCGTTGTAGATGTCGCTCCACGACCGCGTCTAGGTTTCCTACTGTAAAGTGATAATGATTATAAACAGTTCTCATACCTGAGAAGTTGAAACTATAGAACTACAGATATAATTCAAAACTCAATTTAGTAATAAAGATAGATTTACGACAGACATAAACAGAATAAGCACTCTACAGCTTTCAATGACCACTGTGATACAATGATTTATTATTAGACAAAGCGACTGCTCATTTACATTCACATGTTACTGCCTTTGGTGGACTACTACTTCATGGAAACAGAATCTTGAACGTGCCGCTTCGAGATGTACTAGCTGATTCTTCATTGAAACTCTATGATTTAAAAAAGTACAAAAATTTGATATGAGCTACAGTAAGAAACTGGACGCAAAAAGTGCTCAGAACTTTCGCTGTGGCATGACGGTAATGTACAACAATAATATAAAAATACTTAGATGCACAGCGGTTTCTTAGATGAAGTGAGTAATCCGAGAAATTCCAATATGACTTAAAATCTTCCTTAGGTAAAGATGATTTTTTGCTGTCACTTAAAGAATACAGTCCGCAACTACGACTAATCTGAAAAAAGTTCACGCTACTTTCGTCAAGACTACGGTGCTCCTCTATGAAATCGTTTTACTCAGAGATTTTGATTTCGTTAAAAAATTCCCTCCAGTCTATTTATTCATTCGTAAGGCAAATCACAACGGAATAAATCCCATAAAACACATGTGCAAAACGTATGTTGCGATGTAGATGTATTTTCAATGGACAAAAAAAAACACGCAATTGCATGCCATCCATTTCAAACTGGCGAAAAATTGATCCAGATGAAGGAAGAATCAATTGAATGAATTCTATAACGATTCAAAGCTTAGCTTCATTGTCTCACTTGAAAGGCAGTGGTGTCTTAAAGCAGGCATCATCGAATGCTGGTTGCTTAGTACTGCTAGGTGCTGAAGGTGGCGCCGTAGGTGAAGCGGTAAGTAGGGGCGAGGACATCGACGACGACTAAAAACATCGTTTTTGTGAAGGTTTGTAAAAAACAAATCACAAAATATGTGAACGAGTAGTAAAATGTCGTGGTCAACAACGATTACGTAAACGTTTTCCTTATTTTCATACACAACGTTAAAGAATAAAGGACAAAGCTCTCGGCAACGATAAATCCTTGAGGGATGCGCCGAGCAATCGACTTCACAAAGCACCATTGGAGGTGGTCCTGAATGCATATCTAGCCTTTACGATGACTTGTGGTGGCCCACCTATGTATCGAGAAGTGCTGTTATCCTTCTATTAAAGTCTGGTACTAATTTGCAGACCCTGGAGGAACGGAAGGCTTGGTGGGCCTGCGATTGGTGATCGATCTCATGATGTGCATTGCAGGGCGCTTCCGACCACTGCGCTATACGCGCCCATATACACAACGTTGAATGGCGCAGTAATAGCAGAAACTATTTATCAAAAAGCTATTTGTGACATCAAAAAGGAAGCATAAAAACAAAAATAAACTTAATAAAGACCAACTACCGTATTCTGATGTTCGAATGGCCGCTAAACTAAATTCCATAAAGGATAATCGAATAATCTTACACGACGAATACGCATACGAAGCTCCAATTTTTCTAGAGCATCAAAAACCCAGTAACTCGGTTCAGGCAAAAGGGACAGCCATCGATAAATCTCCATGAAACAACCGCTTATTGTTTTATTGCTAACCAACTGAGGAATTATCTGGAATACTACGAATAGAACTATCAAAAACATCGCAAGGAAACCTCAAGATCATAAATAAAATTATTATTTTTACACAAATTTGGGAGCATTTTGTTAGAAAATACCCGGCTCCAGGATATCTATAGAGAAAAAAGAAAACGATGACTAAGAAGAAGCATAAATGCTCAAACATCATCCACCGAAAGAAAGACTACTAGGTACTTTCCAAATAAAACAATTACAAAACTAACAATGAACCAGTTATCGATTGCGTTATTTCCAGAACGCCACCCAACGATTTACCGCCTCGTGGGTGGGAGCTGTTCCTGGATGTTGGGGTGCGATATACAGCGGAGGGATTCATCCCTCCAGCAGAGTTTTCCATGCTGATAGGGAGTCCAGCGTTTCCGTCAGGAAGCCCAGCTAATAATAAACCAGAACCGGGATCCACCACCGTCCTGGTATAAAACTAGCTGCACGGTGGCAAATCTCCCCCTCTGATCCACAGGGCGGTGACTGTCTGTGGTGGTGACGACTTGGGGCAGACTTTGACCAGGCTGACCTCCGGACTCCAAGTAAACAATGGCTAACTCAGCAAAACTCCAAAAAATGAAGAATATGTTGAGGCCCGCATAAGCGGTGAGGACGGGCCGACCAAGTATCCAAGTATTTCTAGAAAGAGGTAAAATCCACGTGAACCAAAGAAAAGTTGAGTGTGAAAGTAAGAAAGACCAAAAAATGGGACTCTGTTTTAAAAATGGTCAGGTAGATGCTTCGTGTAAAAAACCGGCAAAATTTAATAACAATATGAACCGAGAATAAATCAATAATTTAAAAATCCATAGATCTTGCATGCTCATGTGATGTAGAAAAATCAATAAAGTGTAAATTTATAGATCTACACCTCGATGGTGCAACAAAGAACCAGACCGGTCCCCCAAAAAAAACATGTCATTAGTCAGCTGATTTCATCGTTCATGTTGCTACCTTCTTTTTTCATAATGTAATTTAAACCACCTAAGCATAAAAACTATCAAAGTTTATGAACGATGAGCCATACTGAGTCAAAGAGTTAACGGTAAGCCCTAAAAGTCAACCCAAAATGCATCGTCTAAATAGAAACTAAAAGCACAACTCATATAACGACCAGCAAGATGTCCTCAATCACTCGTTCGCGAATCTTTTTCTGCACTTTCTCTAGAGGAGCAGAGAAAAGTAGACACACATGACGGTACGATCTGGCTCTGTCACAAATGTGAACAACTTTAGGTCCACTTAATATCACTAAATGACAACTATAGCGGATAGTGAAAGCAAAACATCAGCTGTTTAAGAAAACCGAACAAAATCTTGTTTGAGAAGAGAAAAACGAAAAAGAAAACGAAATTAGCCAATTTTCCACCTATAAACATCTAAGGCACCAGGAAAATTATTATGTGAATCAAAAAGGAAACTCAGAAAGCCAAAAACTGCAAACATCAACTCCAAAGCCGCCAAGGGATAAATCTTAACGGCTATATGACTCAAAGGCTCAAAGGCTCAAAGGTTTTTTAAAAAACAGAATAACCATAAGAAGCACAACTAAGGAAGAAAAACTGTATAAACCACCATATTCCACGCCTGATCGAACCAACCAGTTGAAGCAATAGAAGATAATTTTCTTTAGAAACCACAATGATTCTCAAATTTACCTAGTAAATTTATGACACCCGATGACCTCGGTATGACCCATATTGACTCCCACCCCTTTTCAGTGACATCAAAGCTGTAAGCCGATTATTTCTGATAATCCAATCACAAAATAGTACACATAAAAAGGAAAGTACTTTAAAAAGTACTAATAAACAACTTTTGCTATAAATGAAAGTCCGTCAAAAGTTAATGGATTCAAAGTGAATTAGCATGGAATAAAAAACAACTCCATTTACGCTTTCGAACTACATAATAGATAGGATTCTCAACTGAAGAGCCTTGCTCGTTCTAGACAACGATAGACCAAAAGTACCAGGACATTAGTCATTACCGTAAACTAACACCGTCACGAAAATAATGACGGTGTAGTAGTCCCAGTTGTGTTATCGCTGGTTTCTCCTAGAAACACTCCCAGCAAAAGCGACGAATAACCGGTAGGTACTTCCTCATAAAAAAAAAACGAAAAGAAAACAGTAATGATGATGAAAGTAAAAAGTTTCGTGTAGGAAGTGTCATAACCACTTTAGCCCTCAAATGTGCCTAATAACTTCAAATAAGTAGCTTTGATGGAGGATATAAGGACGAATGGAGACTTCCCTGAGTCTCTGCTCGAGTCACTTAATAATTAACGGGATTACCGGTTGAATCCAGGCCAAATGAAACACGCTGACAGTAATTTGAAAGTCGCGTGGGAGATAAGAGAATTCTTTTTGTTCCACTAGCATGGTGGACTATTTATATGCATATACACATATGGCACCGAAATTAACGAGAGAATACCCGAGGAGACTACGTAAAATGCAAAGAGCACGAAAATCTCCGTTATTGATTTTTTTCGCTCGTCACATGAGATACAACTACTATGAATGAAATAAATGATGTAGATAAAGTCTATGCTGGACATAAAAACAACTATACACGAAAAGCTTTAGTATTCATGAAGAGCGGAGAGAAGGAAAACCGACAAGGCGAACGAGGCGCGACGCCGCGTGGCGCGAAAATCGATGCGAGCGCGGCAGTCAGCAGCGCCTCGCGTGGTGGCGACCGCGGTTATCTTCCGCGAACGCAACACGCTCCGTAGCAAGCGCAAACACCGGCGCTCAGTTCCGGACGGACAGACGGACGGACGGACTCAACCCGGACGGAAAAGAAAAATATGTAGAAAGAAAAGGCTAAACGATAAAGCCTTCGATGTCTACCAATCCCATATGTTGTTTTCGTCCACTCAGTCACTTTACTACGCAACAAACTTCTAACTGCATTGTGCGATTGTTGTTTAAAGACTGTCAAAACAAACGGTTTCACTACCCAAGTCTCAGATCCAACCCACCGCTGAGAATCAAGAAAACCCACGAAGCACAATAATCACATACAACGAAATTTCGTTATAAAAAACGCTTTAAGCGTTGAACCTCTGAGGGTAAGCGCCATGCTTTCCACTTCACTAAGTATCGTTAGAAGTGTTTGGATGCATAACTGGCCTATGATTTAAGGTGGTCTAGAGGGGTTTTATATCAAATCAGTGCTCCTACTATCCTCCCAGACAAATCTGGTAACAATTCACCGACCTCGAATGGTTAGAAAGCCTCGTGAACCTGGGGCGCGAGATCGAATCCACCACTCCATGTGTGCTGCAAGATACCTCTAACCATTGGGCTACATGCGCGGCTAACAAATTGTATCCAAAAACAATTACTGCGCTAAATAACTGGAGAATTATCTCTAGTGGAAAGTGTTAAACGGATCCGTACCCAACCCTCTGCAACACTATTTTCTTAACGAGCCGAAACGAGGCTGTCAACAACAATATTTATTCAGCACAATACTAGATGATGACTTATCTGACCAACTTCGAGATTAATGGGAAGTCGGTAATGGGAATCTTCAATAATACTCAGTGCAATATTGACACCACGTTATGATTGGGCCATCATTGACAATAAACAAAATTCAACGAATTATGTGAATAGATACAATCACAATTATGCTGAGATATTTGCAAAAAGCAAAGCAAGAGCCTCAGTGGTGTAATGGGTAACACGAGATCCATCGTAAAGGGCAGTCGCGGGTTCGAATCTGGGGTTAAAGTTTTGCAAATATCGCATCTCCATTGTGGTTGTAGAAAACATAGTACCCTGCCATGAAAAAAATGATTGCCAGAAAATAAAAGGTTGAACATTATATGAGCAGAGTTATGCAAAATACGCCCAAGCTCCAAAGAATGCGAAGTCGTCGAAATGTCAGCCATAGAATTATTAGAGCACCTGATAAGGACTTCGCTTCAGCTCAACAGTTCATAGGATTTACTTACTTGGATACTTGGATGTTCCGTCATCACGAGCTGTGTGGACCCCATCACATATGCCATTCGTTCCTTTCTCTCCAATCGCAGTCCATGGTGGTGGCCTTGTTTACGCATGGTAGAGTTTGTGAGTTTCATACAGTGATCTGTAAAACAACTGCAGCTGCGTGTACAGCTGATTAACTTTGTTTACGAACACGTCCGCCCAACGTGCAAGTGGTCGTCCAAAGGGACGTTTGCATTCTCTTGGAGTCCACTCTACTGTTCTTCTCATCCATTTGTCGTCTGTTCTTTTCATTATGTGACCGGCCCATTTATGTTCCGCTGTCGATGTATAATCTCCTGGATCTCGAAGATGTGACAGATTTCGAAAGTCAGAGCTTTGCATTCCGGCTACATATCGAGAGTGCCGATTGTAATTCAGAAGACATCGCTCAAGCGCTCTGTGAGTAGTTCGATGCATTCTTGACGTAGTTGAAGTATCAACCCACGTCTCTGCAGCATAACAGAGTGGTAGGAGGACCGTAGAATCAAAGAGATGAACGCGGATCTTCGGGTCCTTCAGTTGGTCGGTGGCTTCTTTGAGAGGCCCGAATGCGGCCCAAGCTGCTCTGCTTTTATCTAGTTCCTTCTTAATGTTGTTTTCCATGTTCATTGATCGCCCAAGGTAAACGTACGAGGTGGTCACTGCAATGAGAGAGCCATCCAATTCAATTTTTACGCTCTCGCACCATGGGTTTCCCATGAACTGGTTCTTCTTTCGATTTATGCGAAGTCCGACCTCTTTCTCGGCCTCGTTGATCATCACCTCTGTTTCGCTAGTACTTCTTGAGAAGACCACAATGTCGTTGGCAAAACGAAGGTCTGGTAGGAATTTTCCATCAATACGTATGCCTATCTCATCCCAATCGAGTGACTATCCACTGCAGTGCGGCACTGAACTGCGTTGGTGATATTGTGTCGCCCTGACGAACTCCTTTTCAATGGGTATTATAAGGGGTTGATGGAAAAGCTGCATTTCGTAGTGCAGTTCCGATAACAGTCGGACAGAGTCCTTATGTAGGACGGGTCCACTCCCTGGTCGACGAGCGTTGATAGGATTGTATTCGTTTCGACACTGTCAAACGCTTTCTCATAGTCGACAAAGGTTAGAATTAGAAGCAAGTGGTATTCCCGACAAACTTCGATGACCATGAACACGGTTTGGATGTGGCCCAATTAGCAAAATCCTTTTCGAAATCCTGCTTGCTCGACTGGTTGCGCCTCATCCAGTGTCCTTGATATGCGCGAGAGGATAATCTTCGTGAAGAGCTTGTAGAGTACACTTAACAAGCATATGGGACGATAGTTACGAAGATCCCTTCGGTCTCCTTTCTTGAGCAGGATGACCGTGTGCGATGTCCTACACTGGTATGGGATTTTTTTCCTTTTGAAGGTAGCCTGCCATATGATCCGCGAAAAGTACATGTAAATTGTGCCCTCTAGCTCTAAGGAAATTGGCAGTGATATTATCGCGTCCTGGAGCTGTGAGATTAATTCCATATCATGGCGGAAAGTTTTGACGATCCCATCTTCGTTCATCAGGGCTGACAGTGGAACATTATAACCACGCAAGCCCCGACAGAATTTCAGGATGCTTCTTTTCTCTGCTGCTTCCAGTATTTTCTTCTGCTTGTACCGTTGTAGACCTTCCTGCAAAGCTCTTCGGCAGCTGGCATCTATTACTAACCATCTTAAACGCGTTGCAGTAGGATCAAGCTTCAGTTTCCTTCTCTTTTCGAGCAACTCCTTAGAAGTGATGTGATGTGATGAAGATGCAATCCCATTTTCTTGCTTGAGGAACTGAAGCTAACTAGCACAACTTTTCAGTCCTTCGACTACCAGCTCGTAATCTTCGGTCAGGTCTTCTTTAGTCTGCCAGTCACGTTTGGAGAAGACTTCGTCCAGAATGTTCTCGTCGTATACAGCTAGACTTCTTCCTCGTGGTCGACGAAGACGGTTCTTTTCCCGCTTGCGGCTGAATCAAATCTTCGCGCGAAGAAGGCGGTGATCGGAACCAGTACAGAATGACGGGATTACCGATGAGTCAAGTAGGCACCATCTTCTGTTTGTCAGAATATGGTCGACATCCGCATCAGTCATGATGTTGGGAGACTCGCATGTCCAGCGGCCGCTTCTTTCTTCTGGAAAAACGAGTTTCCATGGAAGAGACGTGCTGCTGACAGGAATTCTGCGAGACGGTTCCCATTCTCATTTCTTTCTCCAAATCCAAAATTTCCGATCCTCTAGTCGCTCTCGTTGGCCTTTCCTATTTTGGCGTTGAAGTATCCAACAACAAATTTATGACATGCTTTATAATTGCGGATAACTTCCTCCAACTGATAGTAGAACGCATTTAATTCGTACTCACCAGCTGCGTCGGTCGCTGAGTAGCTGTTGAAGATAGTGATCTTCTTATGACGCGACAGTTGCAGACGGAGGACGGCTGTGCGAGAGGAAAGGATCTCGCATGAGTCGACGAGATGGACAATGGACGGATGGACGACAAAGCCTACGCCTTCGACATTTCGTGACGGGACCTTTTCTCGACGGATCACAAGGATTCTGTTGTTTAGTTGGCGTTTATCATTCTTTTTGATTTTTCTTTCTTGTAACGCGATCACATGAAATATAATACGATCTGCCGCTACAAAAAGAGCGTGAAGATCAGCGTCTTGGAGAATGCTCTGGTATTACACGTGCATAGTAAGAAATAATCTCCATGGCGTGTCGAGCATGTGTTCGTCAGATCCGGTTCCAATGACGTCCTGCGTAACTCGAGATTTTCTGGCCTCTCACAGGTCGTCTCACCGCCTAACGTCATAGACGGGAGCACTCAGTGTGCGGGGTACTGAGGCTGGCCTACTGCTGGTCGTGCAACTTGGTCCTCCCTGGAGTCCTGACGTAACCTTGCAAGGGCGTATCCAGGTCTTCACCACAATGTGGATCAGAGGGAGGTGTGTTTTCGGCAACGAATCCTTCGCTCGATCTTCCTACTAGTTGATTCGGAGAGATGTTAAAACCGAAATCAGAAACGAAAGCAAGAATATAAAAGCAACCAACCCCTCAAGGTCGATGTAGAAACCGAATTCGTTCATAGGATTTAAATAAATAAAGTATTAATGCCGAAATTTATTGAAACTTGAACTTTAAAGAATGCTGAAAGTTGAAAGCTCAACGAATTCGTCACTGCTTTGACCTATGTTTTTCTTCAGAGATGATTTTTACAAACCTTACAGACGACCAGATAAAACAACGAGCTGTCTAACAACATATAACCATTTAAAACACAACTTGGAACGAGGAGCTGAAGCTGTCGGTAAACATTTGAACGTCCAACGTTTTTTATAAACAAACACGGACTTTTGACAAAAAATAGGGCCAAAACCCATCTCTTTTCTTCTTCAAGATGGTGTGATCTCGAAAATTCTACCTATTCACCACTTCTCTAATGTCGACTACCTCTACCTTTGGTGATATTTCCATAACAACTGTACTTTTACAAACCTACTAACTTGTAACTGGTGCACTTAACAAACACCATGAATGTTATGAACCCTTTGGTTTTTGTGATAAACTTGATGATTAAAGATTTCATTGAACAATCGCCCTCCTAAGGCATTCATATTCATTAAATCATATTCATCGCTATAACTTAAAAACAAGACAAACACTTGAAAAAATAATAACCGTGTATTAAGGAATTAGGGATTCCTAAACTAACAACATTAAATAGAATGGAAAGTATTTATTTTATTTGACCTGTCTTCACGTCTACTGTGCGGGTTTCAGCACTTCCCACATTCTATTCGTTTCCTGGCATCCATTGTCCATGAAGTTCTTCCAACTTTACGTGTGAGAATGTTGGTCGAGCAATTCTCCCTGGAGTCCTAAGATAACTGGAATGGGGTGCTCCCAATTGGATTGTAGAGAGTGGTTTTTTCCCAGACAAGCCTGGTATCAATTTCGCGAGCCCGAAGGGATGAGAAGCTTGGTTTGCCCGGAGAGGAATCGAACAATCACCATGCTCGTGAAAACGGGCATCACTACCAGTGTGCTATCCGCCCCTAGAAAGGATTTAAAGTTCTAAAAAAATAGCCACTAGTAACTGATGATGACGTGATGACGAACTCTACAATGGTCCACAATTCTTCAGTCAGATCAGCTCCTGATTCAGCCTTCATGTTTAATTTAAACTAGAATGAAACTCACATTACTCGAAAGAACCCCATAAATTTCATCACAAGACCGAAAGAAGACCACAGCAAAACAACGAAGGCCATTATTTTGTCACACTTACATTTTTAGCCTTACTTTAATTCATCAACTTTTTTGCTCAGTACTGCTGAAGAAACATTCACTGAAAATAGAGAAAGAAAGACCAAAGAACAATGACCAAGCAGCAAGCATTTTGGGAAGATTTCTTCACTAAGGTTGCAATTGTCTCGTTCTACCCATTACCCTTCACATGTTGGACAGTACGTTGCTGTTCGACGAGCACGTAGCGCTTAACCATTACTAAAAAGGATCCTAGTTTTAACAAACTTAATTGTAGCTACCGTAGTATAGCAAGTACACTCTAATCTAAAGAGTGTTGGATGACAAAGTACTTCTAATCAGTGCCTCAACAGCTGCTATAACCACTTGTTAGTGGTATAGATTGTACCCCAAATAACGACGGTTTCAAACACAACTTAGTTCAGGTCGAAAGTTACAAAACTTGAATTCTATAGAAAAAATATTCAACCCCTATAGGATCTACACAAACTGCTTTACACTAGTTTGTTGAACTGGAAATGTCGTAGACAGGAAATGTCGCACAGAAGAAATGTCTGCCATATAGAGTATGATTCACCACTACAAATGATAATATAGCTGCACAACTAGTACTTTTTCTATTAAATCAAATAATCAGCCAAGATTAGGATTTAACACCATGTGAAAGCAACCGTGGTTTTAAAATTACAGTTGGAGATGGTGATGAGAGATTACGGTAACGGTGAAGATCATAGTGATAATGAAAACAGTAAAAAAAAAACGAGGAAAAAACACCGTATTACAAAAAGGTTCATGCCAGTTTGCTTTGCTATACACACTTAAGGGCATGGGGACGCGCCACGCAGCCTCGCGACCAACTGGCCCGAGATCCCTCATATGAGGGAGATCCGTTGCACTTAAGTAGTATTAGATTAAAAGCCGCTTAATAAAAAAATGCAATACTATCATCTCACATTCGGCGCTTCCCTAGAAAATCAAAGAAATCGAAACAACTTTTCTTCTTCGTCTTTTCGATGCTCCGTTTCATTCCATTTTCAGACAGAACGAAAAATCACAGAACTTTGAGACTCCCTGATTCAAGCAAACTACTCACAACTATACGACAAAAATTGAATAAGCTTTGAGGAGTCCATGGAATCCAGCTCTCAATTCCGGATTTTTTGCATTTTCATAGGGTTTCCTTTGCCGAAAACTTAAAATTCTGAAAGTGTAAAGGTAGAGGATCTTCATGGCGTGTCCAATGGACCACACTAATATTAACTAATGCAATGAGAACTCAGCGAGGACAATTGCACAGGTGAGAAAAAAGCCGCACAATAAACAGAACCAGCCACTTCTTCCCTCGCACTCACACGACTAGTAGTGCCCTTATTTAGCACGGTATGATAGGTCAACAAATTAGAAATAGGAGAAAAAAAAACAATATCTTTTCGTTTTGTGTTCTACTACTCTATGGGATTTCGCCAAAAATTGAACCGTAAAGTTCACTACTTCCAAGCAAAGGATAGAGTCACATAAAGCCGATAAGACAACGAATTGCTCTTTGTCGCGATCATTGAGGACCACGAGTAGATCATATATGATGGCAGTAGGTCAAAAACTACACTGCACAAAAGCACCCCGCCGAGTGAGGGAAATTCATTCGAGTGGTGTTCCACTCAGTCATTCCACTCGATCCGACTACGAAATCCCAGTTGGCACAAATGAACGAATGAATGGAAAACCGACTAGAATCTCTTTCATCTCTGAAGAAGATGTTAACCGAATAAAGTTCTATATCAATCTCCTGTTAACCTACCAATGAGGGAAAAGGGCTGATTATCCATACTGAGGTTGAATGAATGTCGGTTTACAATTAAAAAAACCATAAGGCTCAGTGTTCCTCGCAGTAATTCAGACTACAATGAAAGTAAGCCACTGACAATGAGCTTCTGAATAAGAGTGATTCGAAGCTTCTTACTACTTTGGAGGTAGCGAAATCACTCTGAGAACACCCTGGAAGACCGGTACTCAACTTGTCACTGAGAAGTGAAGACGACAGATCCTCAAACAAAAACCAAAAGATCTACATGGAAATTCACTGGAACCTACACGATTTACGATCAAAAAATGTTTAGGTTCCCTATGATAACGCTCTTTCATGAGATCTACGTCATAAAGTTTGCGTATTTATTTCTGAACGAACTAAATATTTTGTCCAACAACAACAAAACAGTTAGTTGGCTCACAAAATGGAGCATTTTCTACAATTTTACTTCATAATCTGGCAGTATTCTAGGCAAACTGCACTTAAAAAAGTACCGTAGACTCACGTAATCTGTCCTGCTACTTTTTTAAAGGAGGGAAAGGAAAAATAGCGAGAAAAAACCAGCAATAAATATTGATAAACAAAGTAGAAGAGCATTTATTTCAAAGCGATAAAGTCCAGTTTAGATATGAGGACCTATCTCTCTACGCTACGCGCATTAGCATTTAGTGTTTAAAAAATGGTAATAATGGTAAAAGAAAAAAGAACAAAGATCGAAGAAGGGAATGGATGAGTACGAGTTTTCACATACTCGATCACATACACCTCGCGATCGCTCAGTTCACAGGCAATTTAAAATGAAAAAAAAGAACTGGTTCATCTCTTTAGTGTAAAATCTGTTTTAACCGCAATCAGTAATGACCATTCATTCACTCATTCACCTTATCTACTGAGAAAAAAAAACTGTCAAAACAAAAAAACACAAAAACAAAAACAATAGAAGGAGAGAGAGAGAGAGAGAGAGAGAGAAAGAGAAAGAGAGAGGGCAGTCCGCCAGGTGAAATTTCTTCCAATATGAACGTTTCTCAGCATTAAATCATGATGATCGATCGTTTTTTGGCATTCTTTCAACCATTTCATTCTGACTGTCAACTTTTGTTGCCAGCTTTCAGCGCTTTTATGACATTTCGTTTAAAAACGCTAAAAACTTTCCGACGTTTTTCATAACATTTTCGTAAACCAGTGAACTCTTTAACTCTTTTCTTCTCTCCACTCTTTTTTCTCTTTTCTCTCTTCCTTTCCTTTCTTTTTTTTAAGCTCTTTTGAACTCCTTTTTTAATTTACCCTGAATACACGGAATAAGAAAAAGAAGCCATAAATCATCCAAAATCTTCGAGAATGCCCTACATAAGATGTTGCATAAAAGATCTTTCTTTAAGCTATACTTCATATAAGAAGAAAGCCTTATACCATGACAAATCGAGTAGGTAGATCGCTTAAATGGCTTTACATCCATAATTCGTAACGTGGAAGTTTAAACAAAAGTGAACTCTAAAGATGCTGAGATATCTACAAAACTCCGGAGCGCTGCTGTTAACGGTGGAGACCAAACACGCTATTATCCTTTCTGGTGGCACCACCACTCCATGCGGGTCCTTCGTTTCGCCTGTCTCTCAGCCGTGTTATTGACCTATAGGTGCTACCAGCAATCACCCATCAACGGAATTGATCCGGGGAGCAGAAATTGGCAGTGAACCCAGTTAGGCTAAAGCTGTGGTAAGTAAACTCTTACTATGGACAAACACTTTCTCTCCAATGTCCAGGTGCACCATCAATATTTGAAAGAATTATGCTACTAACAGAATATAGCAGACGTCATGGGGAGTACGAATGACCTTAGTGAACCTACGCAACTTCTGTGAGGTGTTAGGGACTTCTATAACATCATGAATAGTACTCATAAGTAACTGTGCTAATGAGGCATAAAATGACTAGCTAGAGGAAATAACTAATAACTAGAGGAAAAACAAACGAAGGAAAATACAGCACTGAAGAAGACGGAAACAATGACGAATACCAAGTCGTACCTGGGTAGTAACGTGATTCGTTGGCGACGGATCCTTTTGCATTGTGCGCAATCCACACAGCAAATTAAAAAAATCGAATCGATCAATAATAATAATAGAGTTGTTGAAGCGTTGGACGTCCAGCGATTATAGTAACATCCCAAAAAAGAGAGCTTTTTAGTCTGTAATGAAGGAAAAATTGACGATGAAGAAAATGTAGGGAAAAATGGAGTAGGAAAATACGCGATAATGACGAAGACGGAGAGAACAATGATTAAATGCCATCATCACACAGCAGGTAAATTATAGTCGTTCAAAGAAGAGAGTTTGTAAGTAACCAATGGAAAAATGAACAACACGGAAAACCTCTAGAGCATGAAAATAATGATAATGACAATAAATAAGACAACAATGACTTTCCTCCCAACGGTATACCGCCTCATCGTGGCTAGGAGCTGTTCCTGGATTCGGACTGCAATGTACAGCGAGGGATTCATCCCTTGGCAGGGTCTCCCAAGCTGAGAAGTGGTCCGGCGTTTCCATCAGGAAGCCTAGCTAAGGGTAAACCAATATCAGGATCCACCACCGTCCTGGTATCAAACTAGTCGCATGGTGGTAAATCTCCCTCTGATCCACAAGGACTGCGACAACCTGTGGTGATGCAGACCTGGAGCAGACTTCGGCCAGGCTGACCTCGGGATTCCAGGAGCTTAATCAACAAATCTCCGAAAAATGGAGATTATGCTGGGGTCCGCACAGCCAGTAAGGACAAGCCATTTAAGTATCAAGTATCAAATATGAAGAATGACTTCATGCCATCATCACAACACTATTAGAGGCGTGTGGTCGATCAACACTACGGTAAAGTCCTAACTATAGCCAATCATCCATAAATTGTCAATAAACAAAGAATGCAGTCAATCAATTAAATTAGTCTAAATAAGAACGGGTTTTCTAGTGGAATGTTAGACTAAACGACTTTTGATGTTTTCTTAATGAGCGAATACTTTATTCTCCATTCTTTTCAACATGACTTATGCATGTACTTATCTAGAAAGAATGTGTCCATGCGATTTCTTACCAAACAGTTAAGGTGAAATACTTGAAAACCGGACGGCCTGTCCTCAGTGGTTGTGCGAGTCTTAGCATAGTCTCCATTTTTCTGAGATTTGCTGGTTAGGCCATTGTTGTTCCCTGGAATCCCGAGATCAGCCTGGCCAAAGTCTGCCCCATGTCTTCACCACCACAGGTAATTGCAGCCCTTATGGATCGGAGGGAGATTTGCCAACATGCGACTTCAATACCAGGACGGTAGTGGATCCTGGTATTGGTTTACTCTTAGCTAGGCATTCTGATGGAAACGCCGGATTTCCTCTGGGATTGGGAGACCTTCCTCATGGAATAATTCTCTCGCTGTACAACGCCGCCAAACACCCAAGAACATCTCCCAGTCACGATGAGGCAGTAAACTGTTGGGAGAAACATAATTAACAATAACAATAGTAGTAATACATTTGTAATGGAAATAATAATAATAAAATATTTCAAAACCAAAGAAAAAATGAACAACAGTAAATTGCAACGATGCTAACCGCCGTCATCATAACTACTCTGCAAAAAATATTCAAAACAACTAGAACGAAGCTAAAAACCATGAGAAATGGTCTACTTTTGAACACTGAAGCTACTCGAGAAGTTTTTAGAAAACCATCGCATTCACACTGGATTAGCAATCCACGAATGTCATAACCTACACCGGGTGACCCTTGTGCCGTTAAAAAAGAACTGCACTCGAAGGCTGTCATTAAATGAAGAAGACAAATGCCTGAATGGTACATTACTAGTTATTGGTTGGCTCGATCGTTCTGAATCACTTGATGAAATCATATGGCCACGTCGCAAATAGTTGCTCCATGGCAACTCGAGTGAGATTACTGAAGAACAAAGACTTCCTTTTTTTCTTTGGATCTGGTGAGTCTCATCATTTCCCGACAGGTAGTACGAAGAAGATGAAATGATCGATAAGGTACTGTGTTTTCAAGTTAATGGTTGAAAAAAAAACCTGTTGAAGGATGACGAAAGACACAAATGTACACGATATTAAGTTAAACGGCGACCTTACTTATCCTTACCAGTCCCTCTCTAGGATTTACCGCTTCATTATGTTGAAGGGATTTCTCTGGACGCCGTATTTGCTAGGCGACGGCTCCATCCTGTCGGGAATGTCACCAAAGTTAACAAATTAGTAATTTACATCCTGACTACGGATATATCCATCTCATGCTGATGTCCAGGAAGATACCTAATCGCAAAGCCTCAGAGCACCAACGATGATTAACTACAGTCATCAATCTCTTGTGGTGACAACATGCTAATATCTTGAAATGGCAATTTCAGGAATTCGGTTGAAAAATCTTGCACAGTCAGACAAATACGAGTCAAGTGGAAATGCCATGGTTCTCATGACTCTTTGTGAAGTCAAACCAGCAAATGAGCACCCAAGCAACTGAAACAGTAGTGTCCAACCTTATGTTATAGAGATTCTCCATAGAATGTTCTCAATCTTTTTTCTTAGCACATCTCATATATTGATTACCAATTTGTCCTAGCACTATTTTACTCCTATCATGAAACCTATTGTAACTCGAGTTACTTGGCATTTGTCACGAGTTTCTGCTCTAAATCCATTTCTATCCATGACCACTGGGAATTAGCGTGGCATGACAGCACGACCATACGACCTTCGCCCCATCCGAGCATGACCAGTGGTGTCACGCCGTTCTCTTGGTCATTGGTGATACTCTACATAACGTTTCTTCATTTCAAATAGTCTTCGTTTGTTAAACTATTCATTTTCATAAATAGTACTACAATTTACATTTCAGTATACAAACGGTTTCATTAGCCAAAGGAGAGATTTAGGGAGCCGGTGCGAATCAACAAGACCCGGGTGGAACAATTATAACTTACAAGTAGTCGTTGATCAAAATTTGAAGGATGCACCATGCATTTGATTTCATTAAGGATCGTTAGAGGTGATTGAATGAAAACCTGGCCTATACAATGGCTCGCGGTAGCCCATCGATGTATCGCGTCAGTGGTGTTATCCTTCCAGACAGGTCTGGCATCAATTTATAGAACCCAGAGAGACGGAAAGTTTGGTGAGACTGGGGGCGTGATCGATTTCGTGTTTATTACAGGGCACTCCTATTGTGCACGTGTACTACTGCGCTCCACGTGCCCACAAGATTGAATCAGAGATTTTTTACACGTTCTGGAAATAGAGAAGTCACGATGACACACTCAACCTTTGCGTTATTTTTCAAATATTATGCCGAGAACTTTAGGAGAGAGAAATTAAAGGAAATAAAGGAAAATTCCAAGTTTCAGATTGTTCTGAAAGGAAACAAAATAAGGGCTTTATCTGCTCCAGTTCAACATCCTGGTTCGTTCTGGTTGATCTCTATTGACTTCGAAGCTTACGCAAGTCTGACAACATTTCCGCGCCAAGCATTACCACAACACAGTCAGCTGTCTCACGTCGGTGGGGCCACTGTCGACACACTCGTCCGTCAACAAATGGCTCCACCCGAGGGAAAGCACTAGTCTTTGGTCGCATTTAGAGCCGGAATGAAGAAAAAAAACCGCCAAAACAAAGAGAGTCTACAATTCTAAGAAATGACAGTTCTTTTTCACCTACGAGCTTCAAAAAATATGCACACAGTGAAAAACGAGTTGGCAAATTCGTCACGGATCAAGGACATTGAAGGGAACGGTATCGGATGGGGTCTACTTTTAAACCACGAATATGTTTCCAAGTTCGGTGATATAAGAGCTCTCACTTTTCGTCCTTAAGAATTATTTAAACACCAGGAAACAATAACTCCATAAAACACTCCAAAATCACAGATAAAGGATAAAGCTCTCGGCGCTGGTCAATCCCTGAGGAATCTATAATGCTTGCAAAAGGATTGGATAATAAACAAACAGCGTTTATGTGATTAAAAACGAAGTTTGTTTGGCTCGATTTCAGGAAAAAAAAACGCGATAAAAGCAAATGGAGGATTTTACTCCTGTCCATTGAAGTCTGTCGATATCTATCGATAAGTAAAGGATACACATATATGTGAAACATGTAATGTGAAAGCAGGAAAAAAACACACTTTTTACAAGCAAAATTAATCAAAAAAGAAAGAATACGAAGAACAAGTGACAACACATGAAGATAAGGACGAAAACCCTTTTCTTCATATGAAGCACAGGAACAACAAAGAAAACAAAGAAAGGACTGAATTAACGTCAGTGGAAAAAAGAGATTTCGGCGTATAGAAATGAAACTAAAAAAAAGTACACGAGATGGATGAGACTGGATGGGACAACAGGCTCGCCGTCTGACCCAAGAGGCAGAATCAATAGCCCCGGCCACGGATTAATTGTCAACGAGGGGAGGGCGTTACGGGATGTTATGAACATTGTTAGCTCTAACTTACCAATCATATCAAATACTCTAGAATTAAGAGATTCTGCCAGTTTATTTATTATCATAGCAGGAAAAAATGGGTCATATAGACCTAGGGTAGACTAAGTGAAGTCTGAAAATACATAGAAAAGAGGAAGAGGACAGGAATCGTCTCGTGTCTGAGAAGGAAACTATGGAACTAGGATTATATAACCAAGTAGAAACACTATGGAGTTATGTGCATGGAAGTCCGAAGCCGCAATCTTGATAGATATTGTGGTTTCTTTTTAAGTTGAACACTACAATTCCTGTACACATCATTTGTTCCTCGAATTTTCAGCAAAACATCCGTTCTACCTAAATAGACGTTTTAGCCTAATTTGCACTTCTTATGCTCAACGGCGTCCTTAGTTGGAACTATTTAATGGCTCCAGGTTAAATACGGCTTTCTAGCATTGATTTTTACCTGAAATTCTACGTTCTTAAACGCTGGTTTGGTAAGGTTTGAAATTATCCCTAGTTAGAAGCCAAAGATTGCTCTACTCTATGAACTTCTTGGACCAACCACCTGAGTGAGATTTTCTAAAACTTCAAAAGAAAAGCTGAAAACTCGTCGGTGTTAATAATTTCTGAGAGTTTTTTTTGAAAGCAAACCGACCAAAATGGCCAATGAGTGTAACAATGAAAGGCACAAGGAATAAAAGAAGTAGTAATAGTTGTTTTTCTAGAAAGGCATTTATCTAGGCTAATGATTTCACGACGTCAGCGTAAAGCACCTTACGACGTCATCGGTGATGCCATCCCTCAAACTGATCGTAAGGATGTTGTTAAACCCAAAACTTTATACAGACGTACCAGAAAAAACTGCCATAAACGAACATAGTGAGTTCAGAACAAATTGGAAAATAAATATTGATTACCTATACGTGCAGAAATAAACACCTTATCTCTCATCTAATCGTTAAGGACGCAATATAAAACAGAAATTGTAGCTTTTGACTCAAGAAAAATGAAATCACTCACTGAGTTTTTCTGTCTGATTCTCAACCTTAACACTGAGTCTGATTCTCAACCTTAACACTGAATTAAACAAAGGTCCTTGTCAGACTTAAACCCTCGTTGCCGAATTCAAAGTCCAGGGTGTTAACCGATACACTACGGGATCGATGAACAGACTTGATAGGAATGTTTCATATTTTATTCGGTTATCTTTTCCTGATACAGTTGTTCTCCAAATGTTTACAATGTTTATTTCAAGCACAATTGTGTATGAAATAAAATGGTAGAAATCATGTAACGACGTGATGACCAGCCGGAACCAATCTTGACCGGCAGTTGTTTAGTTCTAGAAGCCGGTAAATGGTACTAGAAAGAAACTAAACAGTGATTTAAATTAGAATGAAAAAAAAAACAATCCTAGAAAATTACTGTAGACATTACTGAGCTAACTACGAAGAGTTAGTAATAGCTATTAGGTAAAAAAACTACTGAAGGGGCAAAAACGTTGTTAGTCGATTGAGAAAACACCCAGTCAGACTTGAAGCGGTCGTTCTGGAAAAAATTAGGCTATTGGGTCCGTTGTTCTCAAAAACGTCAACGTATGAAAACGAGATAAGACCTGAGCTTACAATCTCTTTCCTTCTTTCGTCAGCTTCTCACTATCCTGTTTTAGGAACGGATTAGTACTTTGTTGCTAGGTTGCCAGAAATTTCAACTAATTTCCTTAGGAAGGCAAATTCTTACAACACATAACCACAACTGCTGAATAAAGCCGTTAGCTACTGGATTCCTCCAGATGTTACACGTACTGCAGAGAGACCACCGACCTCATTGTCAGACATCTTCTCGGAGACCCAAGAAGAAGGTCGTGATGTTCTGCGAGCCCTAAAGCGAGCAGAACCCACTGGGCCGCTCTTACACGCCACAAGGAAAAATTGAAGATTTACTGGCGCCCGCTCGAGTCCCTCGACGATCAACGGGACGACAGGTGGTAGAGGTGATACCAGGAGTAGACAACGTTGTAACTAAATTCCTATTTAAAACTACACCTCTCGAAATGTGATATCCGTGACGTAAACAAAAAACCTCCATCCATCTTTTTTTACACTTCTCTGTCTGGACTCCTGCCAAAGTTAACTAATAGATTACGGTATCGTGAAATTTGTACCACACAAACGTAAAGTTGTAGATAAACCTCAGGAAGTCAAAGTACAAAATGGATTAGTAAAGTTAATCACCAGGGCGTAAGGTATCGTATGTGTGGAAGTTCTGATGGGGCAAAGAAATGAGAGAGGATTCTATTTTGAAAGCTACAATTCGGAGTACATTTAACCGGATTCTGCACTTAAAAATTTCTTGTTCCCCGAAGGCGTAAGTGGAACAAACACGTCACATGATAAGCCTCAATTCATAATTTACTGGCCAAGAGAGAACTATTACTACCAATTTTCCTCCAGTCTCTTAGAACACTCTTGATTAGTTGACCGATCGCAGGGACCAGTGCTGTCTTGGAAGAGTCTTAGCAAAAAACCAGCAAACTTCTTAGGATTCTGAAGAATAAAGGACTATCTGTAGCGAAGACTTGTGAATAATTCGAAAAAAAAGGAAATTCCAGAAAAACAATCTCTACAAAAAACCGCTATCGTTTTATACTGGTTATTACATAGTAATTTCATACCCATTTGTTCGTGGATCTCAACCATGTGTGGAACTTCCTGATCAGGGATGAGTCCACTTAACCTGTGATGTGGGAGGATACACAAGATAGAGGAACAGTGGAGGGAGTGGAGTAGTGGTGGTGGTGGCTGAGTGGAGTGATTAGAAGTTACAATAGGAGGCACTTCTGCGTTAGCGTTAAGTTTTTTCTATATTTACTATAAGTGAACTCGACTACCCCATTTAGGAAACTCTGTGAGTTAAATTAGGTCATGACTTTACAAAATCAATGGAAACACCCTGGAAACCAAACTCATAGAGAAAGTGTGGTAATCTTCATGTTTCTATAACAAGCCTAGCTAAATGCGCACTTTAGCGCACAACTATGTCCAATTGGTATTCCATTAGTACCCCCGCTCGAATGCGTCGACAATTAAAGGCAACACAAGCGACGCAATGTCAACTTTTTATTTAGTGTTTATTATTAGCTTCAAAAACAGCAAATAAAAAGTTAACATAAAGATTTCGAATATAGCCCCAGCATAACTGGGTTCCATGTCGGCTTGTGCTCACCTGATCATTCACATTGATGGGTGATTGCTAATAGAACCGTTAGAACAAAAAAAGTGGAAGAGATAAGGAGCCTCAGTGGTGCAGTGGGTAAAATGTGAGCAGCCGGAAAGGGTAATCGCGGTTTCGAATCTGGCCTGGGGTCGAAGTCTTGCAAAGGTCTTAATTCATAGGTAATCGAATAAACAAATAATAAGAAAATAAAACAGCTTACACGTCAGACAGCTACGATAAACGACACAAAACTTATGAATGCGTTGTTTTCTTGTTCAGCAATCGCGACGTTTTTAAACAGCATACATTTACTTCCATAGAAAAACACAATACAATACAACGCCAGCTGACGTTTCGGCAGTATCGCCTTCTTCCTATATCAGGCATATCAGTATACCCTTCCAGGCTCTGAAGAAGGCGATACTGCCGAAACATCAGCTAGTGTTGTATTGTATTGTGTTTTTCTATGGAAGTAAATGTATTCTGTTTAAAAACCTCGCGATTGCTAAACAAGAAAACGACGCATTCATATTCCAATGCCGAGGTTAATAGAAAGTCGATCCTGGGAACAGAGCTTACACGAGGGGCGCAATGATGTATGTCCGGAAGAAATACAAGTTGCTACCACTGGACATTATTATTATATCCACCATCAGCATCGTGTATAAAAGGGCATCACTGAGTGAGGATGCGTCATTCGAGAAGATGGCTCACTGAGGAAGACCTGGTTCGACACGAAGGCGAAGCTGCAACGTCGAGACGAACAACAAACATGGACCATCGACTCGGATCATCGGCTCTGAGAAAGACGAAGACGTCGAAACGTTAGCCGAAAATAAACATCATTATCAACCTCGTGTAAGCTCATCAAAGAAAGAATACATGTCAAGTCAGACATAGCACGGGCACAGGAAAAGCCAAGTACAGATGAAGAACCAACCACAAATGAATATGATTCGAAGGACTTCGGATATTAGAAACGATGAAGTGCACTGTAAGGAGTCGGCACTGTCGAACACATGCTATCAGGTTTGAACTCATACAGAACAACAACCAAGACGCTCATTAATCTTGCATTTAACACACTGATAACAAACTCGTTAACGAAAAATCGGGGAAGAAATGACTCGACTCCTAGTTTCAGTACCAACATGACATTATAGAGATAAAGTGAAATTTACAAAATAAAAATCTACCATAATCGTTATACTTAACTTCACAAACTTATTTCATATGTGTTAAAGCCATATCGATTAGTAGGGATTTGATAACTCAAGAGTGGAACGGTTCATTTCTTCGGTGGACAGAAGACTGGTTTAGAGACGGTAGATCATCCAGGTACCGTAATGCCGACCAAAGGCTGAACTAATTGCAATGACCATTGAACAGGATTCATTAACATGGAAAAATCAAAAATACTTTAGTGATAAACATGAAATGCAAAGAAAACCTTCCGATGGTGAATGAGTTCAAGAAGAAAAAAAAGGGTAACACACATCCAGGAAAATCGATACACATTGACCGAGAAGTGCTCTTAATTCGGTCACGTGTCACTGAAATTAAGGAAACGGTCAAATTACACTGGTAGAACACCAGCCTGAGGAAAAAGAACACCTAAAACCTTTCGTTTTCACATAAAACACTGTTCAGCGCTACATGGAATTTGTCCCGTTTCTTGACAATGGGATAAAAATTTCAACTTCAAATTACAAAATTATTAAATGCATCACTAAATATTTATGGAAGTAACTAGTAATGCCGGAAACAAGCAACAATAAAAACAGTATAGGTCTTTATTTTTAACGTTAAGAAGTAACGCGATGACAATCCACGAAGTGGACACTTACCGGAATCATCAAAACTGGCTTTTGCATTCGACGAAACACTAAAAGCGTAAATAAAAGTAGTATGAACTTAGTATTAAGGGGTAAAAACGCTAAGCGTAGTAAACAGAGAAGCAGAGTGAATTCGAGACGAGTACGGTCTCGTGCGTGCACTCAGTGACGGGAGGCGGCCAACCGGTGGATTACGGGGCGCGCTGCCAAACACTACGTGTCTGACTGCTCCTGAGTGCTATTCCGATAAGGTAAAGGGGAAGACGAATTCCGGCCCTCAGTTGCTCGCTATCTCTCGCTCCCTCTCTTCGTCTTTCCTCTTCCCTCTCTTTCATTCATGATCTCCTTCTCTCGTATCTTTCTATTAAAACGGAGACGTACATAGGATTGTTCCCTGTTTCAGCCCTCTTTTTCTGTCTGTTCGTCTCACTTCTCCCCCTCTTTCATATTAACTCTCCTTTAATCGTTTATCTTCTTCAAAGCGAAGTTCATTGGAATGAGCGTTTCTTATTCCATGCTCTCTCTGATGGCAGATAAGACCACTGTGCAAACAGAACACGGAAAAACGAAACTAAAAAGAAAAAGAACAACAACAACAGCAACAGATTCCCGGTGTGAAGCACTAAACGATGATAATCACTATGTGAATAATATCATCCCTAGTTATTGGAGCGGACGTCTTTCGTGACAGGAGCACAGGTGCTGTTTTGGCAATAAATCGCTCAAGTGATTACAGCGATCAAAAAGATCTAATCACATTAGTGCTAAATTTTATCCCATAAGGCGAGTTCTCAAGTATAATTTAACATGGAGCTTGCAGTTGGAGGAAAAAGTATAGCTTCAAGATGTAATTTCATAGTATAGTTTCGTGCCTTGTCGTCTGGTGTCCGACCGGAACAGGCAGAGAACTAGAGTCATATTTGACATTCGTTTCAAGACATCCGCAAATGAACTACAGCGATTTCCGTCGACATTTAAGTGAAGGTTTATACGAACGCTAAACGCATAAAGATTTTCCCAAATTTTTTTCTGATCTACCTAGAACAAAGGATCCGTTAGTGGTCGAAAATTCCGAGCGTATTCAGCCCAGAAATTTTCTTTTTCCATGAGAAACAGCTATGTAATCTCATCACAAATGGTTGTGGTAAGTAAAGAGAAGTCTTTACCATGTAAGAGACATGAAAAAACACTGAACAGCTGTCAACCATGGAGTAATGAAGAGTCGTTGAAGCGGAGCTTATTGTAAGTGGGAAACCAGTAGATGAACAACTGAATCGCACGATAGTGAAGATGAAATACAACGAGCTGCCACTTGAGCTCAAGCAGTCGTCAGCTCCATCGGCCAACTCAAGGAAAACCATACCCGACGGCTAGAAGAGCTTTTGGTAGCCGATTTGTGAGTAGGAAAAAATAGAACACTAATTTTCTTTTCAAGAATTCTCCATCGGCAAGTGGACTGTGTACGAATAAAGAAGGTACGGTACCATCTAAAGGAATGACAAAAGCTCTTTTCTTCATCATTTAGGCTGTAAGTTAATGAAAAACTGGGGCAAAAATACTTCTTTTTCATGATTTGCACCTTATAAAAAGTAAAGAAAAAAGAAAAAAGAGGAAGAAAAAAAGAAAAGAAAAAGAAACTGTAACCACATAGACCTCATCGCTGATGATGCAGAAAAAAATAACCAAAAGGAAGACACAAAGCCAACGTTTTCTTCCTCAAGCTACTTTTTTTATTTACTTGCTAAATTCGGACGTAATTCTTCCTTTCTCGTTTGAAAAAATAAAATTGATTAAAATACAGTAGTTCGGTTGACAAATGAACTAAGTTTTGAATTTGCTGCATTCTAGACGTGATTTCATTCGGATGTGCAACCATGGATCGCTTCATATATTACTGTAAAAAGTTGAATAACAGATTATGAACAAAATTGGATAAAGCGAACGTACGAAATGGACCAATAAGCGGATATTATTCAGATTTACACAGATTTCTGATATCTAACCGATCAATGCCGTTTTTTTCTAAGTGAATTCCAATCACTAACGAAAGGAACGCTTTGAACGAATGTTTGCTCATCCGAAATAAAAATGAGATACGCTTGGATATTTGGATGGCCCGTCCTCACTGGTTGTGCGGGTCTCGGAATAATTTCCACTTTTTCCGAGTTTTGCTGGTTTAGCCATAGTGGTTCCCTGGAACGCTGAGGTCAACGAGGCCAAAGTCTACTCTGGGTCATCACGACCACAGGTAGTCGCCGCCCTTGTGAATCGGAGAGTGATTCGCTACCATGCGACTAGTTTGATACAAATCCTGAGATTGGTTTACTCTTAGCTCCGCTTCCTGATGGAAACGCCGGACTCCTTAGCTTGGTGGGCTCTGCTAGAGGTATAGTCCCCCCGTCGTACATCGCAGCCCGGCACCCAGGAACACTTCCCACCCACGAGGAGGCGTGAATCGTTAGGGGAAAAATGATATATAGGATTCCAATAGTTTAAAGATACTAGGGGATATTGCTAACAGTATAACTGTAATGAAATATACACTAGTGTAACAAATGTCCACACTGTTGCAAATCTATCCAACAACCTTTGTTACTAAAAGATTACTACCACTGGACAAACTGAGATATCGATAGAAAACTCGCTGAGAGACAGGCGAAACGAAGGACCCGCATGGTGTGTTGGTGAATGCCTTAGCCTCCGTAAAGGGTAATAGCGCGTTCGTTCTCCACCACAGACACCTGCGGTCCGGAGTTTTGCAAATGTCTCAGCACCGTTCGCAAACTGAGATATCTTCTAGTCTCTTTTTTCCGATAACATTTTTTCAGATTCAGTTCAAAACTAAAAATGTAACTTGATTTTTTTGCTCACTGTTTAGCGGTTTTGATTTTTCTCATCTACAAAGTGAAAATTCTCATCTCTCTATGTAGAATACATTGACAGAAAGAAACCTAAAGGATTTTTCATGATGAAAAGGGGTGTTGGAATAAAATTCACTTTTTCCAAAAGCTTCACGGTCATTCACTTAAAGAGCCGACAACGACGTGTAACGATGGAATTGATTGGATTGCAGCATATGTAGGCCGGCTGGCTATTCGAGAAGTGGGCGGAACAAAATCGCAATGGATGGGCACCAGTCGCTGGAAATCACCCGCCTAGTGCGCTCGTATTAATGGAATCGAGCAGAGTTAGACACTTAGATAAGTATTCACATGTCCTACGTATCCCAAAACTTCCATTCGCTCCGAGCAGACTGATTAGATGATAAGTACCTTCGCCCACCACGAAGGCAGTCATATCGCTTAGGCTACGGTTTGACCTTTTTTGATTTCCCGTGAAAGTTAATTCCAGCTGTCATTATAGGTGATTCATTCATGTAACAAGCAAATCGGACCATGCTCTTGGTGATCTTCATGGAGGTCGTTTCGATTCTCTTGGCATCCAGTCTACCCTTTATTTCCAGCCCATTTGTTGTTCTCTCTTCTCAACACATTATGTCGATATTTACCTCTTGAAAGAGACCTTGCTGGGTCTCCGCGACAAAAATTTTTAAAGATCTGAACTACGGAATCCAACTTGGTGAAGACTTTGCCGGATCATCTTTAGAAGAGGTCGCTCGACTGTCCTATGTATTCTAGGAAACCTCCCTCGATGCGGCTCAAAAGGATCGGCTCGGCTACAAAAAACACAATTGAGCTGGGTGATGAAGCCAAATAAGTGCACCAAACAGCTGATCGAACATCAATTCCCAAGACCGACTTTCTGTTAACCTCGGCATTGATTGATAATTCGATGTTTTTGTATCGTTTTTTTGTTCAGCAATCGCGAGGTTTTTAAACAGCATACATTTACTTCCATAGAAGAACACAATACAATACAACACTAGCTGACGTTTCGGCAGTATCGCCTTCTTCAGAGCCGCTTTTTCCTAAGAAAATTGTATCCTAAGAAATTCTATATTACCAACCTCGTGTCTGCTTATTGAAGAAAAACATCGAAAATCAATTTTTCAATTTTTCTGCAATAAAATATATGCAGTTACGATTACAATAAACTTTTATTGACATTCCTCATTTTTATTTTGTTGCGAATGGCTGAAAATTACGTCAACATTTTGGTTTAATGGAAAAAGTGGCGATTATTTTTAAAAGACCACGGATGAACAACACTTCTGTGATGCATAAATGATTCATCAACTAAAATATGTATGTGTATATGTGGTTTAACATACGCCATTAATACCTTCCAACGCTCTACCGCCTTATCCTGCCTGGGAAGTGTTCCTGAGTGTAGCGCTGCAATGTATATCGGGAGGATTTACCTCTACAGCAGAGACCTCCTAAGCAGAGGGAGGAGTCTTCCATCAGAAAGCACAGCTAAGAGTAAACCGATATCAGAATCCACCACCGTCCCGGTATCAAACTAGTCGCATGGTGGCAAATCTCCGTGTGATCCACAACGGTGGCAACTACCTACAGTGGTGACGAGCTGGGGCGGACTACTTAAGCTGACCTCGAGACATCAAGGAACCACAGTAACTAAACCAGCAAAACTCCGAAAAGATGGAAATTATGCTGGGACCCATACAACCATTGAGGATGGGACATCCAAGCATCCGTAAGTAGTATATGTATATGTGGCATAATATGTAGGACTACAAAAACAGTTCTTTCGCTTTTTTTCCTCTTTTTTGCCCTTTTGTTAATTCCCTTTCGAATTGCTATAGAAAACTTTGGGAACTCGAAAGTGATAACATCTTTTCAACTGATAACGTTGGTTTCTTTAAATCTAGCTTAATCTTAAAAGAAAATTGCATGTCTTCCAAGAAAAACTATCAACTTTAAATTGCTGCTATAATTTATTTGTACAAAGTTTTATAATCACTACGAAAGCTTTATAAACTCCATGGATTTTTCAATATTTTTACTTACTCGGATACTAAGACAGCCCGCTCTCACTGATTGTGCGGGCCCCAGCATATTCTCAATTTTTTTTTGGAGTTTTGCTGGTTTAGCCATTGTTTCCCTGGAGTCCCGAGATCAGCATAGCCAAATTCTGTCCCAGGCCAGGTCGACCTTCGTTCACCACCACAGGCAGTTGCCGCCCTTGTGAATCGGAGGAAAATTTGCCACCACACGATTGGTTTGATTCCAGGACAGTGGTGGATCCTGGTACTGCTTTACTCATAGCTGGGCATCCTGATTGAAACACCGGACTCAATCTCAGCTTAGGAGGTCCTGCCCATATTTCAATATTTTTAGTCGTAACAAATGTTTTAATTCACAATTAGGAACGAATTTTTGCTTCAACTTGTGTCATATGGATTTTTCCCATTTCTTTCGTCCTCCTACAGTCAGTTTTTACTGATACATTTAAACTGAACACTACGGATTAAAACTACAGTAATGAAGCACTTAAAAAGTCCCTTATTCCACTACAGTACGATTGCATCAGAGAAGTAACTAGACACGTTACCCGTACAGGAAAAATTCGCCTTCGTTTTCTACACTTTTCTCTTTTCCTTGGCACAATTATGAATAAATGCTACCACCAGTGCTTGTAAGGCCGATTTCGGCTCAGGTCGGGCTTACGGGACCACACTGTTTAATTAACGCATCCTTTTGGTTTGACGCATGTTACTTTGCAAACCATCGTCCTCAGGGCCACTTTAAAAATCATTTTATAGCGATTGCATGTAATAAAAAAGAGCAAGGTAAATACTAGTTCTCCCACTGCAGGTACAATTTCACTACAGTAATTCTGTTTGAGTAGCATTGATTACTTGTTGTAATCATTCAGGTACATAAATTTTTCACCTTCCACCTTTTCATCTTTTTTTTCGTCTTTTTCCTCATATATTATTTTACAAATCTACAAGAATTACAGTTTGACCTTTTTAAAAATTTTAAAAATTTTTGAAAGAATTTTCTTAAAGGTTATAAATCAGTAAGTGTAGAGAATAGTTTTCCTGGTCTCAACCCTACTCTTTCGATCCTCTTTCGCTTTAGCCTATAGAATGAATACATATAATTTGGTGAAAAAAACTTGGAGCATGCTGAAGTGCAAATGGGTACTACATGGTCCAAACCGAGGGTTGTGGGTTAAACAATCTGTTCGTTTATCACAGTAACCCAATGTTCTGTTCCTTTTTTCTAGTCTTCTATTGACACTGATTGCCAAATGTTAATAAATGAAGGAAAAAACGTCTCACTATAATAACTAAAACGGGATTTTCGTAACAGAGTTCAGGATACTACTTAATCTCGTTCCAATACGTTCAGCGTTTTCGCGGTGTCCGATTTTCCCTAGTGTACTGAGTGTGAATATGAACCCTACTGGGTAGAAAATAACCCCACAGAAACTCGCTCAGTGCTTATTCGCCTATTCCGCGATCTTTGCTGTCGAATTCATCATCTTCTTGATCATCACCGTCAAAGAAAAAAACGCGGGATGGGTCCCACGGTGAATGGAATTGCTGGACGGTGACATCTATGGCAGCATAAGCTAGTTCTGCTAACCAGTTTCCCTACTATATAGTTATCCTCTTTGTTATGCATTTCGTTGTTTTTGTTGTGGGTATGTACGTCCTTCACTCATCAAGTGAACGCCTTTTAACTTGTTTCCTTCATTGCTTGTTTCGCCCAAATTACAAATAACCATGACTGGAACGTCTTCTATCGTCAACTAATAGCTACCTCCACCCCACCTTCAATTTACATTATACTTGTTTTATGAACGTCGTAGTAAACAAAAAATAAGTCGTATTACAGCAAATCTCTTATGTTGGTGACGAGAGTAATCGCGCTGAAACGTGGAGAAAACAGGCTGGATAGAGTGCAATTTCCTTAAAGTGTTATCATTCAAGGGAAATAAAAAGCACTTCTAAAATGCAAAATACAACTTTCTGAACTTGAAAGTCGTCCAAAATGCAGCAATAAAGGACGGTACAGATGTCAAGTGCGGCAAAGCAATGATTTAAGGCGACGGAGAAGATCGATAACGATATCGATCGAAGCGCAAAGTGTAAACAGTTGGTCATTGAGCACACGAAAACAAAATCGATTTCTGTTGTTATCGTTGAAAAATACAACTAAAAATGTTTAAAAGTAACACAAAGAGTAACTACATGAATGAATGGGTTCAACGATCAGATAAGGAACATATAGAGCTTCCAGTGACCTTCAAACTAACAACGGCTCTTGCAAATATTGATTGAGGTGTGTTTAGCGTTATGAGATTTTCTTCTTTAGAATAGATTATACGATTCCAAACGTTACAATAACAATTAGAGAATAAGCCAAGAAGAAAGATGCTAAGGAAAATTGGCTAGATGAAAAAGACGGGATTTTTTGAATAGAATGTGAGCCACGTATCAATGAGGACGGATGAAAAGAGAAAACAGTAGTGAAAAGTTTTACGAAATCGAAAGAAAAGGAACAGAAGAAGTAGGAGAAATAAGAGAATGATAGGATGCACACTAGTTGGTGCAATGAAGAAAAAACTGGAGAAGTAACAAATAGTTCAAATGAATTTCTGTTATTAATGACTTGTTGTTTACGTTCGTGTGCTATTCTCACAACTATGCGTAATCATTGAAAGCACGACAATGTGAGGGATACGAGCCATATATGGCTCATAAGTCCATTGTTCTCTTGACGACACCATGAGGACTCGTCTATGCGATAAGGTTTTTCTTTTCGTCGCACAAAAGGAAAGAGTAGTTCGAATTTCTGAACAGTAATGACTTTTGGCCCGCAGATGGACTTTGTTTTTAAGGTGTTCGATCCGATTTTAGTTAAAGAATAAAAAAGAACTACAAAAAAATTAATTGTACTATACAATGATAAACATGATATTATAAGAAGATTATTCAAATTAGTTGGGAACTTTTGTTTCGCACCATTATTGAAGTCCTTTTTATAGAGACATGAATTCATGGGGTTATCGAGGTGTAGGATATCACTGTGCTCAACTTTTTTCTTTCTTTCCGGATACGGTAGATCATTTAGCAGGAGTCAGAGGGGACAAGTTATTCCAGGAAACGAGCGCTTAGGCCGCGTCGACCATCCAACAGAGTCAAGTGATGAATAGTGTGATGTCGTCTATTGACTGCTGTGACACCCTTTGACTCCTTACGAAATCGACGATGTTTCCCATTTTCGGGAACTCTTCAAGGCCTTCACAGAAAGTAACAAGAAAGAACAAGCTCACAAAGAGTTTCGCCAAAGTAATGATATTTCTACAAGGAACTATTTATCTCTCTTGAACTCGATTGCGGCATGAAATCAATAATTTTCAGGTTTGATGGGAAATTTCCTTCTCGTTACCTATCCCAACGTGAATTTATCTTCACACTGACCTCACGGTGTTTGAAAAACGTTGATGATTTCTTGCGGGAGTGACGACCTGGGAACGCCCTGGCACGGCTATTCAGGAAGAGAAAGAAAAACTACCTGCCCAAGCAATAAATTATCAGGAAACCGTGTTGAAGAATGCAGGATTGGTAGGCATTGGCTACCCACGAAATCAACAACGAACGGAGTGCTACCTAATGAGGTCAATATCGAATGATAGGAGACAATTTTCAAGTTGTTGTAGTTAATAAGAAATCACTAAGGAACCCAATAGCTAATCAAGAAATAGAAGATTATCGGCTCCGAGGAAGACGAAGATGTCGAAACTTTGACCGAAAAATAAGGTACATTGACCATTCATGCCGAGGTTAAGTGAAGGTCAGTTTACAGTAGTAAACAAGAAGTTGTTCATAAAAAGGGATTGTGATAAAATCATACATTTAACCAATGCGAAATATGTTTACATAGAAAAAAAGAAAACAGCTAGAGACGTTCCGCCATCTGTTAAATAATAAGTTTAGCAAAGCGTCGATAAGATGGCAACGTAGATACTGCTGGCCATTGAAGAGATGATGTTCTTGAGATGATCAACGAGCTCAATTTGGTGAAAATACCAAGTGAAAAAGTACTTAATTACTTGATACTTGAACGGCTCGTCCTCAAAGGTTGTGCAGACCTCAGCATAACCTCCATTTTACGGAGATTTGCTGATTAAGCAATTGTGGTTCCTTCCTTGGAACTCCGAGGTCAAACTGGGCAAACTCTGCCTCATTTCTTCATCACCACAGGCAGTCGTAGCCCTTGTGGATCAGAGGAGATTTACCACCATGCGACTAATTTTATGCCAGGACGATAGTGGATCCTCGTATTGGTTTACTCTTACCTAGGCTTCCTAGTGGAAATGCCGAACTCCTGCTCAACTTTAGACACCCTGCCATGGGGAAGAATTTCCCCGTTGTACAACGCAGCCCGACACCTAGGAACACCTCTCAGCCACGATGAGGCGATAAAGTGTTTGGAGGAATGAAAAAGTGACGAAAGATAATTAACTGTTTTGCCTTTTCTCTTGATGAGCAAATACGAAGTTGTTAATTTATTCTTTATTTTCAAAAAAGCAGACGTTTTGGCGGATTTGGCCTTCCTCAGAGTTTAGAAAGTTTAATAATCTGATAACCTCGATGAGATCTTGATGACCTTTCCAGGCTCCGAGGGAAGCGAAATCCGCCGAAATGTCTGCTTGTTTGTAAATAAAGAATAAATTAACTATCTCGTGTTTTAATACATCGCATCAACGAACATAAAGCTTGCATTCTGTCGCCGATGATGAGGAATTCGTGCTCCGTGCGTCAAAAATCATTCATTACAAACAGCGGTTTAGGATACCACATTCACCGCAGATGGTCATTATTTCACTAAGGAAAGGACGAAAAAAATAAATGTCTTATAATGGAAAGCTGACTACTGAAGTCAAAGTCCAAAGCACAAAAACACTTTATTGATCGACACTGATTATCACCGGAATGATATCCCATATTTTCAGACGAGAACTCTGACGAGTTCTGACATCAATCCATAGCCGAAAATGAAAAAAAAGGGCTACTTTTAGAACAGACAATTGAAGAAACTGCAGATGATAAGAGCCACTGATTATGACGTAGTTACCACTTTAAATGTGGTCGTAAGTAAAGTTAGTATACGGCTTCAGAACCGGCTTCTACGTCGACGTCGCTACCTGGTCGGTCGGTTTCAACGGGCTCCTCCTCCATTTGATGACAAACCATCACCATCGCACACTATGCAATCAATTTCGACTATATTTTCTCGGACTATTGATCGTAACTCTCTTAACCTGTGATAGTACTATTTTACTACCACGTGATGTATTATATGACAGTGTGTAACGTAGTGACTAGAGATGTCCTTCATTGATTCATACATGGCCTTTGGTTCGACCCCTCCTCGTATAACAAAGCCCTTCATCCCTTCGGGGTTAAAAAAATGGTAACAGACCTGTCTGAGAGGATAAAAACTGGTCTTATACATCGGAAAGCTGTCGCAAGTGATTGCATAGACCAGATGTTAATTAAATCCCCTTGATGGACTGGAATTCAAGGAATATCCTACAGGGATTGACTAACGCCTACGCCTTTATCCTTTAAGATGTATCACAGCTGTTCATAGAGTCGAATGGAGCTGTAGACGACGAAGGGCGATGTTTATAAAGACCAATAAAGCGCTATGATACTAGTGAACCTTACCAAGTCACCTATTTGTCATTCACTTTTAAAGTTCAAAAAAATACCTTATACTTGCATGAATTGACCAGCGGGAGCTATTAAGCGATTATAATTAAAAGGAGGAAAACTGGAGGAAAATTGACATAGATTCGAACTCGACCACCAAAGCTGACCGAACTCAAAGAGGGCATTGAAGGGATGTGATGAAAAGCAGAACGATAACGAAACGCGAAAGGAAAACTTCGCACGAAAACATGATAGAATGTTGGAAATAAAAAGAAGTACATTAAATATGGCTGAGTAAGGTTGGTATCATTTTAAAACGCTGTTTGTAAACGTGATAAACCGTACACAAAGTGAGATACGGAATTCCTACTGAGATTTCTGGACGCTGTAACAATCATTCTGCTCTACACGCTTACTACAAGGGTTTAAAAATGATATTTGAAAATTTCTTCTCCTCTAGTCTCTATCTTATCAGAAATCAATCTTTCCGATAGCAAGATGACGCCGAACAGTCTTTGATCGTCAGATTCTTACGAATGCTTGCCAGAAAAAATCCGTGATGGATTTCATATCAATGCGTGCCTGGAAAAGTTCATCTCTTATTCAGGGAAGCTCTTCGGTCTAAGAAAAGTAGTAGAAGCGCATGGATGCCATTAGAGATGAATAAAATCTTCAAACAAATGTGATGTAAGGTTGCGGTTGATCAGCTGATCAGTTGCGCAAATCTCCACCTTTCTTCATAAACGATAACTTGAAATCGTAATGTAATACTGAAGTAACGCTAACCAGTAGGACAGGTGTCTAACAAAGATTATATTTCAAAGATCAGATAATAATACCGATAATTTCATAAGCATGTACCGCACGAGTTCCCATGTTGTGCAATGGATAGAAGTGCTGGCCAATACACATGTGGTCTCATTGGCTCTATCCTGAACCCTGGGCCAACCGATACCTCCATACTTCCAGGATTGGAGGAAAAATGGTGACGAACTTCTTTGGGAGGATAGAAGACGGTGACGTAGTACATCTGAAGACTACCGAAAGTCAACGTATAGGTGAGATGTGCACTGAGTAATCTCAATGATGCATAATGAAATCGAATCTCCCTAAGAGAGTAGTGATCAACACCGAATACTTTTCTAAGGCTTTGCCCCTTATCGAACCATTAGTGAGAAAATTTGCAAATGTTGGCTTCGATGAAAGAACTTAATTCGTTCAAGTAGAAAAAGTATGGCAGGCAACATACAAACTTACGAGCAGCGAGTGTTTAGGTGACGTTACTATTAATAGCCATAATCGGTTATCCGTGTAAATTTGTTGACCACTAACTGGTTTGTTTGCACTTGTCACGTGATATATTTACCTAATGACTCTCACTATTCGGTCAACAAGAATGGCGTCATTCCTAGCTTTCGCCGTGAAGGATAACAACGACCATTGTGGCCACCACGATGTTCTGTTACGAGGTCGATCGGCCAACACAGTTGTTGTTCCGCCGAATCCAGTTTGTTACATATTTTTGCGAGCAGTTATCGCTAAATCTCTTAGTAATCTCTTGGCTTAGCTGATCGTTACCGTTATGGTTTGCGTCATTACGTCACCGTTTTCGGCTAGTCGATCGGGTGCTTTGAATCTCACTGTTAGTATTCTTGGAGTATTTTCAACTTTAAACAAGTACTAGTTCTTTAACCAGCAGCAATGAATTCCAATGACCAATGTAAGTAAGGAAAAACCAGGAGGAAAACTAAGTTGTTCCAAATTTCTTTGGGCGGTTTGAGATTCCCACTGGGGGAACAATACACGGTCTTCTTCTTCTTCACAAAGGTGATATCTTTATCAGCAAAATCTAAAAATTATAAGAGTTCAACAAAGAACTCCATTCATTACAATCGTGGAAGCTCCTATGTTGGAAAAAACTTAGTCGATGATATTTATGACCGCTGCCAATTCGACGGCCAATAATGACCACTGCCATTTTTGAAGAGCATTTAAGGTCGATAATATTAAGATATAGGCTATTTTTGCTACGTGACAAAATCGATAGAGGTCCTTAGTGGTGTTTCTACGAATTTATGCTATCGTAAAACTTAGGCGATCTGCAAAGTGTACGTAGTTTGTGTGGCTTTTTTATACAAACGAAATTCATTTCTATCGCATTTTTTTCATTTCTATTATTACCTGTGCCTATCATTAAACTCTGAAACGATTAAGTAACAGCTAAGTTATTCAGCAATAAACCCTAACCTATGGCAGCACGATACTATTCAGACTTAGGTTAGCAAAAGCTCAAAGTACTAACATGGGTTAAGGGTTTTGTACGTAAGGTAATTTTCATATTCAAAGTAATCCCGTCTACATGAAAAAAAACAACTAGTAAAATTCCAGAGAAAAAATAAGAAAACAACGATGGAAAAAATCGATTGTTAGAGGAAACGGCTGAATGTGGTCTTGGAGGAAACGGAGGGGAAAAAGGAAGGATGAACAGGTACATCTTTTGGAAAGAGTAGAAAATAAAAGCAGAAATGGAAAAATTAACTTTGTTTAGTTGAAGCGTTGATGAGTGAACAAACTGTTCTTGGAAGTCTTCAGACTGACTGATTCGGTCTCACTACTACGGCACTATTAATCGACGTCAATAGACCGAACAGCTGTTCAATCACAACTGGAAACGATTGACGAACTCTATCGAATAGCAAACACATAATTCACTTCCTAGTAGTGGGGAAATACTGGTAAAATTGCTTGACATTAGTCCTACAACAAACACCTAATCACTGGTTCGATCCCTAATCCTGGATTAACTGGACCTGTCATCTCTTCGGCATCGAAGAATTGGTAAAAGATTTATCTGAGAGAATAAAAAAATTAATTTTATATATCAACAGAATAATGTAAATCATTGTGTAGGTCAAATATAAATCTGATTATCTCTACGGATGGAGCCGAATGAATGGGACGTCCTTAAGGGATAGATCGACGCCGAGCATTTCAAACCTCATCCCTTCGTTGTCCTTTCAAGATAGTGACCCATACTGATAACAATAAGTTTTGTGGAAGGTACACAGAATAACTGGATCCTATCAATACACCTTTACCACTACTGGGAAAATTTATGAGACGATTATGAGAACGAGAAAGCAATCAGGAAAAACATCAACAAAGGCCTTATCACATACTATTGTTTTCATTTTTGTTTTTAGTTCACGTTCATCTCAGTCAAGAACGTCAGCGAAAGACGAGCCTTTTTCACGTGGAAGAAAGATTCGAATGTTGTCCTAAGAATTCTAGGTGGACTTGACATCGAAAATCTATATTTAACCTAATTTCTATATATCTGCAGCTTAAAACTAAACTGCGCTAAATTATACGAGAAATAACTGCAAGAAGATATTGTAAACATAGAAGATGCCATTCACAGTTACTTCTGACGGCATCGCTGGGTAAAAAGACTGGCCGACAGAGAGGCAAAGCAAGGGCCTCAGTGGTGCAGTGGATAACATGTGAGCCCTTGGAAAGGGTAAACGCGGGTTCGAACCTGGCCTGGAATCCACTTATTTCACATAATACACTGCCGTGAAAAAAAATTAATAGGAGACCAATAAAGAGTTAAGCATTGTAAGAAGATAATACGATGAAGGAGTACTATGCGAAATACTACTGGTCTTTTTTTTTTTAAATAAACGGTATACGCAGCCTCGGGACAATGTACATATGGCATTTAGAACTTCTCGAAGTATAAATACTACCCGCAGAATACTATCGCTTCTTCAGACATTTGCAGACACTTCGTTCTGATGTCCTCGAAATAATCATATGCTCCGACTAACGTTCGTTGTGTAATTGAAAACCACCAGATTAACGACATTTGGGCAAAGTACGTCGGACGATGACGATGAATGAACAGAGCCACAGAACGAGAAGAAATGACGATATTTCCGAGTTCCGCGTGTCATCGATTTTCTCTTATTTCAACCGTACAGTTTAAGGTATAATAGTTTAAAAAAATGATAAGTCGTATTCAATTAGAAATCAATTTCCAAACTGTTATAAGAATTTCTAAGGAAAAATAACTAACGCCGAAAAAAGAAGAATAATTTCTCAAAGATGAGAAATTAAGAGAATATTGTGTATGTGGGCGAGGTAAACAAAGAGAAAGGGAAAGAAAAAGAAAAGGAAGATACGAAAAATAGAACTGTTAAAATCAGTTTGTGATCATTCCGATCCGTGAAGATGAACTACGACCTTAGGAGTTGGTCCTGACTAGGTGATACAAGGTTGCATACATATTTTTGGTTTTCAGTCACTAACTGACTAGGATATTTTCCTTCTTCAGAGCTTCTTTTTCGTTTTTCAGTTGCTTACGCTTTCCTCAGGTGTGAAACCATCGGCATGCCGTTGACCCGTATCACCTGTCGCTGCAGTGACGGTCGAGTGACTCGATCAGGTACCAGTAAATCTTCAGTGAATCGACAGCAATACAGAAGAAAAAGAAGGTGCTGTTCACATAGGATGATAGATATTTTTGATTCATTAATGACTAACACAGAGCCTATTAGCAACAAAACTGGCAGCTAGCGATCTAAAAAGCACGCATCATCCCATTAAAGATTCTCCATGAGAGGTAAATAAGTTATTTTCTAATGTTGATAATTAAGGATACCGGCCCATCGACTAGTAAAGAGCATAACTTGCAGGACGTCTCTTGCGCTATTGATTCTTATTTAATGAAAGGCTTTTGAAAACTTTCATAGAATTCTCACGAACGAATCGATATATTATGAAGCTGTGAAAACATCAATAACGAGAAAAATACTTTTCTTACTGTTCTAACTATCGCTAGATGATGTGATTATCGATTAGTATCGGGATGATTAACTATTAACAGAAAAAGCAATCGTATATCTGTATGCCTAGGCTTTTTATGCCTTCCATGAGTCATTAAAGTAGTAATAAAGAGATTTTTGCTTTAATTTACATGACCAGTCTTCACGTTTACAGTGCGAATCCCAGCATCTTACATTCGATTCGTTTCCTCGCATCTATGATCCACGAAGATCTTCCGACTTTTACCCGAGGCTTCGACTAATGCTTGAGGGTTTTCATTTCACCTTGAATGTCGTAGAATGCTGGTCGAATGGATTCTCTTTGGAGACCTGAGATAGCCGGGCTAGAGCGCTCTCAGTTCGATAGCAGAGAGTGGTTTTTTCATACAAGTCCGGTATAGATTACCCGATCGCGGAGAGATGACAGGCTTGTTGGGCCGGAGTGGAATCGAAGTAGCACCATGCTCGTGATAGCCCACATCACTACCGCTGTGCTACCCGGCCTCTAATAATGAGATGTTTTCGATAAAATAGCAGAATGTATTAATTTTAACACTAACTAGTAACAAGCATTCAAATAGAAGTTATAGGTAATCATTTTGTAGCTCTTATAACTTATAAGAAGATCCATACATATTAGAGCAAGTTAATTAAATATTAGATGCATAGTAAAAACTATGAATATTTACTACCTACGGTTTTGCTTTTGACACCTTTTTGTTGCTTAGGCAATTCATTACAATCGGAAAGGCGGTGACCACACTTGAATGACTATGATGACCCGGCCGAACGAATACTGGTTATATTGGAATTTTCAGCCCTTTTTTTTTTGTTAAAATGGGGCTAGAAATGATTGAACGGTAGTCTGGAACACTTTTTAAAGACTCTCTGATAGCATCTTCCACAGATAAAGATAAAGTAATCTTTGTTCAGTCATTGACTTTGAAGCGATCACTTCGCGCCAATGATTCTACACCAATACGATTCCATTTCGATTCAATGAAAACGACAAATCCCTGACTGGAATTCAGCTGTCAGTAGATGAAGCTCTTGTCCCAATTGCACTTGAATGACTTACATTTTTCGTAGGGATACACATAGACGTACTCATGTATATACTCTTGAGTGTGCCTTTGTTTGTGGGAACATTTAACATCTTGGAAGCAAGTCTATTCAAAAGCTGATATTCAAGGAACTTCCAAGTGCATAAGAAACGGTTTGTTTCGTTCCCTCTATGAAATGAGACCCACATCTGCGCTGGAAGAACCGATGAAACCAGGCGCAACTACATCTGTCTCCAGTGGCATTTTTCCTGATTAGTTACTCATCTGGATGAAAAAGAAGTAAATCATATAGAGCCTCGTAGAAAATATAGTACTTTTGCCCTCTGAAGATCAAGCGTTCGGCAGTTTTGACATGTGAACAAGATGAATAGAGAGTTTACTGCTGCCCGGACGAGTTATTCAATGGTTAAGAAGATTACAGCTAACACCTGTGATGATTTTTTAATAGCCTTTAGTCCACAAATAACAATTTCGATAGACAAATAGATGAAAAAGATTGAATAAATGACTGTTGGACTAACAAGTATGTGTCATTCTCTGCACTTCTGGAAGAACACCAGGAAATTATTATTTAAAGGATGGGATACGGTAAAAGTGTTTTGCTAAGATTGCGTGCACACATTAACTATCTCAGTAGTTAAAACCTCATAGGTTTGCTGTAGCCTCACCGATAGAAGAGGATTTCCTTAGATTTCGGACTACCTCAAACAAAAGTGCATTTCTGAGCCATGAATGGACCAGTTTCAAGAATCATCTCCATGTCCATAGATACCTTATAATAGGGTGAGAAATCCAACTCCGACCTATCTCGATCTCTTTTTGTCTTTATAAGGTAAGAACCTTATAAAGACAAAATGTGATCGCCTTGGGTGAGCTTAAGCACCAGTACATCTTCAGTACCATGTACACTTAGCGTTCCATTCAGTCCATACCCAGTGTGGTCTATCAACCGGTGACAAGTTATCAAATCTCGGAATGCTTACGACGACATTCGGATCGAACATGTGATCAAATTTACTTCTTGCTTTAAACCTATAAAACCTGAGTACTTCTTTTCAAAAAGCCGTTCCTCACATTCCTTTATATGCTACAGAACATTTGAAGTTTTATATGCTGCCTCTATAGGCAATGAAAAACTAGAAGCATTAAATAGGTCAATTAAACAAAAACACCTCTAATTTAGAGAAGACCCCGTAATGAAATGACGGCATCAATCCTAAAATCTCAATTTGAACAATCGACACCAGATTGCTTCCTCTAAAAGTCTCTTCGCTATCAAGAGCATGGACGGAGATGGATCAGCAGGAACACATAACGTCATGACCGAATTTCTTCGAGGTTAAGGTCAAAAACGATACCATTAGAACGGATTTCGAAAGAAAGAATGACGATGATGAACTTCTCCTACGGTCGTCCTGAACAACAAATGTGAGGGAACAGTTCTCCGCAATTACAAATCGATCTGCTGATTGATTGTGCTTCACAGAGTTCATGAACATTATCGTGTGGCACATTTCAGACGTACTAGACAAAGCCTAAGCAGTTGAACAAACGGGATTTCCGCAATAATTCAGTCGTAAAGTTCAAATTCATTGACTAGAGTCATAAGAGGCCAATAGGGAACATGACCAGCTCTTTACACAAACTTTAAGTGCTTACAAGAAGAGTTCGACAGCGTTGAAGGGAATTTCATCAAATCGGTGTCAATCAACCAAAGAGTGGACTCATCCCGAATAAAAATTACCTTACACTGTTAACCCAACTGTATCACGACTCTTTGGTTGTTTCTTTATGATCTCCGAGATCCGACAAGTTGTAAAGCACAGCGGAAGTTGCTCGGCTAGAAGAAAACAGCACATGAACTGACTACAAATATCTATCAAATATTATTCTTCCTGTCAAAATTATGGCTTTCTGAGGAGTAGGAGCACTAGTGGAAAGAAGACGATGCTCAGACATTAACGGAGTAGAGAAGAGCGTAGGTTTCTGGAGAGATAATAGAAAGAACTAAAACCATTTCTTAAAAAACCATGGTGTGGCGGGAAAGAAATTGAAATGTGTTGTTATTCGTCATCAAACACAACATCATATTTGTACACAGGGAGTCCAATCAGCATGAAAAATGACAATAAAGAGGACCTGTGTTAATGAAGAACGTCAACAGAGGTCGCACTCGACTCTTCCTCAAAATCCAACGATCTACTGATGGACTAAAGACTTTAGCACCAGCTCCAAAACCTGACCATCAAATTTTTGAAAAATTTCTCGACTGTGAGATCCAGGAGAGCACACATCGAAAGCAAAACGCTCAGTGGTTGTTCGTATAGCGACAACACTTGACGACAAGTGGACAAGAGGAACAAAAGAATGGAACGTAGAGGATGTAAGCATCCCATAAGGAAACCACTTAAAACGTAGCAGGAGGTGTTTGTCGGCGACCTCAACCAAGTGGAACCACCAGCTGGAGATCATTTAGAAGCCTTGGAAGGCGAGTCCTCGGAGAAGTGACTATCTTCGAAACAGACCACAATCACGGACGATGATCACTGAAAAACGAAAGGATTGCGAAATTGACTGTAGACCCAGCCGTGTTTTCAAGTAGCAGTAGTGAAAATGCAAAGTAGAAAATAGTAGTTTAAATCCATGACTACCGAGTAGTCAGCCATACTACTGTGAAAGGTTTAAAGATTATAAAGAATATCTGAAAAGTGATTTGACACACTCTACAGCACTCCAGTGAAACCGTAAGGTAGGCGTTTCTTCTGGGAATCACTGGGAAAGCTGTGAGAGTTCAAAACCTGTGATAGTTTATCCGAAACTCGTCCACATCTAAAGCGATTTTTTGTAACCATTTTCCAGCAACGATCATCCGCAAATCCTTCTCTATTTCTAAGATAACGTCATAACAAAAAAGTGTGATTAAAATAAAATTCATTAATAAAGGAACATTTCCAACCGTGTCATGAAGAACTACGCCAGAGTCCACTGGAATTCTACAGTATTATGTGTGTTTAAGTCAAAAATTTAAAAAAGCTGTGGTTTATTCTACCAAACAATGATGATATCAGTGCTGCGAAAAACGCCAATCATAGCGCCATTATGAATGTCGTTTGAGGTCAAACACTTCAGAACGCGCCAAGAGATCAAAATATTGCCAAAAACGACCAATAAAATGAGAAGTTTTCACAAACGATCAATTAATCAATATGAAATGAGTGGGAAAGATGATATAGGCGAAAGCCATTATGGAGCAAGCAAAAAAACTTCAATGAACACCAGTCAACTCGTCCATTCGTTCACCGCCACTTCTTTTTTCTCAGGAAAGAAAAACAAAAATATCGACTAATTGGTACGGGATTGACCACGCACGATCAATAAATCAATACGGAGTGTTTATGCAGCCAGCGGAAATAACAAAAATTGCAAACCTTTCCTCAAGAAAAAAAATTTGGAATCTCAGTGAGTTGTTTTACTCCATAAAAAAAGTTAAGGAAATTTTTTCAAAAGATGGTTTACGGTTCACAGAGGTTGTGGGACCAAAACACACTAGAAAAAACTTGATAATGTACAAGGCATCGTTTTTTGCTCCGTAAAGCCTTTTACCTTACCTTTTCATAATTTTTGAGATTTTCACTTCTCTGACTCTTCGTGATGTTAACTTTAGTGAATCACATAATTAAGTTTCATAGCACTATTTTCTGGAATCGTATAGCCCCCACTTTCAATAAAACAGAAAACTCGAGTCCCAACACGATTCCCACCTTAATGGGATTTTCTCAATCAGGGATATATTTCCTGACTGCTTTAGGGTAACTGTGCTCGAGTGATCTCCGGTGGTGAACATAGGTAGTTGTCATTTGTGGCTAAACGCTTTGCGACCTGGATTTTTCCAAAACGAAAAGAATGCACGGCAGAAAATTTTCTAAGCGGGTTTCCAATATGAAATATCGATTTTGTCGCCAGTTATGGTAGCAACTTTCGTGAGCTGAACTGCTAGAATAAAATATCGATCCTTTCCTCAGTTCCAGCCAATTTACTGGAGAAATGAACTTTGCTACTGTATATCGCAAAATAAAGAACACTTATCTGCTAACATGAGAACGTGAGATGGTTGAAGTCGGTTCCATACCAAAGAACAATAAATTATTCATAGCAATTTGCAAACGAATCATATTATCACATGGTGCTACAGACAAGCTATACAAAGCTAATAAAACCACATATCGACTGTGTGCTCCTTATTAGTACTCACTCGTCGCTTGACATAAAGGCTTAGACAATTTAATGACGGCATTTTTATTTCCCGGCGGGAGGGGTGGGGGGGGGGGGGGGGGGGGGGGAATCTCACCTAATTCGCCTAATGGAAATTTTAATGTGATCCGTTAAGATCAGTCATTCAAGAATTCGAGTAAGTAAATATTTTCTAAAACGGTTAACTTTTATTTGCTGCCTATAATAAATTTTTTCATATAAGGGCGTGATGTGAAATGTAATACAATCACAATGATGTTGAGCTATGAGTAAAACTCGGAACCTCAGCTAGGCTTTGAACCCGAGATTACCCTTGGGGGTTCACGTGCTATCCAGTGCACTAGTCGACGCCTTGCTTTGCCTTCCTTTCAGCTAGTTTTTCTTTTGTTTTCCCTAACGGTGCCACGAGCAATACCCGTCAATTGGAATAATCTGAAAAGCACAAATTGGCATTAGACCCAGTTAAGCTGAAGCTGCAGTTGAAATCACAATACTTTTAAAATTCTATTTGTTGTCTATAACTTTTTGCATGACAGAACATGATGTGAAGTATTACAAAAAAAGGGCTGAGAGAAAGACAAACCAAGGGCCTTGGTTGGATAACCTGTGAGCCTAGGAAAGGGTAATCGCCGGTTCGAAGCACAACTAATATTTTTTAGTTCAAAATATATGACATACTTGAAGCACGACCGATAAATTGGCTCCATTGAGCAATTTTTTGACTATTTTCAAGGTTCGTAATCCGTAAATGTACTCGTTCAATGAGAAACTATAGATTGCCAATGAAATTAAACTGTTTCGCTAAAGGAATAAAACAACATCAAAACTGGTAAGCAGGGTTCAGTAACTCCTCGCATCGAGTTCGAATGAACAAAACGTACAGCGCCACTTTTTTACACGCTAAATTCGACGCATCTCATAGTAAAAACACTCGGCGGTGTTCATTCAAACGTATCACGGTTACCATCATCTTTCAATGCAGTCGTTTCTTTTTCTCGGTCTTTCGAATGCGCGAAAAACTGTTAAATTAGCCCCATAAACATTCTCACTTTATGGATCCGGTTCGATAAAAGAAAAAGAACTTATTAGAAAAGCACTTGGAGAACATTTAAGACCCCCTCTACACCGCACATCGTCTAGTTTCCTATTCGAAAACACTTTATTCCTGGGACCAATGGAAGTACTAGGTACCTGAACGCTGCAAAGCATTATTTCTTTGACTGGTATGTTACTGGCTGCTAAGAGCCGTTATTATTTAGAGTAATAGAAATCCGTTACTTTCCGGTACGAACTTGCCACCATGCGCAACACTACGTTTTTCGTGGAAAGCAAGACAGTTTGCTGTTTTGTGAGGTTTTCTTGGAATCGTGGTGATTCTCGGCATTGATTTACTCTACGCTGGACTATGGAATGAAGTGGACTGAAAATATTGGACTGAGTTCCAACTTTAGTAGTTGTGGTGCAGAGAGAGGATGAACTCTTCTTGACGTTCACTGCCGCCCATCATCACCTTTGCTGCGATGATACATTAACCTATTGAACGTTGTGATCCATCTGTTGCATTCGTAGCATCGCCATTGAAATCATTTAATGTATATTTACGGCATACAATGACTTGAAAGGGCTACCTGACGTACCAACTCAGTGTTTTTATCTTCGGGACACAAAGTCTGGCACCGATTTGGCGAACTCTGAGGGATGAATGGCCCAGTTTTTTTCAGCGCGAGTAATCGAACCAAAGACCATTTGTGCATTGCAAGGCGCTTCTAACAGGTACGCTACATGTGTCCGTATGATGTGGATAACGGAATTAGTATTGTCGATGTTAGAAAAAAAAGTACAACTACACCAGTTGCCATTTACTTCTTTGATTGGTCTTTTCTAAACTTAAATCGTTTACTGATTTACTGTGCACAATCCTTATGTACGACTTATTAAACAGTGGATAAACAAGTACCTCCTAACGGTTTACAGCCTCGTGGCTGGGAGGTGTTCCTGGGTGTCGGGCTGCAATGCATAGCGGGAGATTCATCCCCTGGTAGGGTCTCCCAAGCTGAGAAAGAATCCGGCGTTTCCATCAGGATGCCTAGCTAAGAGTAAACCAATACCAGGATCCACCACCGTCCTGGTATCGAAGTTGCATGGTGGCAAATCTCCCTCTGATCCATAAGGGCTGCGATTGCCTGTGGTGGTGAAGACCTGGGGCAGACTTTGGCCGGGCTGATCTCGGGATTCCAGGCAACAACAATGGCCTAACCAGCAAATCTCAGAAAAATGGAGACTATGCTAGGGCCCGCACGACCAGTGAGGACGGTCCATTCAAGTATCAAGTACCGAGTAGGAGTAAATAAGTAAGTTTGTGATTACAGCCTTTATAGCCGGAGTAAGAATTCACCTAAGCTTCCTTGATAAAATTGTGTCGCATCAAACACGGTACCACCACTCGGTCACTCAAAAAGCAATAAGTTGCAAGTTATTTCAAAGTACAGAAAACCTACACAACAATGACAAGGGACGTATTTTTCGCTTAATAACCTGGATCTTAAAGTGATTTTCAGGTCCTGCGCAGTTCAGGTACGGTGGCATCAAAGAGTAAAAATAATAGACATAAACGATTAGATGAGAAGCAGCGGTGACATGCATAATTGACAAAACGTGGTGGCCAGTAATTCTTACGTGTAGTAGAAAAGCTCCAAAAAGTTCAGATATTAAAAAACTTTACAGGGTTTTTAATAAGGCTTCTAAAAGACGGTTTTAATTAAAACATCTCCTGGCAGCACAAGAAGTAAAATATCGAAGCGGTTCTGCGTGGGTGTGAAAAAAAGTCATTTAAGCTAAACAAGAAAAAGAACTCAACAAATTTAAAACACCACGATTGGTTCAACAAGAATGTGGCTGGCTTTTTTTGCGCCATATCGAGTTGTTTTTGCAAAAACTGTAAAATGAACAGAACCGTTGTAATGTGTTGTTGCTACAGGTGCAAAACTGCTTGACAGAACTGGGCACTTGAAGAGAACACATTTATGAAGTATTTGAGAATATTGTGAATGCTGGCAACTGTCTAGATGTATGATACCTTCCCATCAATTCATAATAGTGTGACGCAGAGAAATCATAAGGGAGAAAAAAGGCTGGATAGAAGACGAATTCATTTCCTGTGAAGATAGTCACACAACTGTTCGTTAGAGTTGAAAACCTTAGCACGTTATGAAAGAGACAATAAAGACAAGGAAATTGCACACACCTATTTAAGAGATTTTATGAACTTTTAGTTAAATATGGTGGATTTGGGTCCGAACCTTTACAAGTGGGTTACTTTAGTTTCTAGGATATAAATAAAATATGTTACGCGTCTAACCCGCCTTGGTTTTCTGGTGATCGATGGAACTGGAGCTACACTCTTTATACTCAGTGTTTACTGATTTACAAAACCTGAAATCATAGCAGTTAGCCAGATTCGAAAGGACGGAGACCGAGTCCTACCCTACCCGCATGGCGGCCGAAGTGGGCACTAAGACCTAGCTGAATTATGAGGGCTAGATTGAGGAGTAATTCGAAACAAAGGATAACAGGATAAAATAAGTACAGAGGAGAAAATGTCGAAAATCCTCTTATTCTACAAAAAGTTCAAAACGACAGTGCAACAATGACAATAATGATAGCAATAATAATAATAATAAGGATAAAGGATAAAGCTCTCGGTGTTGATCAATCCGAGGGATGCGCCATGCATTCAACTTCATTAAGTGTTGTTGGAGGTGATTGAATGCATATCTGGCCTTGACAATGAATCGCGGTGGCTTACCGATGCATAGATCCAGTGCTGCTATTCTCCCAGACAAATCTGGTACCAATTTGCCGGTCACGGAGGGATAGAAGGCTTGGTGGGCCATGGACCGGGGATCGATTCCACTTGCGTGTCGCAGTGGCCCCTCCAACCACTGCTCAACACGCGTAGTAATGATAATAGTAATAATAATAGCAATAACAATAATAGTAATAATAGTAACGACAACAAAGACAGTAACATCTACAACAACAGCGAGACTGAAACATATCACCAATGTCTCCACGTCGTCATAGAGCTCACAACTGAAGTGTATATAAAAATAAGTAAAAGACGAGTGCAGGGAGTGAAAAATAACTGGTTTCCGTAGTCGACGGAAAGTAGAGAAGGAAAACGCTATCACTATATTAAGTACTAAGTTCTCCTCAAACAGTGGATTCAATGATAACATAACCCAATCAATGGACCACTAAGAACTAATTAAAAATAAATTTTATTCCGTGATGCTCACTTACTTACTTGGATGGCCCGCCTTCACTGGTTGTATGGGCCGTAGCACAACTTCCATTCTTTGGAGATTTTCTAGTTTAGCACTTGTGATTCCCTAGAGACCCGAGGTCAGCCTAGCCGAAGCCTCCTCAGGTTGTTATGGATGACAGGGAAATTTTCCACCACGCGACTAGTTTAATAACAGGACAGCGGTGGATCCTGGTATTGGTTTACTCTTGTCGGAGCTTCCGGATGGAAACGCCGGACTCCATTTCACCATGGGAGACCCTGCTAAGGAAATGAATTCAGCGCCGTACATCGCAGCCCGACACCCAGGAACACATCCCAGGTACGATGAGGCGGTAAACCGTTGGCTGTTCCGTGATAATGGATGATAAGGTGGAACAGATAGGATGAAATAGCAAATAACAGATAAAATAACTGTTATTACGTTGAATCATTCGGCAATTACCAAATTCCTTACAGAAAAAAACAAGAGCTATCGGAGACTGAAAGATTGCCTTTGTGCCCTAAATGGGCAAGAAACTGTCGTCTTTCAGAAAGAAGAACTTGCATAGCGTTAATGTTTTTCTATGACTTTAATGAATATCACTTATAGAATGGACTACGCGAGAACTATGGAGGAAATGCAGCTTAATCAGAACCAGCTTTTGGTTCTCTTTTAAATTGCTAACAGGGAAGAAAAATAATGGACAAAAGATGAGCGCAGAAAAGTTTATTAGAGAATTAAGATGCTTCTCGAGTTAAACTCGTGAAGATCGGACGAAATTCTCTTGGTTATGCAAATAGTATTAAACGCAGAGCCCTTAAACATGGGATGCGAGGCAATCGCTAGTCAGCGCTTCATCTCCATGCATTTCATGGGTATCGATTAGCATGGTAAACTATATCCTAATACGCTGCATGATTCGAAGTTTAGCATACATCGGTTAAGCAGTAAGTCAGTGAGGAGCTGAAGGAAAAAGTACCTGCTCGATGAATCGGTTGTCAGAACACGTGCTATCCAATCGGCGCTATTTGATCAGTGCCAGTGTTTGGAGCATAGTGGTTCTAGTTGACAAAAGGAAAGCTATTCACATACAAGCTAGCTTGTTTTCTTCGTTGTCACAAAGTGAAAATTTATCCTCCTTTCGTCAAAAATCCCGAAAAAATTGTTCCTATTTTATCAGTGATTTGTAAAAATTCCACTAAAAACAGCCGGTCATTGACAAACCTTTCATCGGGTTTTTCAGATTCCATGATCCATAATGATGATTTAACGACTCAGGGATAGTGGGAGTTTAAATGATATTTATTAGGCCACTCCTATAAGGCAGAGCATTACAGTACTTTTTACTTGGACCAAAAATCAATATGTATCAAAATAACGAAAGACAACTGACACAATGAGAACACACACCAACAGAAGACCTCCTTCAGTTCATTTATCACTTCAATTTAACGAATCCCTCTTTACAATAAGATAAAACGATAACGAACTGGATACATTCAAAGAAATACATGCTTACATAACAGAAAACCTGACCGTAAAATAATGAAGGCGAAAAATGGGAATCCTACTCTTCTCCTTGCCAAGAGGAATTGATTGGAGAGTTCGAAACTAAATTTGAACAAGAACCCATTGAAATTCAGGATTACTGACGATTCAACTAGACGTCATCAATTCAATTCCGATGAAAATCTTAAAGTAGTTACGACAGATGGCGATTTCTAGCTCAGTGCCATTCTGTTCGGAACAGCTTCAAAGATCCACTGGCAAAGAAAGAAAAAATACGAAATTTGTCACAAAGGGACACTGACAAACGAGAAATGGACCACCACCGTATAAAATCGTCCGGTTTGGTGGTTGGAGGGCAGCGCTTGCCTCCACTCGGCCCTCACCAACTGAGCACAACGGTGCCGAGTTTATCGGGCAGAACGAGAGTGCCAGGGAACTGTGACAAGACAGCATAGTGCCCGGGGTGGGTTCCAGACGAGCAACGCCCATTCATAGCGACACGCACAAAGACGCAGAGTGGGATAGGTGACGATGACGGAGACGACGTTCCAGGCTGCAGAAGACGTGGCCTCTTTGACGTGCTTCTGATGACTCTCGGTCCATCCCGAAGCTGTCGAACTAAGTATCGTATAGTCAACGATGGAAATCACTCTGGAATTGTTTGAGATTTAAGAACTCGTATTTTGGCTGCCGAAAGCTCACGTGAGTATCTATGATTTTTATGCCCTGAGTTTTCCAGACTTTTGGCGATTGTCCTATCCGAGTCTGTTCGCTGTGTTCACAAAAAGGCTATTAATTTTGTCAGAATGACTGTAATTGTGAATAGTGTGACTTATCTATTCTTGGCTTAAAATATTCATACGCTGGTTTCAATTTTAGTTTAATAGAACGGAGAAACGCAGACAATGAGAGTAGATGTCAATAAGCTTGACGTACTAACTAGTATTACCGTATACAGAGCTCTTTCTCTGCGTCTATAACTATGCTTCTCAAAGCGTTTTAAAGCCTTAAGGTGACTAAACATTTACTTCCGACACCAGTTGCAAGTAATAGAACGATAATTAGCTAATCATACGTCATACGTCATCCAATTTCGGTGGATCGATTGAAGAAAAAATATAGAAAAAAGGATCCAGTTCGAGAATTTTCATCCGTTCCTATAGTTATGGTAATGAAGTACTGTTCTTGTTGCCTCTTCACATTTCAATCCTGCCTTTCCTTGTTTTCTTTTTTCTTTTCTTTTTTGTTCTAAATTTCTTTTCATGAGTTTTTCTAGTACTGGGCAGCGGAATGAATATAATTATACTTTATTCGGGTGAATGCAATGTTTTGGAACTCGTCCAGAACCATTTTTTCCATACAACTATATCAACTTACGTAGACTTTCTACAACGTTGTGATAAGCTGATTACATTACTAACAATAGATAAGGCCTTCGCATTAGTTACTGAGGGATCTGCCAAGCCATTCACGAATTCGACTTTATTAAGCACTGTAGAAGTAGTTCACTTCATATGATAGGCCTTTGCAAAGACTTGTGTTGCCTACCGTGGTATCCAGTCAATGTTTTTTTTCCTAATCTTCCAGATAACTTTAGTAACAGATTTCCTGTCACCTAATGATGGAAGGCTTGGCTCATTTTGGACGTGAGATCGAAACAAACACCTGGTTTGTATTAAAGTGCATTATTGAATACTGCTCCACAGGTGTACTGATTAAGTGATTACAATGAGACTATGTGAAAGTAGTTGTGTTTTACTTACCTTAACAATCTCTAAGCAGAAAACCGCGGCCGGTAATGGTGACAGTAGTCGTAGTAGCAATATTAACAGTAACAGTAAGAGTAATAGCAATGCTGGCAATAATAATAGTAATCGTAGTAGTTATAACATATATAATAGTATAATAATATAATATTAATAGCAGCAATAATAATGAGGGAATGCAGGTGTCGCTATAGTAGTGGGTACTGGAGCTTTTCAGTTTGTGAAAGGTCGTGGTTTGACACAATTGAGTCAATCTTGCCACCCATACAACACCTCTAAGCACTCGGGAGATGGCTACCAGTGGGAGCACTTTGATTCCTCTGACTCTCAAAACCTGGCGACTGCCTGTGATGAGGGACTGCGAACAACCCAGTACTGTTATTTTGGGATTTAAAGTAAAATGGAAATAACGTGAACTTAAGCAGCATTCATGAAGAGGACTGTCGTGTAGAGGCAATAGAGCCCACATGCAAATCGGAAGATCTTTATGGGATGTAAATGATGCAAGGAAACGAATCGAATGCAAAAAGTGCTCCTATTCGTTCACTGTGAGATGTCGGGCTGGCAAAAATGTAAAATAAAAAGATAGTGACGACATAATAGGGAACGATCGAGAAAAAAAATTTAGTTGTATCAACTGCACCAGATAATGATTGAATGAATGGGAGAGGCTATAGAAAAGTCCCCATTCTTCGTTGTCACTCACCAAATGGAAGGACACGAAACGGATCACATTTCTATTTTCCCACGAGACCTTTGGTTTCAGTGGGCCTTTTTTCTTCGCCTCTCTCGACGAATGAGTAACGATGGATCGAGCTAGTTGAGTTGCGCTGATGGAAAACGGAGGGAGAGGACAAAAACTGGTGCTCTTTAGCTCAGTAACACTTGGGGACATTCGTTAAGGACGACTACAAAGCGGCTACGTTTAAGTCACTCGACATGGAGAATAGAAATCTCGTAGTTCAAACAAATCCACCGACGAGCTTTCATATTCGGTGGAAGGGCAACGACGAATCTGAAACGAGCACCATATCCTTCAATTTAGTTATGTCGACGGACAAGTACGTCGGTGTGTTTAGTTGGCCCATTTGTCCTCCGGCCCTCTGGGGAGCAACCATATAGCTTTATAATTCACCGATTCGGAATCTCTCTTAATGAAATCTGTGGACGGATCAGATTTTAGAGATAAACATCAAGATTGAAAGCTATGAATTAGGGATGAGAATAAGAATAACAATACGAACAAGAATAGAAACAAATAGAGACACGAGGAGATACCAAGGGTGCATATCCTTTGTGTCTTTTTTCCGTGTGAGAAGCCTGTTAGCCAGTGGCCTTGCGTTGTGTGGGAATGTCGTTCTCAGTACTTTTCAAAAGTTTTATGTCTCGGCGTGGTGACAAACCTATCCATAGTTTTTTCTTGATACGTACCAATGCTCCTAGCTTTCATATAAGCTATTAAATGAGAATGATGAAACGGGAACGATTATCTATGCTTGAATTTGTCTCGATTCACTGGCAAAAAAACTTTCTGAAAACAAAAGTCCTTTAATGCTCTTGTTTAGCAAACATGAGGTATTATTTTATCCTTTATTCAAGAATAAACTGACGTTTCGGCGGATTTCGCCTTTCTCAGACCCTGGAAAGGTTAAGTTGACCGCAATCCACCCACCCAAACACCTTCATAACCAAACAGAGCAAACGCTAAACAAAGATTTCAATCACCTTGAACACAGAATAGCTTCTTCTCATACTCTTCGCTTTCTATGAATCTACGTCATGTTGAGACCAACCGCACAGAGTTCATATGTAAGCGGAATGTGCCCCTCCTATCAGAATAACAGGTTTAAAGACTGCCCAATATCAACACCAAAAATGCTTTTTATTACAAAAACAGCTATTTTTAGAAGTGAAGGATTCATGAATTGTATTGATTGTTAGTATGGAGTAAGTCATAGGTAAAGACATAATAACCGTTTCTTTTCCGTGAGGACAAAAAAGTCCATGGTTCAACATATTCTTGTAAGGACACAGTGGTAACGAAGGTAGGAATAAAACCCAGCGAGTAAAGATTGAAGAGATTAAGGTAAGATAAAAGGACAATGAACTGATTTCTCTTCTGCTCTGCCCTCAGAGAATCGATACGCTTTATAGGTGGAACGTATGTGACTATTATGTCGTAAATGTGAAAAGTGTCGTTTACTTTCCAGTTCCTTTTTCTACAATGCTTAAACAGTCTTGTTTTTTTAAGAACACTGTTCAATAAAGCATAGCGGCGATAGGAAGTGATTTCAATGCATACATAACTGAAGGCACTTCTCAACTTTAGACACAGATACAGACACATTTGAGCTCATAGAGAACTCAACTATCCATCCTTTTCAGGGAGGAACGCGTTCACCACCACACCACGAGGGCCCTTTGTTTCGCCTGTCTCTCAGCTAGTTCTATCCATCAGCGCCATCAGCAATCACCCGTCAGCGGAACTGATCTGGGGAGCCCACTGATATGATAGATGAAACTAGCTGAGAGACAGGCGAAACAAAGGACCTGCATGGTGTGGTGGTGAACGCGTTACTCCTCGGAAAGGACAATAGGACGTTCGTTCCCCACCTCAGACACCTGTGGTCCAGAGTTTTGCAAATATCCCAGCAACATTGTGGTTGTATTTCGCTTAGTGCCCTGCCGTGCCACGGATCTCCCTCATATGAGGGATCTCGAGCCGGTTAGTTGCGAGACTACGTGGCACGTCTCCAGGTGGCGGATAGGGGGTTAATGGCGGACGAAAAGCGACCTTTGCTTCCCTGAGACGCAGGTGGATCCAAGAGATGAACACCCTGTTTCTGCTGCGTTGATTTGGCACATACTTTCTGTATTTGCTAGGCGTATTCATGCGTGTATGTGTGGGTGCATTTTGCTTATGCAGATTGTATTCTACGAGTCAATTCGGCCAAAAGCCTGCAATCAAGTGACTGGGAAGTATATGGGAGGCGGTTAGGAGTCGCCTCCAACAAATAAGCTCAATGTTCACTCTGGGAGAGCCTGGCAAGCTACCCGTGAGTATATCCAGCCTCCATGTTCAGAGGCTAGCAAGCTATACGTGGGTAACAAAAATGCTAAACACAGTAAAAAAACGGGCCTCATTCCTCTGACCCCGAAAGAGCGCCAATTTCGCAGCTTTGGGTAGGACAAGTACGGAGAGGCTGCTAAAATCTCAGGGCCAATGGAAGCTGCCTGGATTTGAAAGAACTATGGTGACGATCTGTACCTACAATACACGTACACTTGCATCCGAGTCATCGATAGAAGAGTTGCTCATGAGAGAAAGAACGATAAAGTACGACGTCATCGGTCTGCCCGAGACGAGAAGATGCCAGCCTTTCAACTCCGTCTATGACGCCGGAGAAGAACTATTCCTCGGAACATGCGACATGCGACAGTAGAGGAGTCGGTGGCGTCGCCGTTCTCGTCAACACGAGTTTGTCCATGAACATCGATTCATTCGAACAACTTACAACCCGAATCGGACGTTTACGATTAGAGAGACGTGGATCAATTCCGGCTTTGACAATCTTCGTCGTTTACGCGCCGATACCAAACTATGACGAAGAAAAAGTCGAAGTGTTCTATATTGACTTGGAGAAGTTCTACAGGAATGACCACACATTCTTCAAGGTCATCATTGGAGATTTCAACGCCAAGATTGGACCAAGAAGAACGTCTCAATAACGTCACAATGGGAAATACGGATTAGAATGGAACGAACAGGGTGAGCGGCTGTCTGCGTTTATCATGGCGACCAAGACAATCTGTGGTAACTTGCAATTCCAGAAACGCCACCCTCAGCGCTGGATGTGGGAGCCTCCCAATGGAGAGTCCCATAACGAAATAGATTTCATCATAGTAAATAGAAAGTTTCGCCTAACCGATGTCGCTGTTGTCCCAAAATTCTACACGGGACCAGACCGTAGTCTCCTTCGTGCAAGATTCTATTTCTCGCGGAAAGGAGAAAAAGCCGCTAAATTCCAAAACCGAGGGCGCAGAATCACCGCAAACTGGGATTTATTCAATTCATTAGTCGGCTGTTGGAAAGATGCCGTTGTCGATAAAATCGACGAAGAATACAATCCGCTCATTTAACATCTTCACGTTAGTGCTATGAAAGCTCAGAGTTCGAAAGTCACCAAGAGACGTTTGCCTCCAGAAACACTCGAGCTAATACGCCAGCGTGGAATCGCACGAGCTGCAGGCAGCCGCGAACTAACGTCCAAACTTGCAAAACATTGCAGACAGGAGACAAAAGATCTTAAAGAGCGAAGAGAAGCAGTAATGGTCGAAGCTGCAGAGACTGGGAAAAGCATTCGCAAAGCCCACCAATGCTTCGCCAATTACAAGACCAAGATGATTGCACTCCGACGCCCAGACGGGACGGGACAGTTCCGTCCAGAAAGGCAATGGAGAAAATCATTCACGAATACTACTCAGATCTCTTCGATAGCCACGTCCACCTTCCGTCATATGAAATAAAGGAGGATGGACATATTGTACCACCGGTTCTCACTTCCGAAATCCGACATGCCATTTCGTTGGTGAAAAATCGAACAGCGCCAGGTCCGGAGAGAGTAAGACCAGAACACCTGAAGAACCTTCCGCCAGTCGTCGTAAACACACTGGCTCAGCTCTTCACACGTCAGCTGTCTGAATGCAAGGTCCCTACTGAGTGGAAGACCAGCATGACCGTGTTATTGTTCAAGAAGGGTGACCTGCACAATATCGGTAACTAACTCCCAATCTGCTCACTGTCTGTCGTCTACAAACATTTCACTCGAGTCATCCTAAACAGGATTGACAGAACACGAGACGAAGGGCGGCCATGTGAGCAAGCAGGGTTTCGAAGAGGATTTAATACGATGGACCACATCCACACGGTAATACGGCTCATTGAAGTCTCGCGAGAGTACAGTAGACCGCTCTGTCTCACTTTCATCGATTTACAGAAGGCCTTTAATTCAGTTGAGATAGAAGCAGTCTTGGAAGCCCTTGATAGTCAGTGGGCCCCTACTGAGCAAGTAAGGATTCTTCGTGAGCTGTACAAAAATTTCACAACCAAGATGTCACCATTCTACAACGATATTAACATTGACGTCAAGAAAGGAGTCAAGCAAGGCGATACCACCTCGCCAAAATTATTTACCGCCACCATCCGGAACGTCATGCGAACATTGGAATGGGCCATGATTGGAAGTGAAAATCGATAATCGATAATTATACCATTTTCGCTTTGCTGATGACATGGTCCTTATAACACCAAACGTTAGCCTAGCGGAACGTATTATTGACGACTTTGATGAAGCCTGTAGAAAGATTGGTCTTCGTCTAAATCTGACAAAAACGATGTTTATGAAGATCGGATTGATTTCGCGTACCCCATTCACGCTCAGCGGAACGAATATCTCCGAATGCACCAGTTATATCTATTTAGGTCGGGAAATCAATATGATGAACGACTTAGCTCTAGAGCTAAGCAAAAGGAAACGAGCAGCTTGGGGAGCTTTCGAGAGTATCGAGGGTGTGGTGAGTAGAACAAAGAACACCCGACTCTGTGCCTACTTTTTCGACTCAGCGGTGCTTTCTGCCCTAACGTATGCGTCAGAAACCTGGTCGCTGCGTAAGCAGGATAAATGATCACTCAGTGTTATTGAACGTGCAGTCGAAAGAGCGATACTAGGAGTATCCCGTTTTACACAAGTAAGGGATGGGATTCGAAGCTCCGATCTGCGTCAACGATCGAAAACCAAAGATGCCGTTCTGTACGCCAAACAGTCGAAGATAAGGTGGGCCGGACACTTAATGCGTATGAATGACAGCCGATCGACAAGAGCCGTTAGTGATTGGATTCCTCGGGATGTCAAACGTACTGTAGGAAGATCACCGACACAATGGTCAGAGTTCTTCACAAAGAGTCTTGAAGAAAGATATGATGCTGGACGAGTCCCTAGAGCGAGCAGAACCTACTAGGCTACTCTTGTACACGACGGGGAAAAGCGGAAGATTTACTGGCGCTCGCTCCAGTCACTCGACAATCAACGGAACCACAGGTGATACAGGCGATGCTGCCGTTAAAATTGTAGCAGGCAGAAAATAAAAGGTAATAACATTGTGATTTCAACTGTTTTTTTAGTTATTATGTATTTGTATGACCCGTTATCTTCCTATCTACACTGGCGATTCCAGCAGCTCTTTCGTTCTGTTCACTTTCTCGCACTCATCGTCCATAAAGATCATTGAACTTTTGATGCTTTAGTACGGCTGCTAGTTGAGGATTGTTATCGTCTTTATGAATGCTGTCGAATGCTGGTGGAGTCGATTCTCCCTTCTGTACTGCGATTGCTGTGCTAGCGCGTTCTTGCGATTTGAATGGACAAGTTGGGCCTAGGCAAGTCTGGCACCAATTTTCCGACCCTAGAGGATGATAAGCTTCGCGAGTCTGAGGCGGGGTCGAACCAGATTCGTGCCCGACTTTAACGGCACCGCTACACCTACGCAAGGCTTGCCTGACCTTTATTAATTGAAATTTAGGTGGATAGAGTCTACAGGTCAATATCTAACTTTCTGCATTGTACAGTGGTGAAATTCAGATTTTTGGAGCGAATGAAACTTTATTTTTTTCCGCCCTTCTTATATTGAGTGTCAGTGCGATAGAAGAAGTAGAAAATCGTCGCCTAGAAGGACGTTACTGGAAACACATCTTCAGTGCAAATGTAATCGTGTTTACTCCTAGATTTCAGAGACCTCTTAGTGTACTAATGTTTATTTGAAATTTCGTTTCTGCAGGAATGAAAGGCAAGTGATCTGTTAGAAGAAACATGTATACCACTTGTGCGGTGCGTGAAGTTTCTTCTATGTTTTCTTTTCCAATCTTTAGAGCAGTATGTATCTAACTATCTAAAGGTATCCTCAGTTTCTATCCACTGCTTGCTCGTTTTTAATGGCAGGGTATTAAGTGGATCAACCCAGATCAACCCCGCTGACGGGTGATTGCTGTGGCAAAAAGATCGATAGAAATAGCTGAGAGACGTGCGAAACAAAGGACCCGCATGGTGTGGTGGTGAACGCGTTACTCCCCGGAAAGGACAATAGCGCGTTCGTTCCCCACCATAGACACCTGCGGTCCAGAGTTTTGCAAATATCTCAGCAACGTTGTGGTTGAAAAATAATAGTTATTCACTACTTAACTATTTAGTACTATGCTATACTATTCAATTACTTACTTATAACTCAAATAAAGTTTCGGCGGTTTAGCCTTCTCAAGGGCTCGGAAAAGCCAAATTGGAACGTGAACTACTCAGTCAAACACTATAATAACCTCACCAGAAGAAACTTAGCACATAGATTTAAGTGCTACTGGATTTCTCTAGGACCAACTTGCTCCCTGTAACCCACAAACGCTGATGAATGGTTGTGATGAAAGCATGGGAGCGCTCTAACGCGGCTATCCCAGGATTCGTGGGAAAATCGGCTCGACCAGCACTCAATTAAATTCACGAAGAACGCATGAAATCCTCAAGCACGAGCCGTATCCACAAATCTAGAGGCATTGTGGTTGAAAGTTGTGAAGAAACGAGTTAAATGAGGGAAAACCGGATATCTGGGCCACATCCGTTACCGTGTGGTGCAAAAAAACCTTGCACGTTGATTTGAATAAGATTTTGCAGTTCCCAGGATCGACTTTCTGTTAACCTCGGTACTGGATTATAAATGCGTCGTTTTCTTGTTCAGCAATCGCGAGGTTGTTATACAGTATACATTTAGGACGCATCATATGTTTATTTGAGTTATAAGTAAGTAATTGAATAGTATAGCATAGTACTGAATAGTTAAGTCGTGAATAACTATCATTTTTCCCGGATGGTGTAGTGGTGAAGTGCGCTGCTCCCCGGTAAGGACAACAGCGCGTGTTCGTTCTCCACTGCATACACCTGTGGTCCGGAGTTTTGCAAATATCTCAGCATTTCATACGAGTTATATTTCGCAACATAACCTGCCATTAAGAAGAAAAAAGGCAGTAAATAAAAGAGTTAAGATTATCATTTTTCATTTTTAACATCCTCGTGAACACTAAAGAAGAAAACATTGACGGAGAAGCATATTAAGAACTAAATGTTACCAAGTTCCTTTACATTGACGGTGTCACGTACAACATCATTTTTTCCTCATTTATTAAAACAACTGCATAAAGATAAATATTAATATTCCACCGTTTACGTTTACGTTTCTAAAGTTTTAGTTCAACGTATTTTTTTGAGGAGAGGCTTGCATGTTACTTGTAAGTATATTAGCCTTTACGGTCGAACCCCGTAAACCACACTTGCATATTTCTCACGAAATGTGGGAAAAATAGGCCTAATTCCTCCCACCTTCAAGGAGCTGCCATCGAGTCAACGCTTCGAAGGACGAGTACGGAGAGGTCCTTGAAATCTGAGCTTCATTTAAGGATGCTTATCTACGGTGACAATTTGTACGTACTCATAGGCTCGCTAGCACTGGAAATTTCGTTGAGGTTGCTTTCAGAGAAGATATGTGTGTGATAGAGATAGAAGAGCCTACACGAAGTTAATAAATTGGTCTCATACGGCCAACGTTTCGACGTCTTCTTCATCAGATCCGACGACCCGAGTTGATGGTGTAATTTACACACATGTTGGTTATTTTACTTCCGAGGTTAAATGACGGTCAGTTGAATTATTGAAAGGATATAGCGAACTAATCGCAATTCAAAGTACTGAAGAAGAACAGCCCAGTAGGCGACATTGATCTCTTCATCATAATAAATTTAGCTACGAGCACTGAATCATAAGAACAAGTAACAAAAAGAATAAGATTTTTGTGGTAGAAATGATTGCGCCAAAACCCTGTAAAAATAAACTATGAGGAAGGAAAAATCATGTGTCATATTATCTGGGCTCGAAGAGGTTTCACAAAGAAGGACACACCGTCCGTCTACAAGGTCACCATAGACGGCTTCTGTGCCAAAAATGACTCTAAGAAAAATCCTTTAGTGTTTCACCTCAAGATCTGTGGACAAAAAATACAAGTTAAGAGACCGTTCGAGTTAACTATCCAAATCCAAAAGACTTTCTTTTCGATGTTATAGGGTCATTTCTATGGAAAGCACTACAGCGAGAACCCACAACATCTTATAGTAAAGGGAAGGCTTAATCCAAAGAATAGCTTTGTCTTTCAAATGGTCTACATTGCATCGCATGATCGTTTTATCTACATAAGAATCTCGTTTTTTCCAGAATAAAAGAACTTCAGAAAATTTAAGAAATGAAATCGCCAAATCATTATTAATAGGCCTATTGCGACTTCTGGAAACACAACGTTATCGAGGAGGAGTGGTTTGAATACGGGTATTTGTTCTTATTTATAAACGTAGCCAGCTACGGACATTCATCAAGTCTTGTCAAAGCTTGTGAATGTCTGTGAATAAGCGATAAAAAAGATTCTGTTGTGAGAAAAACAACAGCGCTGACGAAAGCCGCTAACGGTGTGAAGCTAATAGCCGATTGCGTGCTGATACTTCTTCAATTAAATGATTGAAGGACGTCTAAAAAACAGCTTTTATTTAGTCTTGACTTAAACGATCACTGCTTTTCTAGATTATTCAGCTAGCACAAGGTAGGAACAAAAACTTTTCTTCGGCTAACATTTCGCCTCTTTCGTCTTCTTTAGAGCCGGACTGATTCGACTTGATTACTATAGCCATTCATCTTCGCGAACTGGGTGCTTCTGGTCGCATAAAGTCGAATCCGAGGAATTAAAGCAGGTTGAGCGGTATCTGGAGTCAACTGGGTTCCGAAGGAGATAAATTAGACGCTGCAAAGGAAGGCCTACATCGTGAGGACGGACAGCAACAGAGAATCGGCTCGAATCCGAGAACTAGGAGAAAGCACGGAAACAGCCAAGTAAGGATTTTTATAGCGGCCTCGTCTTAGCTCAATAACCAAGAAAAATTTTTGCCAAATAAATTTGATCCGATGTTTATTAATCACTTTATCAAGACAGGCAATGAAAATGGTCACGAACACACTTCCTGCGACACCTTTCACTACCACTTCCTTCTTCCTTATGAAAGGGATTATGGATATTACGCTGCAACGGCTTCGTTCTCGAAAATCTGACGAGCTATTTTATCGTTGTTGAGCTGCCATTAACGTAATTGACAGAACATTGGATGAAGGAAAGTACAAAGGGTGACCGATTTGCCTCTAGAAGCTCCGGTTATCTACGACTTCGTGTTCAGTGCGGTTTTATCAGCAGAATTTCACTGTTCTAAAACTGCATTTTTGTAAATGCACTAGGAGGAGCTTCAAGTGGTCAAAATTGTACATATACATATATATATATATATATCACACCTATAAAGGTTTATTTAAGGTATATATATATAGGATTTTATTTTATTTCATACGACCCGTCTTTCACAACTGCCGTGCGAATCTCAGCAGTTGACGCATTCAATTCGTTATCTCGCATTCATCATCAACGAAGGTCTTCCAACTTCTATCTGCGATTCCGGTTGCTGCCTAAAAATTTTCATTTTATCTTCAATGTCTCAGAATGCTGGTCGAGCAATTCTCCCTAGAATCCTGGAATGGCCTGACTGTTGTGTTCCCAAATGGACTGCAGAGAGTGATTTTTTCCCGGACAAGTCTGGTACTAATTCGCCGAACCCGGAGGGATGAGAGGCTTGGTTGCCACGGAGCGGAATCGAAGTGGCATCATGCTCGTGATGAACTTCATTACTACCGCTGCGTTATCCACCGCCTAAAAATTTGTGCAGCTGGAAAGTGTTCCGCAAGGTTAATGTTATTTGTTCTTTTTATACGTCACTGTAATTTCAGCGCTTCTATACCCTTTCTAAGTCTCTCGTTTCTTCCTGAAGTAATGCAAACTTCATGACGTAGAGATCTAGTTCCAAATAGACATAGGTGGAACCCTTAGAGATACTTGTTCTGCACAGGGTGAATAGGTCCTAAGAAATGGATTATTTTTCTTAAAAGAAATGCTTTTTTTGAGGCTCAACAGAAGATCGATCATTCCACAACCACTGGTTTCACCTGGCCTAACTTGTTTGGGTTAAGGGAGCGGACGTAGGCTTTCGACTTCCACTTCTACATTTATCCCATTTCGGCCATGGGCTTCTGAACATTGACACCAAAAAATTTTGGCGTTATGGGCTCTGAAATACCTCGACAAACAAAGGTCAGACCAGTCGCCGTAAATGTCAGGATATTCGGACACTACAACTGTGAAAGCGAGCCGTTAGCTAATGTTTATATTGCTGTTGAAGTCAGTGTTTATGTTCTACGGAATATCGAATGTCCAGCAGGATGGCTTGGCTACAGTACTCGATGACCAGACTATCCACGAATCCCAGAGGAAAATGGTGACAGAGTTTTGATTACGTGTAAGCTTTTCTTGGAAAAATATACTTTTTATTTTTTTCGTTTTAGGCAAATCTTATCTTTTTTTCATCATCATATTGCTCTTGACTACACTAGTACCCTAGTAAGGTGAACTTAACCGGATTCAACTTCATGCGAATCTATAAGGACAAGCAATGAAATGGGAAGAAATTACCTTAACGTGTACTTTTGGTAACATTCAACGATCGGAACTAACCGAAAGCACTTATTACTATTTTTGTGAAGGATAACAGCACCATTCTAAGAATGTAGAAGTAGTGTGTTTCCGTTAACTATAAAGAGAAGTGGGCAAAATTCGCAGAAAAGCCATAAAATTGCGTTAATTTGAAAAAAGAAGAAATCATTCAGTTTTTACCTATTTCTTCATCGGTGGTCTCATACATTGTTCAAATTCTGATTCAATCATAAATAGCTGATGGCAGCGTTAGGTAGGAAATTAGCTGAGAGAAACGCGGAGCAAAGGGCTCTGTGGTGCAATGCTCCGGCCTCGGGAAAGAAGTCGTGGTCCGATCTGGCCACTGGTCCAGGTTTTGGGAATATCTCAGCATTGTTACAATCAATACAATAATTCATTGTTTTTTCGATGGGCAAACACATGGTTGTTATTATGTTATTTATTCGCAATACCTAACGTTTCGGTAGTTTAGCCTTCTTCGAAACTTGCTAAGGTTAAATGACATGCCCTCTACTCAGTCAAACACTTTCATAACTCAACCAAAAGAAACTCGATTCATAAATTTCATTCAAGCAATAAAAAGCTTTCATCAAGTATTCACTGTTTCATTCTTTATAAGTCGTCCTGTTATTGTTGAAGACAGGCAGTTAACTCTTAAACGAATGGGCAGCGGGCCTGGCCTAAGTCAGAAAATTACCCTGAGGTATGGAACGAGGTCATACATGGTCATAAGGCCCTCCTCTTTGTAGCCCATCTTGAGATTTTTGAAATTGATCCAAAGCGCTTCAAGAGTTTATCCGCCGCTGTTGGTTTAGATTCGTATGAGAGGATAGCGACCTTTACTTCAAAACCCTCGCCGTTTGTCTTCGTGTCCCATGCCCGCTCAATGGTTCTGCTGATCTTTGAGTCTCCCAGCAAGGCGCTCTTTTATATTGACGCGTAGAGGTCCACCCATTTCGTCAAAGTATTCGTCCTAATTCTGGTTCATCGTTGATCTCTGACGACTTTTGCGCCATAACACAAAGGATTGTTGGTCTTTTTTGCTGAATTCCTTAACTTTTTATTTGTATTTATTTCGCTATGAATTTCATAAACGAGCAATGAGCAGGAGGGTTCTGTGGGTGTTAAAGGGCTCGAATAAAAATGTAGGTTATTTAGAGCGTCATAAGTAGTAGGAACAAATTGGTTGTGCTGATGAGTGTCTTGTATTTAGAGCATTTCCAGTAGAGGTTGTTTTCACTGCAAAACACTGGTGTGTTTTGTGTGGACGAGTAGGAAAGTGGGATTTTGTCGTGCTACAATACTACAACGCTGCAGAAAATTCATTGACATCCAAGGCTGACATCGGTTACAGTATTCCGACAACGTTCCGCTCAATTGTCGTACCTTGTCTCCTCTTTGTTCCTTTAAAAATGCGTCGTTTTTTTCTCCTCCTACCTTCCATCGATTGGCAGAGCCCAGATGTAAAGAGTCCTTAAAAAGCAATTCCTTTTCTTAAAATTTTTACAGCTCATTTTCTAATAATTTTTTTTCAGGAAGTGAATATGGGAAGAAATCGTACAGTGTGGAGTTTTATTTAAAATTCGGCAATGAGCACCAGCATTGCCCATCGCCTAGGAACCCCGTCAGGAACTTTTGTGGGATGAAGGGCAACTTCTTCTATTTCTCTTTCAAGTTCCTCTAGAGTTTTCGGTTTGATAGAGTAGACATGCTGCTTTAACTAGGTCCATAGAAAAGAGGCGAGAGGATATTGTTTGAGATTCTAACTGACCATTTATGTGGACCACCGTTAACTCACCCATCTCCCACTTCGTACACTGTAAAAGGTAAGCCGTTTTTCCCCTTCCTTTTCTCGAATTAACTTTTTTTGGCTATAACTAAACACTGTTTAGCTTTTATTCACTGACCATTCTTTCTTCACGACAGCGTATTATGTGAAACACAACCACAAGGATGTTGATATATGAACAAAACTCGATGCCTCGGTTGGGCTTCGAACCTCTGGTTACTTCTTCCGAGGATTCATTTGCTATCATCCACAGCAAAAAAGTTTTTTAGCTTATTTTTCTCTCAGCCAGTTTTTTTACTTCTACTTGTGCTATCATCAGTCACTCTTTCGCTGTAAGTAAACATTTCTTGAACAACTTGTGCTACTGCTGCTCCACTGGAATTGAAACGGCGAACGCTTTCTCGTGTATCACTTAGGTAGATCTTGTAGCCATGAGTTTTGCGTAAGAAATCCTAATCGTCTTTGCGTCAGCTTAAACATGTCCTAGTTTGATGGTTTTTCACCGCTTTTACATTTTAACAACCGGTTCCCAAACCTGGTAACATGTCCTTTAGTTGGTGGCCCTTCGCTTACAGGGTAGAACGAAGAGCCAGGGTAGCAATGCTCCCAAAATCCTTGCAAAATAATTGCTATGTGAAAGGACAACAACATAAGTTTATCCTAAACTTAGTTGTTATTAATTTAATTATAATTTTTTCTAATGCAGATCATAGCTGGATGACGGGAATTGACAGTGTCCACATACTTGCTATATTAAAGTGCACCACCGAGTAAAGACCCGCATTCGAGCCGTGCTCCTTCCACTGAAATTGAGGCGAAGACGCCGAGCCGAAGCGTTAACCAAATAATAGTTTACATACCAACCACGTGTCAACTAAATCATATAGCAAACTAATAACATAAACCATCCCTCGTGAACAACACACGCGTGGTTCAGCACGAAGGCTCTGAGAAGAGTGAATTCGCCGAAACGTAATCCATCGAACAGCAGCAGCATAACAATGAGAACATCTACACCAGCCTCGCGTCAACTAAACAACGGCATTTCGTAAGGACATACAGATATATCTATTTGCATGATCTTATAAACTGATCTTCTCTAGTTGATGCGAGGTTGGCATAGGTCTTTGTTCTCTTTGTCGTTGTCGTTGTTGTTGCTGTTGTTCTTGTTGGTCGATGGCTGGCGTTTCGGCGATTTCGTCTTCCTCAGAGCCGTGATGTTACGAGTGGGTCTTAGGTATATCGATCACTTATGCCGAATGTTATAGAAAATTGTTCTTTAGAGTTAATGAAAACGTAAATAAGGTTTCCAAATATTGAGAGGCATACAGAAAAGAGTTGAGAAAAATATTATAGCAAATAAACAAGTTATAAGCACAATTGTAGACCCACTCGCATTTAACCTCGGTATGAAAGATTAATGCATTAGGTTATTCAGAAATAAATGAGCGTTTCAAAATATTTATTGCTTTAATGTATTTTTTACCAACAAAATATTCATTGTATCCTGCAACATCATATATTATTAGAAAGCTCATCCTGTGCTATTTTTAGCATCTTTTTACGCTTTGTTGAAAGTTGAATTCTTTTTTTTTTGCCAATTTTGGGCTTTACAATTTTAGATGAAAGAATGAATTTTCGTCAAATTTCTCTTATGAGCTCAAACTCGGTGTAGCGAAGCAGAGACGGCTCGAGACCTGGAGCTTGGAGTGAAGGTAGTTCTGGTGAATCAACGGTGGAAACATGGTTCCGGAAATTTCGACCAGGTGATTTCGACCTCGAAGATAGGAAAGGCCGCGGACGTTCCAATGAACTCGAGAACGACGAATTGAAGGCACTAGTAGAAGCAAACACGCGAACAACTCTTTAGGACCTGAAGAACAGTTTGGCCTAAGCAAAAAAAAACAATTTCTATTCGCATGAATCGCATAGGAAAGACAAAAAGACTCGACAAGTGGGTGCCGCACGAATTAAAGGATTAAAGGATAAAGGATAAAGCTCTTGACGTTGATTAATCCCTGAGGGATGCGCCATGCATTCGACTTCATTAAGCATTCTTTGGAGGAGACTGAATGCATATCTGGCCTTTACAATGGCTCGCGGTGGCCTACCGATGTGTCGAGCCAGTGCTGCTATCCTCCCAGACAAGTCTGGTACCAATTTGCCGATCCCGGAGGGATGGAAGGCTTGGTGGGCCATGGGCACCGGGATCGATTCCACGTGTGTGTCGCAGCGGCGCCTGCAACCAGTGCGCCACGCGCGCCACACAGAATTAAACGGTAATAAAAAAAAAATCAGTTCTGAAGTATCGTCCACTCTTATACTGCACAACAAAAACGATCCTTTTCTTGATCGAAGTGTGACGTGTGACGAAAATTGGATTCTGTTCGACAACCGGCGACGTTCAGCTCAATGGTTCGATTGCGATCCACAGCACTTCCCAAAGCCGAAATTTTACCGAAGAAGATTATGGCAACTGTTTCTTGGTCTTGGTTTCTTGGTCTCGTCTTTTCGATGTGGTGTCTTCGTCGTCGTATTGAGTCGAATCTCCTTCAGTGCAGCACCGCACTCTATTTTAAGCGACAACTCTGAGAAAGATGGAGACGTCGAGACACTAGGTGGATGTTTGGTAACGATCCTGTGCTAGTATATCAACGAAAGTAGGCACATTGATCTTCCATGTCGACTTTAAATTAGAGCGGTTTACCACAGTATTTCTTCGATGCTTGCAAGCTTATCTAGCAACGACTGCTGTACGATGGATTGTCAATTGAGAACAAATTATTACAAACATGTAATCAATATCAGCAGCAATCTTCCTGTATAGAAGGTATTGCTGGGTGAAGTTCATTCGTTCAGAGGTGCTTCGCTGAAGAAGATTCGATTTCATGCAACGATGACATCACATCGTAAGGGTGAACGACTGTGGACCATCGGCTCGGATCATTGTCTCTGATGAAGACGAAGACGTCGAAATGTTAACCGAATAAATGTCTAGCAACAACCTCATATATTAAGTGTTTTAAAACAGAGAGTTACTCTTTAATCGCTCACGCTGTCGATCGACACTAACGACGTCACAAAGTAAACAATTATGAGTTTTAACCTTTTTATTTACTGTTCTTTCATTCTTTTTAACGGCAGGGTATTTTACGAAATATAACTACTATAATGCTGAGATATCTGCAAAACTCCGGACCGCAGGTGTCTGCGGTGAGTAACGAACGCGCTATTTTCCTTTCCGGAGAGCAACGCGTTCACCATCACACCATATCTCTCAGCTAGTTTTATCGATCTTTTGCAATTTTGCAAATATCTCAGCATTATAGTAGTAATATGAGTTTGTTGTCGAAAAAACCGACAGTTGTCGCAAGTCAATGGACACGGGCACGAGCTCTTTTCCATCAGACTAGCTCCGATCACCGGCTAGCTTGGGTTCATTGTTGCTTTGTAGTTGTGGAGGTTCTCAAAGAATCACTATTTACGGAATGGAATAGGGGCAGCATGCCTGAATGGCCTGCTGGAAAGAATAGGTAGAGTATCTCATAGATTTTTTTTAAAGAACTTTCTTTGCCGAACAGGTTTATCCATTAACGTTCCGTTAGTTGATAACAATGGCAATCATACTTTGGATAAATGTGGAAAAGGATAAAAGCAGTGGAAGGCATAAGTTCTTTGTCGGAAAAATCTTTCTGATAATATTTTATGTCGAAGGAAAGTAGCAGTACTTTTTTTTTCTCTGGCTATATATTCTTTTGTGAATAAAAAATTCTTCATGGATTTTTGGATAAACCAGCTATTCGTTGGAACGTACCTTCCACTCATATGAAATTATAAATATAAATGATAAAACTCGACAACTTTAATCCCACACCGTGAGGTAACAAAACCCTCTATCCTTTCAGGTTGCAAACTTATTACCAGACATAACATGACATGGCCACATGTGGCGCACTGGTCGGAGGCGCCCTGCAATACACATGGGATCGACCTCCGCGCCCATGGCCCACCAAGCCTTTCATCCCTGCGCGGCAAATTTGTACCAAACCTTTCTGGGAGAATAGCAGCGCTGACTCGATACATTGGTAGGCCACCGCGAGTCATTGTAAAGGCCAGATATGAATCCAATCACCACCATACGATGCTTAATGAAGTCGAATGCATGGCTCATCTCTCAGCGATTGATCAACGACTAGAGCTTTATCTTTTATGACATAACTGGTGGATAGCCAAAAATGAAGAAAAGGGAATGAAATAGTATATAGTAGGATAAACATGTATTCAATCATTTTTACGATTCTATGAATGAAGTTCATTTCATGGCTTATTCTTAAGGGATTGTTCAGCTGCAGAAGCTTTTATACCTTTAAAAAAGAATAAATAAGGGGGGTTTTGTCAGTTTATAAACAAATTTGTGTAAAGTGATCGAATATCATTTTCTATTCTTTCATCTGCTCTCCTACTTGCCCCGTATCGGATTTCGGTGTTTTTTCAAAGAGGAAACATCACTTTGCTGCGGATTTCTTTGTCAAAAATTGGCATACTGCCACAAACTATTATTGAATTCCTCTTTTATACTGAATACGGTTGTTTAGTAGTACTTGGCTTGTCAGTACGATAAGTATGCCTTTGTTAATTATTTATTTGTAAGCGAAATATATAAGGGAGCGTGTGGCGCAGTGGCCGGAGGCGCTCTGCACCACAGACACGGGATCGACTCCCCGCGCTGAGGATAGCAGCACTGGTTCGATACATCGGTGGGCCATTGCGAGTCAATGTATAGACCAGATATGCGTTCAATCTTCTTTAAACGATACTTAGTGAAGTTGAATGCATGGGGCATCCCTCGGGGATTGATAAGAAACCGAGAGCTTTATCCTTTATCCTTTATTTACTTATAGAAGTCGACTTTTGTTATCCTGATTCGAGCATCTCTTTAACGCCTTCGTTGTTTCCCATCCACCATTCCAGAAGATCGAAGGACTTGTGTGCGCGTGCGGTTACTACTTCAGGGTTTCCGTTTTCTCTTCGTATTCTTCTGAACGCTAGACCAGTTGATCTAACATGGATTCAAGCGATAATAGCTTTAACAGAAATCCTACATAGTTAGTTAGTTTTAGCGCAGTGGTTAGTGATGCAATCCATCAGAAAGCCTTCTTCCCAACGGTTCCCCGATCCATTTTGGAACGCCTTCGCTCAGCTGCATCCAGGATTGCAAGGAGAATCTATTCGACTGTACGACATTCATGAAAAAGACGAAATCCTCTAGAAGCTGCGGAAACAACGCACGAAATGTTCAAAGACCACTGTCAACTATGAATGTATAGAAAACGATATGAATTCAAAATGTGCTTGGATCCGCCCCGTAGATGTGATGACGGGTTATGTAGAATGAAAAAATTATAAAAAAAATTAAAAAAATGAGTCTGGTGTTTCCATCAGGAAACCTGGCTAAGAGTGAACCAATATCAGGGTCCACCACCGTCCTGGTATCAAATTAGTTGCATAGTAACTCCCACGTCACTTTCTATTAACCTCGGCATTGATTGAACTTCTTTTTACTTCCGTTCAGCAAACATGTGGTGCTATTTTATTTCTTTATTTGCGTACAAGCTGACGTTTCGGCGTATTTCGGCCTCCTCAGGGCCTGGAAAGGTCAAGTTGACAGCAATCTATTCAGCCAAACACCTCCATAACCAAACAAAGAAACTCTAAACCAAGATTTCAATCACATTTAGCATAGCTCTGCACACTCACCGCTTTCTATGAGTCTTCCACTGAGTATGTCGCGTGAAGACCGACCGCACAGAATTCACATGGAAGCGTAATGTGCCTCTCCCATCAGAATAACAGGTTTATATACTGTCCAATATCACGCGTGATAACGAGGCACTCTTCCCTGCGATTCATTTTCCGATTTCTGGAATTAATTCAGAACGCCTCGAGAGTTTTGCGCGCTTACGTTCTTGTTTCCTGTGTGAGGATTGTGGCACGAACTTCAAAGTTTTTTCCCGTTATGGGTCCTATGCGTGCCTAGTGGGGTATTTGGTCTATGTTTGCCGGCTAGGTGTTCTTTTATGCAGACACAGAGCGGTCTGCCCGTTTCGCCAATGTATTCGTCTCCGCACGTCTTACAGGAGATCAGATAAACTATACCCGAGCTCATGCAATCACCGTCTCTACCACTGGGGCAAATTATGCAATTTTGATTTGTACATAGACGGTTATATAGGCGGTTACGAACTAGCTGGCGCCTAAGATCACTCGTTGCTATTTCAACTACGTTTACCGAATTCTCTAGACCCGCCCTTCTCAAGCAGAGTTTCATAGCTGCACTTACATCATTTGAGATGAAGAGTCGAATAAACGAGGCCCTTTTGTCGCTATAATTGTCGTTTGGGGACCTCCGATTTTTTTTACACCTACTTCGAGCTACAGTTTCGTAGTCATTGGAAATGGTTATTTACCGCACCAAGTTCCGGGACTCCTCTCTCTGCTCTCTTCCCGTGTACACGTTGGTTGCTGTTCGAAACATCTTTCTTACAAGGGCTCCTTTCGTGTGAGAGGGGTGAGAAGAGAGGTAATGTACCAAGATATTTTTACTACTTGGTTTTCGGTACCACTTCGTAATGTAGCCATTTTCTGACAGGTTAATTTGGACGTTCAGGAATGGAAGCTATTTTTTTTCGGTTTCTCTCCGGTGAACTTGATATACTCTGACTCTTTATTCAACAACTCGAAACAAAACGAAACAAAATAAAATAGCACCTCGTGTTTGCTGAACAGAAGTAGAAAGAATAGTTGCATAGTAGCAAATCTCCCTGTGATCCACAAGGGCTGCCACTGCCTGTGGTGGTGAAGGTCTGCTCCATACTTAGCCAAGCTAACCTCGAAATTCCAGGGAACCACATTGGCTTAACCAGCAAATCTCCGACAAAATGAAGATTATGCTGGGGCCCGCACAGCCGGTGAGGACGGACCGTTCAACTATCAAATATTTATATGGATGCCCTGTTAACAATAAAACTATGCCACAGCAGAATATCGCATGTTACCGATAACTACTCTATTGCTCAAAAATAGTAGAAGGATCTCATGCCAAAACTGTAATCCGCCTCATGTTCTTCGAGTGAGCTGCGTCCGGTGTGAAGCTTTGTTCCATGGAATGGAAGAGTTTTTATGATTATTTGAAAATCAAGAGTTTAACACCATTCAATCAGCTCATGACTGACGGCGCTATTGTAGTTGATGCAAGCAGTTAACCTTTGAACGATCATGAGAAGAATCTCTTTAAAATGTACTAGATTACTCAGACGCACTATTTACGCCCAGACTCATTCAACACTTTAAGACGGTGTTAAGATATCTTCGTGGGTATTCCTTAAAAAAGAGCAAGAATTCCAAATTTTTTTTGTCTTTTTTCTGTTGAAGCGAGTTAAACATAGCTACCGATAATAATTTGACCGAAATAACGCCTGGCCCAAATGAGTAGAAATACCGAATGAATGCGTGAACATCCAATGGACGAAAAGTGAAAATTAACGGCTTGTCAGCTACAGTGATGTATACCACAGCTTTCTAGGCCTTGAAAGGAATGTTTTTTGTCATTGTCACCGATTATCATCTATTATCACCTATTATTTGGCCCTGCAAGTCTATTCTATACCGACGAGAGCGAGTAGCGCAGTCAGAGGCTTTGTGCTGCTCACACGTGGGCTTTGGTTCAATCCGGCGCCCCGGACTTATCAAATATCCTATCCCTGTGAACTCGCTTGGAAGCCTAAAAACACTGGCGTGACGTATCAGTATGCCACCCAAAGAGATAGTGCAAACCTTTGCATTTAATCAATCTGACAGTGCTTTATGATGTTGAAAGTATGGCACATCCTCAAGTGATTGATCAGTGCTGAGAGTTTTATCCTTTATCCTTTGTACAATGTAATAAATTCCACACCATTTTTCTGATTTTCGTCTTGTGATGGAAGTCAACAAAGTTCACGGTGACCGCTGAGTTTAGTAATGAGGATTTTGTTGCATCAAAAATGCATATTAGATCGCTCTTCTGAAGTCGTGAAGACGAAGTGAAGTTGGGAATGTTGTTCATTATTCGAATAAAGTTCAGTTTTAAGTGAACGTGGTCACCTAGGGTAGAAAGCACGATATACATGCTATGTTTGCAATTCATTACCATAGGAGGTTGCACTCAACTCCCACGACTCCAGACGACTTTGCTAAAAGATCCTAGTGTGGGCTGAATGTAATTACGTTCTAATAGTGTATTGCTATTCACTTCTAGTGCTTTGTCATCTCACTGTGCTGGCAAGATGTTCTTGCTTACTCAGGTGCATTCTGCAGCAGGACGTCTATCATTCAAAGGAACGTTGAGTTCGACATTTCCATCTGGTATGACATGCTAACAAAGAAATCTGTACGTGGAGGAGTTCGGCAAGGTAACTATTAAAGTATTCTTGCTGAAAGAAACAGTTTTGACCCTTTTATTTACTGCCTTTTTTTTAAATGGCAGGGTATGTTGCGAAATATAACTCGTGTATAATGCTGAGATATTTGCAAAACTCCGGACCGCAGGTGTATGCAGTGGGGAACGAACACGCTCTGTTGTCCTTCCCGGGGAGTAACGCACTTCACCACCACACCATCCGGGTCCCTCGTTTTGCCTGTCACTCAGCTAGTTCTATTGATCTTTTGCCATCAGCAATCACCCGTCAACGAAATTGATCTGGGGAGTTAATATCGGCATTGAACCCAGTTAAGCTGAGGTTTAGTTATAATCACAATCTTGACCCTTTTATTTTTAAAAGAAACAGCTTTAAGAATTCTAAGACAATAGAAAAACCAAACTCGTATGAAGATGTGATGCCGCTCATAATTTTTAACCTAGCGGAATCAGTTGGAAAGTAATGGCTCACTTTAGGGACGAATGAAAACAGTGGCGTCCGGTCGAACTACCGGATGTTTGGTGGACAGAGAGTTGGTTTCTTTGACATCTTATATGATTTAATGAGTTTTGGCAGACTGTAAAAAATAACATTCGGAAAATTGTCTGGGAAATCGCTTTGAACACGTTGGGATCAAACTGCTTCCTTGAAGACTGTTGTCCAGATTGAGCTTTCCGTTCACAAAGACCTGCAACCCATTGGGAGAATTTCAAGAAGGACTTATATAGAAGTGCTGACAAAAAACCTGTCATCACTTTCTAAATCTCTTCATTCAACGAAAATAGAGACACTTTATTCAATAGGAATGTAATTATGACGAAAGTGATAGTTAGAAGCGGACAAATAACTTTTTCCATTTCTTCCTCTTTTCTCCTTGACATAAACTTTCTAAAAGACGATCCATAACCAATCAATCTGTACAATCCTTTAAATTCTTGCGATCAATAGAGTAAAATGATAAAAATTTCATGGTGATCGCTAGCTGATTCACGTCCATTGACATTTGGCCGACACTTTGATTGAACACGAAAAATTCTGACGAATGATCTTGTCGGCCGGCTATTGTAATATTCATCATCGTAAGACCAAATGTACTTTCCCAAAAAATGAATAGGTCCCGATTGCCGCCACATGATTCTTTAGAAAAGAAGGCGGAGCCGTATGACTACTAAAAAAGTGCTCCAAACACCAGCTGCAGTTTGAGCGATCGACATCTTATTCGCACATGTGATCCCGTCCTTTCTCGTGAAACTGAACACCTTGCAATCAATGCGTTCTTGTTTCTGTTCCTTCCGTTACTTCAGAAGAACTTTAACTAATTACTCATTTCATCCATCCACTTATTGAGCTACTTATTGGCTATGATCTTATCCGGGGTACAAAATCGTATCTCTTCCAAACTTTTGCCCAGATTTTTATTAGATTGGTAGTCACAACTATTCCAATTCTTATAAAAACATTAGTTTACAGCAATGCTTTTCGTTAGAGAAGTTTGCTTTTCCAAACTGATTTCAGAATATTCTGTCCGCAGTGTTTTTTTTCCCGCCACTAAACCTCCTCCAATCCAGAACTTCATTCCTTGTGTGCATATCACCATCCCTGAAGGATCCCAATGAGTTGCTTCTTGAACTTGGCCTTAATGTAGGAGTTGTTCTCAGCAATGGCATAAAAGTGACTTTTCTCGTTGTGAGGTTGCGTGTCATGTGAGCGTCAGCTGTAAAGCTTGGACAATCGCATTTTTGCTTTGCTCGCAATCATTTCCTTTGCTAAAACCTAGTTGTATCTTCCATTACCTATGAAAACTCATCCTCCCACTTTTCGTGGCTGGTGCCCTGAAAACGCTAAAGAGATTTGAAGAAGCTTTCAAAGATTGTTGCCAAAATGCTGACTTTCTATTTATTGCCTATAACACTTTTTCATGGTAGGGTATTACATGTGATACAACCACAATGATGCTGAGATATTTGCAAAACTCGGACCGCAGGTGTCTGCGGCGGGAAACGAACGCGCTATTACCCTTTCCGAGAGCAAACGCGTTCACCACTACACCATACGAGTGCTTCGTTTCGCCTATCTCTTAGTTAGATTTCTATCTTTATTTCTATTCCTCCTATTTCTATTGTTATCAAACATTTTGCCAGGATTAATTTTTTTTGAATTTTCCATTTTTCGAGGGTTCAGTACCATTTGTTGTAAATGCTATTATGGATATCGCTGTCGTTTTCATGGTTTCTTTCTGTGGAAAGTAGCATTGAAGAGCAGCAGTATCAATCATGTTGTTCAGTTCTTGGAGCATCTGAATGCTTCAGTATATCACTAGTTTACAAACAGTCCACAAATTACAATGTTTTAACTTTTATTTAACGTCTATTCTACTTTTATGGTAGGGTATTATGTGAAATATAATCACGACAGACGCGTGTAGAGCAAGTTAGAGGCGCGCTGCAATACATGTGAGATCCACCCTGCGCCTCAGCCAAGCCCTTCATTCATCCATGGTCAGCAAATTGGTACCAAATTCGTCTAGGAGGATAGTAGCACTGATTCAATACATCGGTAAGGCACCACGGATCTTTGTAAAGGTCAAATATTCATTCAATAATCTTTAGCGATGATTAATGAAGTCGAATGTATGCACATCACTCAAGAAATGATCAACACTGAGACCTTTATCGTTTTGTCCTCTATAATCACAAGAGAGTTAAGATATGAGCAAAACTCGGAACACCACATAACCTCCGTACCCGTGATTACCCTTTTCGAGGGCTCACGTGTTATATTCTCTGCGACAACCGAGGCCTTTGCTTTACCTTTTTCCCAGCCATTTGTTTACCCCAAAGGTGCTGTCAGTAACAGTACAGTCCACGAATCGATGTGCACAAAGTAAAAATATCGATGCCAGCCGTCGTTGTAAACACGGTTGTTGGCTCGATCCCACTCTATGGGCAGACCGGATCTCTTCGAGTAGAGAAATTGCTATACTTATATACTATACTTGTTACTTGTTTGGCGTGACAAAAACAGTTGGTACATCCCTAGGTCTCAGCAGGTGATTGCTTGTATTGGACAAATACGTTTTGAAGCATTTCTACGTTGCTAAATAGAGTCAGTAGCTCAACGCGAATCCCTATAGAATAGCTCGTCACCGAGCTTTTCACTTTTTCTAATTAGCCTCTTGTTGTTAATCGACTCTTAATGAGTCTTTCGAAATTTTCTTTACGTTCGGCCGACCGTGAGGAGCACATCACTGTTCTAATTCACTACCTGTTAAACTGTCTTTCACTTGATTTCTTCAAGACGGATATTCATGAATGCGTACTGAGACGACTACCACCCACGTTTATTTCTTGAGTCTACCTTGTTTAATTTGTACAAAATCGATTTTTTTTCGTTTTAATGTTTAGACGTTGTTGTTTCGTTAACTTTCTGTGCGGTCTGCTTCACACACCAGCTGACTAGCCACCAAAATAGTGCAAGAAGCATTTTGTGCGGTAAAGTTCATGGCAGGAAAATAGGATTTATCGATTAGTGTCACTAAAATCTATACAACTTTTTGAAAATTTACGTACCTTAAATTTGAGTAGCGAGATCTTTTGTATATTGTCATAACGAGATTCCTGCTGTTGTATCAAATGGAAGCTTTTCAAAATTCTCTAAAATTTATCCCTCTTTGGGTATGGCTAGTGCTTGTCAGGCCGATTTCGGCACAAGTTGAGCTTCTTTGGGGACCATGCTGTTTAGTTAACGCATCCTTTTAATAGTGACGCGTGTTACTTTGCACACCATCGTACTCCTTCATCATTCCATCTCTAAAAATTAGTTTGACAATAACAGTTTTTGCCAGTCATTTTTCAGGATGGGTTTTCATGGCCGCACGGCGACATCTGGAGAAGTGTTTCTGCGAAAGGTTTCGTAAGGTTACAAAGCTCAGTGAGAAATTTTATATATTATGTACTATGGAAGAAGTTCTATTGCATTGAATGCTTCACGTCTGTCTCTTACACTCCTCAAATAATCTTTCTGTAAATCTTGTTTCCTTGGTTAGGTGGCTTGTTTTCAGGACTTCATCACTGCCCAGGAGAATTTGAACTTGACTGATGTCTTTTCGTTGGGTAGAGTTTTTGTTTGACTCAGATAGCCATGCTGGGAAGTCCCTAGATTACGAGAAAGCCTTGTCAAAGAGTTCCCAGGCTATCATCAGGCCACGCTAGGGAGTTTCATGATCATCACTAAGAGATGCGTGGCTACTACCTGATCATCACCACAGCCGGTTTCAGCTTCTGTGGATCACTACCAAGTTTTTTTCGCTTTGTGAACGCGTGTTTTCTAGACCGGGTTTTGATATTGGTTTATTTGTGTCTAGACATCCGGATGGAAATGTAAAGGTTGTTTTCGCCGCTCTTTCATTCTCGAACATGCAATGAAATCTGGGCACGAGAATTTTACTAATTGCGCCAAAAATCTGAGAAAAATGATTTTCTTATGATACATTGCCGTGCTCATCCATCGTTGATGATTAACGACAATAAATACTACATTGTATAACTTTTTCCAGGTTCGTATGTTGGATGATTTACCATCCCATATTCGACTTCGCGTCTATCAACTGATCGACCCGAAGGTTAGCGCACCAGAAGTATTCTTATTAGAAAAAGGAATTCATTTGAGAAATATTGATTAAGGTGCTGACAACTTGCGAGTGTAGTGCAATGGTTAGAGGTGTCCTACAACATTTACGTGGTCATTGGTTCGATCCTGCATCCCGAGCTCACCAAGCCTTCCGTCTCCTCGGGGTTAGCAAATGGATACCGGAGTTGTCTGCAAGGACAGCAGCACCAAGTTGATACATCGGGGTAGGCTGATGCAGTTCCTGTAAATATCAGGCATGCTCAAAAAATACTTTCCTCGTGAACAACACAAGGGTGGCCCAACGCCACGGCTCTGAGGAAGGCGAAGTCGCTGAAATGTTAGCAGTTGAACAACGACAGCAACAACGATAAGAATGTCAGTGCCAACCTCACGACGGCTAGAAAAGGACAGTTCGCTAGATCACATAAATATATTTATCAGACAGGCATTCAGTTACCTCTACCGATGATTAATAAAGTCAAATGCATGGCGCATTTCTCAGTGGCCGCTCAACGCTGAACGTTTTACCACTCATCCTTTATTGGTAACTTGCGTCAGAATTTCGTTTAGAAATGAGAGTTAGCAAGTTAGAACTTGTTCATAATCACGATGATGACTATCTGTAGACAAATCAAAGTGTTACTAGTCTTTTTCTTACCAAACCTCCAACATATGAAGAGCTCAGCCGTACTCGTTTAGGAGTTGAACAAGTCATCATCTACTTTCGAGTGGCTCTTCACTGCATTGCGCTACGCAAGCCACAAAGATTTCGTTTGAATATTTTTCAAAATTCGTACTAAATCTGAAGAGAAGCACAAAACGAGTTTGTTTTTGGTCCACAGAACTATAATGACAGCCAACAGATGTTATCGTATATTCTTGAAGCTGAGGGCATTTTCAAAAGTTAGTGAAGTGTTCGGTGAGAACAATAATGATCGGAATTTAAGTAATCGTTGTATTCCTGTATAATTGTATGTGTTGCCTGCTTCGGAACATTTAGTCGATTTCAGAAGTAATGAAGATGAACATAGACCAGAAAACACCAGAAAAACCGTACTCGTCTTTGATGTTCTTTAGTGTTCACAAAAAAAGGATAAAGATCTCGACGTTGATCAGTCCCTGAGGGATGCACCATCCATTCGACTCCATCAAGCACCGTTTGGAGGTGTTTGAATGCATACCTGGCCTTTACAATGACTCGCGGTGGCCTACCGATGTATCGGGCCAGTGCTACTATCCTCCCAGACAAGTCTGCTACCAGTCTGCCAACCCCGGAGGGATGGAAGCCTAGGTGGGCCATGGGCGCAGGAATCGATCCCATGTGTATTGCAGGGCGCCTCCGACCACTGCGCCACACGTGCCTTTATTGTAGTGTTCACAAAAGAACGTCAAGTTATTTGTATAAGGTAGGAACGGAAGACACCTTCCATGTGTAGTTTGTTTTAATGGAAAAACCATTATGAGACTTTAGGATCTGAAGGCACTACGTGCTGTGCAACGTCGTGACTATGAGTTCGTCAATAGCCATCGCAGTTGTCTTCGAAGAACTTCTGTACTGCTTCGTGTGCGTGCTGAAGAACACGGATTCATCATCGACGTCTACAAAGCGCAATTTTCACTTGATAAACCAAGGTGAGCCCCTACATTTTGGTTGATGGTAACTTTATTGTCACCGAAACTGATTCTCCAATAGAAATGAATCACAATGTCTAACTCTTCACTAAATATCTATTATTTTCCCTCATAGGGTACTATGCGAAATACAACAACAGCGGTGCTGAGATATTTACGCAAATCTTGGGACTCCAGCTCAGCGTCAAACCAGCGATCACCATGCATGCGGGCTCACCTGTTATCTGTTGCACCAACCGAAACCCTTGCTTTGCGTTTCTCTCCGCCATATTTTAACTCTTTTCGGTGCTGTCAGCAATCACCCGTCAACGGGAATGATCTGGGGAGCACAAATCGGCATTGGATCCAGTTAAGTTGAAGTCGCAGTCAAAATCATAGTGTTTAACTTTTTATTTACTGCCTTGCTGCCTTACGTGCTGAAGTGAATCATTAGAAGGATGGTGCACGATGTCAACATCATTATATATTAATTCACTGAATATGGATTGACAAAAAGAATTAGAGTGGTTTTTTTTTCAGACGATTCGCAATAATCTCGTCGGAGTTGGACGAGTTGTATCGTTTCAAAGAGTTAGCCGTTAAAGGTTTGATTCTCGAATGTGCGCCGGATGGCGACATGCCGTTACTGTTTCATGCGGCATGTCTTCTACCTGTCGACACTGAATGCTCGTTGACATTCAAATCGCTTTGCTTCACCGACTCCGACATCACACAAGTACTGATAATGCTTACACGAATCCGCTCAATACCGCTTCTGAAGGTGAACTATGTTTTTAGACATTTTAATGTATTAGTATCACTGTTTAGTTATTTTAATATTATTTATAATTTTATGGGATCGTTAGCTCACTTATTTTATATGACCGGTCATCACATCTACTGAACGGATTCCTGCACTTCTTAGCCTCGATTCGTTTTCCCCGAATTTATCCTCGACCATGGTCTTTGAGCATTTTGCGCGCTTTTTGGGTGATACTTGAGGATTTCATCTTCTTCATGGATGTCGTTAAAAGCTGGTCGAGTCAATTCTTCTTGCAATCTTCGGGGTAAGGAGTTCCCAAGTGGACTGAAGGAGAACAACGGGGAGGGGTCGTTCTGGCGTCTTTGCATCCTGGTTTACGGCATCGCTAATCATTGCGCTTCCCACTCCTCATCATCGCTTATAAAGCCAACAATCATTTCTCTTATCTGGCTTTCGTTGACCCTTTTGATACATCTCCAATCATTTACCATTAGGTTATTGAATGCACTGTTATCGGACAACCTCTTTCTCTCCGTTAAACAAGCCATCTAGATATGAGCACTGTCAGAAACGACGCTTAATGTGAAATGTTAAAATTACGAACGTTTTTCCATGTTTACATCGTTGTCTATGTTCTCAAATCCATTTGTCGCTGCCATTTGCTGCGATCAATAGTGAGAATCTTTTCAACCTCAAATGTTGTGCCGACGTCATTCTTTGTCATCTGCACAAATCCATTGACGTACGTCATCCAGGTGTTCGTGTAAAAGAGAGTGAGATTTAAAGTAAGAAAAAGGGATAAAAGCGAGGGAAAGGAGGAAATAAGCAGATAGGAAGATAGAAGAAGGAAAAGGGAAAGAAAAGAGGAGGACGAATAGAGCGAGAGAAAGGTGGAATGGAAAGAAGGAAAGGGAGAAGAGGGGAGAAACGATGAATGAGAGGAATAGTGAAAACGGGGGACAAAAGAGAACGGCGAAAAAAAGATAGAGGAGGGAGAGACAGGAAGGATAATAATGGAAAGATTGAGTGAGAAGAGAGAAGGGAAGGGAAGCAGAGGAGGCTAAAAATAGAGAAAAAATTACTGGCTAGACAGAATGAGAGAAAAGCAGAAGAAGAGAGTGTTAGTGAGCGAGAGAGAGAGAAGGAGAGGGGGAAAAAGAAGACAAAACGGGGAAGAAAGAATGTGAAGGGTTTTTGGACCTTGTTGGGTACAGATGGTCAGGCAAAGCCGCTTTTCCTTGGAGTAACAGAAATTTCCCACGACATTATCTTTGGCTATAGAAATGATGTAAAACTACCGTAATTGATTCATTCATGCAGAAACAACTTTGTTGTTCAAGCCAAAATTAATAGGATTTCGGTCCTAGACAATAGATTCGTAAAGGCTTTTGGTTTCTTGAAGCCCTTTGCTTTGATTCCTCCAACTTTTTTCTACAAAACTTTTTACCGTCTTACAATATCGGTATTTCTTTCCACTAACATGGAGTGAATACTTACAGCAAACAAGAGCAGCCCTAACATTAAGGGCTGATAGAGTTCGGATTTGAAGTCGAAGTACTTTCTAGATGAGAAATTTCCCTAGGTGGGGAAAAAGTGGGAAAGAAGTATACTTCCCAACGGTTTACCGCCTCATCGAGGCTGGAAGGTGTTCCAGGGCGTCCGATTGCAGTGTACAGCGGAGGATTCATTCCTCCACCAGGGTGTCCCAAGCTGAGAAGGAGTCCGGTTTTTTCATCAGGAAGCCTAGCTAAGAGTAAACAAATACCAGGATTCACCACCGTCCTGGTATCAAAGTCGCTGGGTGGCAAATCTCTCCGGCGACTGTCTGTGGTGGTGACGACGGCTTGAGGCAGACCTTGGCCAAGCTGGCCTCGGGGCTCCTGTATCAACTGTAATCCCGTTGTTCGTCGAGTGACTCGAGCGGGAGGCCGGTAAATCTTCAATTTTTCCCTGTCGCATGCAAGAGTAGCCCAGTGGGTTTTGCTCGCTTTAGAGACTCGTCGAGCATCACATCTTTCTTCTACGTTCTTCGTGAAGAGTTCTGCCCATCGGGTCGGTTGTTTTCCTGCAGTGCGTTTAGCATCCCGAGGAATCCACTCACTGATGGCTCTTGTCCATCGGTTGTCATTCATACGCATTAAGTGTCCGGCCCACCTTATCTTCGACTGTTTGGCGTACAGAACGGCATCTTTGATTTTTGATCGTTGACGCAGATCGGAGCTTCGGATCCCATCCCTTACTTGTGCGCAACGGGAAACTCCTAGTATCGCTCTTTCGACTGCACGTTCAATAACGCTGAGTGATCTTTCATACTGCTTACGCAGCGACCAGGTTTCTGACGCATATGTTAGGGCAGAAAGCACCGCTGAGGTGGGCACGGAGTCGTGTGTTCTTTGTTCTCTTTACTACATCCTCGATACTCTTGAAAACCTCCCAAGCTCCTCGTTTCCTTTTGTTCGGCTCTGGAGCTAGGTCGTTCGTCATATTGATTTCCCGACCTAAATTTGATATAACTGGAGCATTCGGAGATATTCGTTCCGCTGAACGTGAATGGGGCATGCGAAACCAATCCGTTTTTCATGAACATCCTTTTTGTGAGATTTAGTCGAAGGCAAATTTTTCCACAGGTTTTATCAAAGTCGTCAAGCATACGTTCCGCTTGGCTAATGTTTGTTGTTATAAGGACGATGTCATCAGCAAAGCGAAGATGGTGTAACTGCCGATCGTCGATTTTCACTCCCATATTATCCCTTTCTAATGTTCGGATGACGTTCTGTAGGATGGCAGTAAACAATTTTGGCGAGATAGAATCGCCTTGCCTAACTCCTCCTTTTACATCAATGTTAATATCGTTGTAGGATGGTGATATCTTGGTTGTGAAATTCTTGTATAGCTCACGAAGAATTCTTATGCACTGAGTTGGGACTCCTTGACTATCAAGGGCTTCCAAGACCTCTTCTATCTCAACTGAATCGAAGGCCTTCTGTAAATCGATGAAAATGAGACAGAGCGGTCTTTTGCACTCTCGCGATACTTCAATGAGCCATGTTACCGTGTAGATGTGGTCAATCGTACTAAATCTCTGCTCACATTGCTGTCCTTCGTCTAATGTTCTGTCTATCCTGTTCAGGATGACTCGAGTGAAATGTTTGTAGACGACAGACAATGGGCAGATTGGTGATAGTTGCCGATATTGTGCAGGTCATCCTTCTTGGACAATAACACGGCATTGCCGGTCCTCCACTGAGTAGGGACCTCGCATTCAGACAGCTAACGTGTGAAAAGCTGAGCCAGTGTGTTTACGACGACTGGTAGAAGGTTCTTCAGGTGTTCTGGTCTTACTCTCTCCGGACCTGGCGCTGTTCGATTTTTCACCAACGAAATGGCATGTCGGATTTCGGAAGGGAGAACCGGTGGAGCAATATGTCCATCCTCCTTTATTTCATATGACGGAAGGTGGACGTGGCTATCGAAGAGATCTGAGTAGTATTCGTGAATGATTTTCTCCATTGCCTTTCTGGACGCTATAACTGTCCCGTCTGGGCGTCGGAGTGCAATCATCTTGGTCTTGTAATTGGCGTAGCATTGGTGGGCTTTGCGAATGCTTTTCCCAGTCTCTGCAGCTTCGACCATTACTGCTGATCTTATCTCTTTAAGATCTTCTTTTATTGCCTGTCTGCATTGTTTTGCAAGCTTGGACATTAGTTCGCCGTTGCCTGCAGCTCGTGCGATTCCACGCTGGCGTATTAGCTCGAGTGTTTCTGGAGGCAAACGTCTCTTGGTGACTTTCGAACTCTGAGCTTTCATAGCACTAACGTGAAGATGTTAAATGAGCGGATTGTATTCTTCGTCGATTTTATCGACAACGGCATCTTTCCAACAGCCGACTAATGAATTGAATAAATCCCAGTTTGCGGTGATTCTGCGACCTCGGTTTTGGAATTTAGCGGCTTTTTCTCCTTCCGCGAGAAATAGAATCTTGCACGAAGGAGACTACGGTCTGGTCCCGGGTAGAATTTTGGGACAACAGCGACATCGGTTAGGCGAAACTTTCTATTTACTACGATGAAATCTATTTCGTTATGGGACTCTCCATTGGGAGGCTCCCACATCCAGCGCTGAGGGTGGTGTTTCTGGAATTGCAAGTTACCACAGATTGTCTTGGTCGCCATGATAAATGCAGACAGCCGCTCACCCTGTTCGTTCCATTCTAATCCGTATTTCCCATTGTGACGTTATTCAGACGTTCTTCTTGGTCCAATCTTGGCGTTGAAATCTCCAATGATGACCTTGAAGAATGTGTGGTCATTCCTGTAGAACTTCTCCAAGTCAATATAGAACTCTTCGACTTTTTCTTCGTCATAGTTTGGTATCGGTGCGTAAACGACGAAGATTGTCAAAGCCGGAATTGATCCACGTCTTTTTAATCGTAAACGTCCGATTCGGGATCGATGTTGTTCGAATGAATCGATGTTCATGGACAAACCCGTGTTGACGAGAACGCCGACACCGCCGACTCCTCTGCTGTAGCATGTTCCGAGGAACAGTTCTTCTCCGGTGTCATAGACGGAGTTGAAAGGCTAGCGTGTTCTCGTCTTGGCCAGGCCGATGACTTCGTACTTTATCCTTCCTGCCTGCATGAGCAAGTCTTCTATCGAGGACTCGGATGGAAGTGTACGTGCATTTTAGGTACAGATCGTCTTCATAGTTTTTTGAAATCTAGGCTGCGTCCATTGGCCCTGAGATTTTAGCAGCCTTTCCGTACTTGTCCTACCTGACGCTGCGAAATTGGCGCTCTTTCGGGGTCAGAGGAATGAGGCCGGTTTTTTTTTTTTACTGAGTTTATCATTTTTGTTACCCACGTATAGCTTGCTGGACTGTGAACGTGTGGGTTGGATTTACTCACGGGTGTCTTGCCAGGCTTTCCCAGAGTGAACATTGAGCTTATTTGTTGGAGGCGACTCCTAACCGTCTCCTATATACTTCCCAGTCACTTGATTGCATGCTTTTCGCTGAATTGATTTGTAGAATACAATCCGCATGAGTAAGAACGCACCCACACACGCATGCATGAGCACGCCCAGCAAATACAGAAAGCACGTGCCAAATCAGAGCAGCAGAAACAGGGAGTCCATCCCCTGGATCCACCTGCGTCTCAGGGAAGCAAACGTCGCTCTTTGTCCGCGATTAACCCGCTATCCGCCACCTGGGGACGCGCCACGTAATCTCGCTACTAACCGGCTCGAGTTCATTCATATGAGGGAGTTTCGGCGCTCCAGAGAAACCAAATAGCTAAATCAGCAAAATACCAAAAAATGGATATTATGTTCAACGGTTATAGGCAAGCTGTTATATGCTGGTGCCCGCACAACCAGTGAGGGCGGGCCATTCAAGTATTCGAGTAGGTATAAATGACACTGGATTTGAGCTGTACAACATTGAAGCATTTCTCCATCATAAGTCTGCAACTGCTGACCAATCATGGAAGCCACAAAGGTTGATCATTCAGATCTGACGATTTGTCACCAAATTCTTCATTGATATGTTCCTCTGCACTGGAGAGGGCTTCCTGGTATACCGACATTCGAAAAGTGTAGTTCGTGTTTGTTAGCAGGTGTGGAGTTATTTGAACCATTACACACTTTTACATGAAAGAGTACAATTGTATTTCTCATTGATGAAAATGTAACAACGATGTAGCACCACCATTTCACTTGTAGTCACATCCGGACGTTCGTTCTTCCAGTAGGTGTTACAGCAGTCGTCTGCGGATGTACACCAGTTTCACTAGCATTGATTCTTGAGAATCACGGAAACCCTTTCATGGTGCCTTAGTCTAACGCGTGAATAATATGTGCAAATGCAACGGTAATAAGCAAGCTGCTAGTGAATTGTTTTAGTGCTTAAATGGGAACCTTCTGGAATGTTCTACAACGTGTCCGTATATACCATATCTAGGAGTTGTTTGAAAATAAGAAAAAGAAACTTCTTAAGCTAGCTTGTTCCTTGTACTAAGAGTTCAGTAGTAGGAAATCAAAACCAAGCGAGGTTAAAGGAAAGCTAGCAAAAACAAATGCCTTCCAAGAGTCAGAAAGGACGAAGATTTGTCGGGAATTGAGCAGCCTAAATTTTTCCGAGAGCCAGACACTCCTCACTATTCTGTTCATATTTTAGCCAATCATTTGTATTCTTTCACTGTTTGCCCCTTTCTGTTTCAGCTCAAGGAATGCGTATTTCCCGCAGATTCAGTGGCACGTTTCTTTTTGAGTTCACAGGTTGCGTCCCGATCGTTTCGGATCGAGGATGATCAGTGCTTCACGAAAGGGTGCGACAAACGCTGTAAAAGTTTTGTAAGCATGTTTTCTACATCAATGCAAAATTTTTGCCATTTTAAGGAACGTACGAACATCGAATGATGTCGGCGACGAACTACTAAGCATTTTTCTATTATCTGATTGCGATGCTATCAGCCTTTCTACCGTCGAAGAGGTGTCGTTTCGTGGTCTCGTCAACTTTATACGTGTGAGTTCAGAAACATTCTTTTTTTATTCTTTTTGATATTCAAAGAACTTCAAAGTAGTATAGCGTGAGCGATAGGATCGCTGTGCATAATGTGCACGTCGGTCAACCCCTTACGAACGCGCCATGCACCCGATTCCATTCGTAACGTCGTGAAGTTGACTGGTTACATATTCAGTTTGTAGACTGAATTGCTGGATCTGTCAATCTATCAAGGGCGTGTTTTTATCCTCACTGATGGTTTTAGAAACAATCTACTAACCCTTAATGGATGGTGGACTTAACTAACCTTGGGTACTGGATCGAACCATATGTGCACTTTAAGGCACCCATAACTACTGCGCTGAATACTTGCCTTGTTGCATATATTCGCGTTAAGTCTGTGCTTTCTAGGCATGGCGCCGTAATCCCCGACAATTTTCACTTGCAACATTCGTACGATCGGACCGTTTCGACAGTGAATCACAATTTGACATTCTACCTACTACCATCTATCCAATTTGCAAATCTGATCTGGTGCTCCGTGCACAACTCGAAGGCGTGAGTGCTTTTCTCAGTTGTAACTCGCCATAGATGTGACTCTATGAATGTTAGCAATTGTGTTAGTGTGCCAAACCCAAGTACTAAGAATAGTCCTACCAAATGTCAGCTCCAGCTCGTTGTATCATTTCACGGTGTCAACACTGCGTCTTTATTACTTATGAAAGCGCAGAGTACCAAAGATATTTTTCATCCATTCCGATGATTGGATTTCTACCATGGATTTGTGTTTAATGTTGGTCATTCACGGATGAAAAGGATAGAGTTCTCAGCGTTGATGAATCCCTGAAGGATGCGCTATGCATTCGATTTCATTAAGCATCGTTTGAAGGTGATCGAATGCACATCTGGCCTTTACAATGACTCACGGTGGCCTACCGATGGGTTTGGTACCAGTTTGCTGACCCCAAAGGGATGGAGGGCTTGGTGGGCCATGGGCGTGGCGAAGATTCCACGTGCGCATTGCAGGGCACCTGCGACCACTGGTCCATACGCACCTTTTATATCCGTATCCGCATCTGTCATTCATGGATAACTTGAGTTAATTAAAGAACTGTAGCTTTTTCATCACAGAGTGGTTCGGATGGCAGCAGTAGTCCTCATACAACCCTTTATCGAATCTGAACTACCCATTCTTCACTTTTTGTATGAGGTTCTTTATTTTTATTGTTTTTAGAGAGGGGATACCCATGGGTAGCTGCCAAGCGGTTTCTCAGAGGAGGAGACTAGTTTTGTTGTCCTCTCGAAATCAACGTGTGAATTCCTTCTTAGAAGAGACTTCGTAGCAACACCCATACACTTTGAAATAGTTGATAATAGGTTCTTTGGTAAAATCGACATGCAAGATAATTAGAGACAGTGGGAAGAAGCAGCCAATCCTCTGAATACACGTGCGTGTCTCTCGTTACTTCGCAACGCGGCACGTAGGCTGTCCACTTGACCCTCTGAATTCTTGCTTGAAAAGTTTGAAAAGTCTGATACTACTCAGTGCTGTTTTGAAACCTAGAATGTAACCGCTTATCTTCGGGCTCCCTGGGATGTCTCTCATATGAGGGATCTCGAGTAGGTTAGCCGCGAGGCTACGTGGCCCGTCTCCGGGTGGCGCATAGGGGATTAATCGCGGACTAAAAGCGATCTTTGCTTTTCTGAGATGCGAATGGATCCAAGGATCAGGCTACCTGTTTCTGCTGCGTCGATTTGGCACAAACTTTTTGTATTTACGAGACGTGTTCATGCATGCGTGCGTGGATGTGCTTTGGTTTATGCGCTTTATATTCCACGAGTCATTTCCGACAGAAACCTGCAATCAGGTGGCAGGGAAGTATATGAGAGGCGGTTAGGAGTCGTCTCCATCAAATAAGCTCGGCTAAGAATACGATTGGCGCATTCAACATCTTCACGTTAGACTGAGAGTTCGGAATTCACCAAAAGGCATTTGTCTCCAGGAACACTTAAGCTGACACGCCAGCGAGGAATCGCACGAGCTGCAAGCAAACACCAACTCACGTCCGAATTTGCAAAGTAGTGCAAACAAGCTATAAAAGAGGATGTTAAAGAGAGAAGACGAGCACATACGGTCGAAGTTGGAGAAGCTGGGAAAAGCATTCGCAAAGCCCACCGATGTTTCGCCATTTACAAGACCAAGATAATTGCACTTCGACGCCCAGACGGAACATTTACAGCGTCGATAAAGACTGTGGAGAAAATCATCCACGAATACTATTCAGATCTCTTCAATAACCGCGTCCTTCTTTTCTCATATCAAATAAAGGAGAATGGATGTTTCGTACCACCGGTTCTCCATTCTGAAATCCCACACGTTATTTCGTTGTTCAACAATCGGATAACACTACGTCTGAACAGGATATGATGTTAACATCTGAAGAACCTTCCGCCAGTCCTCGCAAACACACTGGCTCAGCACTTCGCACTTTAGCTGTCTGAATACGAGGTCCATACTAAATGGAGACCAACAAGACTGTGCTTGTTCGAGAAGAGTGACTTCCACGATATCACCAACTGGCCCCCAAACTGCATGCTGGCTGTCGTCTACAAACTTTTCACTCCAGTCGTCATAAACAGAATTGCTAGAACACTGGATAAAGGACAACCATGTGAGTGAGCAGAATTTCAAAAAGGATTCAGTTATCGCCTCGCCAAAATTATCTACCGCCATCCGAACATCATACAAACGTTGGAATGGGCCATTATGGAAGTGAAAATCGATGATCGACAATAATACCATCTTCGCTTTGCTGAAGACATCGTCCTTATAACACCAAACATTAGCCAAAGGGAACGAATGCTTGCCGATTTTGTTAAAACCTGTGGAAAGACAGGTCATCGACTAAATTTCACAAAAACGATGTTTATGAGGAACCAATTGGTTACGTACGCCGATTCGCGCTCAAGGGAATGAATATTTCCAAATGCTCCAGTTACGGTTATCTAGGTCGGGAAATCAACATGATGGACGACTTAGCTCTGACGTTGAGCAGACGGAGACGAGCGGCTTGGGAACCTTTCAAGAGTATCGAATATGTGGTGAAGAGAACAAAGGACACCCGATTCCGTGCTTACCTTTTCGACTTCACGATGCTACCTTCCCTATCGCATTCGTCGCAAACCTGGTCGCTGTGTAAGTAGGATGAAAAGCAGTCAGCGTTAGGAAGCATGAAAAAGCGCGAAAGGAAGATGCTAGGAGTATCCTGTGTTACACAGGTAAGGGAAGGGATCCGAAGCTTCGATCCGCGCCAGAGACCAGAGACCAAAAATCAAAGACGCGGTTCTTCATGCCCAATCGGGCAACTCCTGCACGCGACAGAGAAAAGTGGAAGATTTACTGGCGCCCGCTCGAGTTGCTCGATGATCAACGGGACTACAGGCGATACAGATAATCTTCGGGCTGTTGTAGTGGTACAGCGATTAGAGATATTCTACAATGGACACGTGGTTGTAGTTTTAACACCCAACCTCCCTATCTCCCTGAATCGGTAAACCGCTACGAGACTTATTGTGGGAAAGCCTTTCATTCATAATAGCTGCGAACTGCACATGGCGAAGACCTGGGACCTTCAGCCAACAACATTGACACTGATTAACACGATCTCAACAAGCACGCGAAATTTAACCTTCTTGATGGAAATTTTGTAGTTTTTGTGAAATTTTTCATTTCCACTCTATTTGATGTTATTTTAAGCGTCATCAAGTTCGTCTCATTACCGAACGCTTGACGAGCGACTGCTAGTATATCAATTCTCCAGTGTCGACATCATTTACGATTCGAATAGATATATGGAGATGTGGAGATATGGAGACGTGTGATTCGGGAAGTAATGGCAAGATCGCTGAACGATATGGTCACCAAAAAATTGTACTGCCCAAATCGAGTGGAAGACTAGCGCTTCGAATTCCACGATTCCCGAACAGTTAAAACTGCTGTGGTTAAAGTAGAGCAGCTTCTTAACAAAACCCTTCCTGGCCTAGCGTAGGTGCTGAGGTGAAATCCGCCGTTATCTTCTGGATCATCTCCATGCATACACAGCGTCGTAGATATTTAGTTTTTTTTTCACATCAGTATTGAGCGAAAAGGTTTTTGCTGCCCTCATCGTTTAGACTTTTTTTTGTTAATAGTCATATGCTCATCTAAACCGTCGTTCACTCTGTCTCTTCCGGCTTTCTTATGATTTTTGCTTTTTTTTCTTAAATCACACACGAGCACGATCGATCCAGTAGATGTTCACATGACAGTCTGTAAGCTGACGCTAAAATCGCGTTTAAAAAAGCTGATTTTTCAGCCTGAATCTCCAATCAGATAGTCCACTGATTCAAAAACGTGACAGTCGTCCGTAAGGACTTGCAATCTATCATATTATTTTGATTCGTTGCCTTTTAATGGCCGGTTGTCTCCGGATGATCTCATCATCTCAGTTCTTCCTGGTTGCCAATATTTGTATTCTCCTTCATTTTGATATAGTCTTATCAACCTGCGTTATAATACTAATTTTACCGTTTTCCTACTTTATTTTTAAGGCCTGTTAATAACAACTTCAGACCTCCAAGTTCTTTAACATTTCCATCACAAGATGAAAAATAGTACCATAAGCAAACGCGTGTGCAGCCAAGTGATTAGAGATGCACTGAGAGATGATTAGAGATTCTGCATACACATGGTCGTTAGATCGATCTCACGCATTTGACGAAATAAACGTTCCGTTTCACTGGAGTCGAGATATTGGTACTAAACCTGTTCAGCAGTCTCCTATATGTCGTAGTACAGGCTAAATATGCACTCAACTTTACGGTACTTAGTGGAATCGAGAGGTCGTAGCACTTTGCTACGAAATTGGTCAACGGTGAACCGTTCATCACTCTCTTCACCATTATGAGAAACCTTTACCACGAGTCAACTTATTAAACACTACGCGATTTCAAGAGGTGGGAGCAAGGGTCGTCCTCGTCTTCTCCATATGCCATCATGTTTGCCATAAGTGTTATAGTCTCAAGGGGAGAGGAAGATTATCATATTTTCCACTTCCTGAAGGTACTTATCAATAAATCCGATCGACAACTCGGTGTGGCATTTTCGTGCGAAACGAAAGTTGTTGGATAAAGGTTTCTTCTTGTCCAAGGGCCGTCGTGGAGCTTTTGCTGCTCAGAAATAAGTAAGGCTACAGTATTCACCGTAAGACCCAAGCAGCAGGTGTTCATTTTTTACCGTTCTTTCCTCGTTCTTGACTTGTCAAGCGTCTCATTTCAACAGTGGTAATGGTAGATGTATAAAAAATATTGGAATTTTCACTCAAACGTTTACAATATGAATTTTTACATAATATTTGTGGTTGAAAATTGACGTGTTCGATGATCCTTTGCGGCGCTACGAGATCGCATCGTCCGTGACTTCTCGTGACGGAACGATTCGATTACCACCTTCACCCATCATCTGAAACCTTTCACATATTCGAAATATAGCAAAGAGCTCATGTAAGAAAAACAAATTGGTGAAAATAGAAAGCCAATCACCATTTCTTCATGTTAACAAGAAGGAAGATGATTAGCTGACTTTTTAGCGTTACTACGTTGCGGAAACTACAGTAGAATTAATGCCAAGAGTCAAATCTTAATCCCCCCTCGATTGATACCCATCATTTGTACTTGTGCCATTTCCTATGAAAGAATAGAGAGAAAATAGGAATTTCTTCAGCGCACGTGGGTTAGCGTTAAATTCGAACCAGGGAATCCTTAAGAGAATAGAAACAGTCCCGACATACGCTCATTTTTGAAAAAATTGTTCATACCACATGTTACTATGAATTAACCGTCTGTGTGAAACACAAAACTGCGTATTTGCCCTTAACGCAGGGAGGGTGACTGCATGAGTACAGGTACGATGTACCTGATTTGTGGTACATGCGGTGACGAATATATTGGCGGAATGGGCAGACCAATACGTATCCGTACAAAAGATCACCTAGATGGTAAGCAAAAAGTAAGACAAGGCAAGCCACTATGCACGCATAGGATATAAAAGCATAGCGGAGAGGATTTTGATATATAGGTCACGATCTTCGCACAGTGTACCAACGCGCAAACTTTTTGGATAAACCCGAAGAACTTCAGAATGAGTATCTGGGAAGAATGCCCAGAGATCACATGTGATTTAGCCCATACCTTTACATCGATTTCTGATGTGTGGTAGTGCAGTTATCAACTTCTATGCGACTCTAATCAGCGGTTCCATCTCAGTGGAAGGCACGTAAAAAACACTGGGTTCTTCGAGAAACTGTTGAATGTACGATTGCCATTTAGATTTCTAACTTGCCGTCTGTGTCACTGGATCGTTTGGCCCCTTGCCTATCATTGTACCCTTCTAGGCTTAGAAGAAGGTGATATTGCCAAGACATCAGCTACTGTTGTATTGTATTGTGTTTTTGCACGGAAGTACATGTATGGTGAATAGCAACATCGCAATTGCTGAACAAGAAAGCGACGTGTTTATAATCCAATGCCGAGGTTAATAGAAAGTTGATCCTGGGAACAATCCTTTATTTTTCAAGTGTTTTTCTGATTTCTCTAAGCAGATTTTGAATTCTTAAAAATTGTGTTCGCATTGAGCATTTTCAAAATGAGGAAAATGATTTTATTAATGAAGAAAAAATGAAAGAAGAAAGAAGGAGCAGTGTTGGTGGACTTTGTAGACTGAGGATTTCATGTAAAAGCTGAAAAAATGCGGCAGCTGCGACAGTGATGTCCAATCTGCCCGAGACACACGGCTGCATCACCTACGTTCAGTCATACCTTCAGTGATATGCGAAGAGTGTCCGGCCTAACGCCGTTTTTATCAGCCTCCTTAAAAAACTCTTTGCAGTCTTCGACATCTTTGTCACACGGTAAAAACTGCAGAATTAACTTATCGGCACGCACTGGTCCTAAAAAGTTGGATGATTAATGAAAAAAAAATGTTTTCGATGCTGACGAGTAACCGCTGCATTTTCTTTCTCAAACTGGAAAAAAGTGCCACCGTGTGGCGCTGAAAAATGGTGAAACAGTGAAAATGGTGAAACAGAAAGAAAGAGAGAAAATTGGTTGCACTTTTCTTCTCCCATTGGTCAAGACTTTCGGGTTACCATCTCCTATTACTTACTTGGATACTCGGATAGTCCATTCTCACTGGTTGTGCGGACCTCAGCATATTCTCCACTTTTCGGTGTTTTGCTGATTTAGCTATTTTGTTCTTCTGGAGCCCCGAGGTCGGCCTGGCCAAAGTCTGCCCCTGGTCGTCAACACCACAGGCAGCCGCCGTCCTTGTGGATCAGAGGGGGATTTGCCACCAAGCGACTATTTGATAACAGGACGTGGTTCCGGGTAGAAAGTCGGACCCATTCTCAGCCTGGGAAACCCTCCCCGTTGGATGAATCCCCACTCCTCCTTCCCGCTGTATATCACAGCCCGACACCCTGGAACACCTCCCAGCCACGATGGCAAACCGCTAAGTGGACCATCTCCCATTGGTCTAACCAATCAACTCAGACAGTTTAGCAAGATTTTATTTCAAAAACTATCCTGTCCAGTTTTATCCTTTCTCATTTTCATGTAAAACGCAGATTATTGCAGGCTTTCACCTGTTTTTTACTCTATCTCTCGCAAATTTCTCTTCAACAACAAAAACTCTTGGATGAGCTGATATGAAATGGAAGCTGTTATTGCGTGCTCATCCAAACTTTTTTTTTTGCTTCTTTTTTTAAAAAATTAGACCAATTAAACCGACTCACCACCAAGGTTTCAATTAGTAACCGAAATGAGTTTGCTTTATTTTTCTGTATTTCTGAATATCTATGCCACAAATCGATTAAGTAGTTAAACTATTTGGCGTAGATAAGTCTTCCATATTAAATAATTCTGTGTACAGTCGGTTTCCTCCATCAGTACTAAGGGAGTTTTCCAACGTCTTGAACTACGATATTCATTTTCCGGGAGCTTCAATCAATTTCGTTGAGAAGGCCAGTCAACTTGGTTTGGCCTTTCAATAACGAAGCCTAGTTAGTAGTAAATATGCGCAAAAACTACCATATAGGCGGAAATCCAGTCATAAGGCGGTTAACCCTATTCCAATGCGCAAAGATCTGTGACTGTTTTTGATAGGAACGAAATGATGGGAATTTCTCGGGACTGCAAAGGCTTTATATTTCATAATAATGTAGCATCTAGGCAGAAGTCATGATGGGCAGGCATTGCTAAATGAGTTGCACGAACGGAACGGAAATATACGGAAATGCGCAGAGTGGACCATGTGCATTGACTTCATGCTGGTTTTGGCCCTTTTGCTATGGATTTTTCTATACATTTTGTACTCACTTGAAAATCTGTCTAGCACAGCTATTGGCATATAGATTAGATTAGGTCTTCGGATGCATAAGTAAATAAGTCTCATACCAGCAGATCTGATAACAGTAAGATTTTGACATTGTCCCGGTTCGATAAACATGGTATTAGGTGAAACACGATAAAGGTTATTGTTGCTGCATCGAATCTGAAATCTTAAAGCATCTTAGAATGTTTACTAGTCAAATTCTTCCTAGTAAAAGTTTCCCGATAGTCAACCTTCGCTTCGCTCCCAAAAAATTTCTGACCTAAAACAATGGCTAAATCATAACGACTTCAAAAAGGAGCTGTTCAGTAAGGTTCATCCTGAGCAAGGTCATCACAACCGAAACGAATGATCAATCGGCAGGCAGGGAAAATCATATCAATAGTGAGAACTAGATACCTTTGACGAGATCTGTCAACTACGGAAAGTGTTTAACGGAACAGCTGCATGTCGTACTAGTTCTTGAGTACAATATGTCAAGGATTCTAAACAGAAGAGAAGAACACTTGATAATTCGCCGTTTTCTTGTTCAGCAGTCGCGAGGTTTTTAAAACAGCATACATTTACTTTCATAGAGAAACGCAGTGCAGTACAACACTAGCTGACGATTCGGCAGTATCGCCTTCTTCAGAGCCTGGAAGGGTATACTGATATACAATCTACGAGGCCAAACGCTTCAGTAACACTTACAAAAATGCGATACTGCCGAAACGTCAGCTAGTGTTCTATTGTATCGTGTTTCTATATGGAAGTAAATGTATGCTGTTTAAAAACCTCGCAATTGCTGAACAAGAAAACGACGCATTCATATTCCAACGCCGAGGTTAATAGAAAGTCGATCCTGGGAACTATTACTTGGTAATTCGATGTACTTCATTTTTCTAGTTGTAGTAACGAAACGATTATGGTTGACATTTAACTTCATGCTTTGACAGGTGACCTCGGCAATTTTCATGTGATTGGGTGCCTTTCAAAAATTCTGTAAGAGGTTCAAGTTAGAGGACGGCTTCTATGCGAATACACTCGTTAATGGCTGATGTAAGACAATGAAATAAATGAGTGGAGTAATGGGACCTCTATGTGAAACCGAATCACGTAAATAAATAACAAAAGGATCAAACATATTTCAACAGCACCAGAACTATCATGATCCTAGGAAGAGACATTCTTTGGCATCAAAATAAATACGGTGTTATAGCCGTGGATGGTTCGTTTAATGGAACGATTCGGAATATGAACTACGTTAACTCAACAATAGTCAGTTTGACTTATGAAGAAAGGAAAACAATAATATCGCAGTATCAGTGAGGTTGGTGTATTTATAACACAGTATGATAATCATATCTGTCCTCTGTGCAGGCTGGAACTCCGTAAAGTCTTGGATCAGTACAGTCAACAAAGTGACCAATATGATGAACAAAGTCTTGCTTCTCCCCTGTCTCTTGGCAGAGGTTTCAGTGGACTCCGATCGAGTCAGGAAACACGAGAAGCATTACCTTTTTGGCGCGTTACCGTACCACCTTTATGTAACGCCCTTCAACCAGTCGAATCAAAGTTTTTTGTGGTTATATGCACATAGCACGAACTATGCACAAAGGTTGGTGCATTCACGACTGCATAAACAACCATTAATTATCCCATTTTACTCATTTACTTCTAGGATGCTTACTGGAATGAAATGAGTGCCGCATTCCTGGAGCATCGATTAAAGCCGAACGGTTCACAATTATATAAATAGAAGATGTGAGCCAATTCTATTTGGTGGAGAAGAGAAGTATTCTATCCATGTGAAACTGGGTGTACCATAGCCTTTGGTTTGGTCCGTATTCGCTATTTGTAGGTAGGTGATAGACATAGCCTCTTGAATAGCGGCGGACAAGGGATCTTTCATGTGAGGCGGCACATACTTGAAATAGGAAGCATGAAACCGAGAGCCAAAATAGGACAAAATTTGTAAATGGTGTTGGAGTGCGACGGGTTCATCTTAATGAAATTTTCTAACAAGCTATAGAGTATAAACAACTCTTGTATGCATTCAAAATTTCGGTACCTTCACTGCAAGGCGACTATCTCCAATGTTCACAAGCATATGATCGGATTTTCCACCGGTTACGTTGAAATAGGCACACTGGAGAACGAGAGATTACTACGAGGGGTTACCGCAGCAGTCATATTTTGATAAATACACCTTCTAGCTGACAACCTTCTAATTTTAACCGCTTAGATCATATTAAAGAATAATTTAGTATGTCTAGTGAACTCAAAGGGCGCGTGTGGGGCAGTCGTTGGAGGCACCACTGCTACACACACGTGGAATCGATCTCCGCGCCCATGGCCCACAAGCCTTCCATCCCTCTGGGGTACGCAAATTGGTAACGGACATATCTGGAAGGATAGCAGAACTGGCTCGATACATCGGTAGGCCACTGCGGGTCATTGTAAAGGCCAGATATGCATTAAATCACCTCCAGCGATAGTTAATGAAGTCGAATGCGTGGCGCATCCCTCAGAGATTGATCAACGCCGAGAGCTTTATCCTTACCCTTTAATGAAGTCAAGAAGAACGTCTAAAGGCAAAAATTTTAATTCAAAAAAGATGGTAACATAAAGCTGGCTATTTGCTGTCGTTTGCAGTACGAATCACAGCACCTTTGTTAAACTACGTTCGCTGAAGTGTCGTGGGAAACAATTTACAACGATTAAATCAACATATGAGCGAGGTTGCAGTTTCCGTGAAACTACTTCAATCTTTAGAAAACATGAAAATGTTCTACAAAAGAAAATTAGTTCGTTTCGATAGTGTCGAAAATTTCACTCAACACTGCAGCCAAGCACAAGCACTTCAGCATAAAACAACAAGCGGACAGATGTCACAAATGGCAAGACTCTTAAATGAAGGGAGGATTTCGATGTTCTTTTCAAATTCTGACTTTGTTTCCACAGTATGTCTTGTAATGGCCGAACTTAATGTGAAAACTCCAGATTGGATATGAATTTCTTGCGAAGATTCTATTTTAATATTCGAAAAAGGTAGATCGATTGGAACAAACGTTGAACACTCTAAAAGTGAAAAAATAATGAATTTTAACTTATTATTTACTGCCTACTCTTTTTAACGGCAGGGTATAACGGCATTTAACGGCATTGTGAAATATAACTTCAATGATGGTGAGATATTTGCAAAACTCCGGACCGCAGGTGTATGCGGTGGGGAACGAACGCGCTATTGTCCTTTCCGGGGAGTAAAAGGTTATATAACCGCGGCCTCAGCTTAACTGGGTTTGTTGCCGATTTGGACTCCCCAGATCAATCCCGCTGACAGGTGACTGCTGTTGGCAAAAGATCGATAGAACAAGCTGAGAGACAGGCGAAACGAAGGACCCGCGTGGTGTGGTGGTGAACGCGCTACTCCTCGGAAAGGACAATAGCGCGTTCGTTCCCCACCGCATACACCTGCTGTCCGGAGTTTTGCAAATATCTCAGCATCATTGAAAAAATAATGAATTTAAAATTAGGTTCTCTGTTGGAGCTATGTTTAGCGTTTGGTTTCAAACATACATCGGGATCCACTGAAAGTGCTTTTTCTGGTGTTAGTTTTTCGCTTGCTGATTCCATGACGATCCCTGAAGCAACAATTTATCAGGTAAAGTCGAAGTCGTCCGAAAACTCCTCATTTTAGTTCTGCTATTTCTCAGCTTATATTAAAGGAGAGAGATGGTCAAGTTGGGCTCAGAATAACTTTTCAGTTTTGGCGAACTTTAGTTATAAAATAGAATTAGCATGAAATTAGAGCTTTTGTTTTATTAAACTTCCACCGATCTTTCTCCTCGAACGTGGATCTCCCTCATAGGGGAATCTCATGATGATTGGTAGAGAAGCAACGCCGCTCGTTCACAGGTGGCGGATAAGGAGTTAATAGCTGACAAAAGTGACCTTCGCTTCCCTGAGATGCAGGTGTATCCAGGGGAGGGGCTCCATATTTTTGCTGCGCCGATTTGGCAAATACCTTTTGCATCTACGACGGCGGATTCATACACATGTGCGTGGATGTATCCTCGTTTATACGAATTGTGTCCAACGAGTCAATTTAGTCAAAAGTCTGCAACCAAGCAACAGAAGTATATGGGAGGTGCTCAGCAGCCGCCTCAAACAAATATGCTTTCCTTCCACGATGGGAGAGACTGGCAAGCTACCCGTGACCATGCTCAGAGCTCAGCAAGCTATGCGTGGGCATAGAGATTCCATGAGTTTCGGTCTTGTCTATAGTTCAAGTTTTGCGAATATCTCAACACTATAGTGGTTGTATTTCACATCATACGTTGTCATGAGAAATAATTACCGGTGGTAAATAAAAAGTTGCAGTTCACGGTATTAACTGTAAGTTATCGTACCGCCCAATGTTGGCAATCATTAGGATTTCGGGCAAAAGGGAGGTTCTATACACTATTTGAGAATGCCTATATGAAGCAACAGCTGCGTGAAAGAGAAGTTCAGATTGAAGGAAAGTGACCACCACGTCTGTGAATCCACTGCGTAGGGCTACTTGAATGGTACAACCAATTTTTTAAAAAAATCAAAGTTATTTTTTAATGGCTTTCATATTTTTTTTTGAATGGTGATGGTTATCTAACCCAGAAAAATAGCATCAGTCAACTGTTCTGAGAGCTCGAAACGAACGGTGAGCAAAAAGAAACGACTGCAATTGTACTGAGTTCAATCGTTCTGTCAGTTAGTTGAAGAATAGGTCTTTCTTTGAATAAACCCAAGTTTCGTGCGTAGTCTTGAAGATGCTCACCTTTGTTCAACCGACTTCACGCCGCTAAACAAATTATGAAATGATCCCACATCACTCCGATTTGGTCATGGATGTTTATTATCAGTTTTTGCACACTGTAAGACTCAATATCAACTATTCAAAGTTGTTTGTTCAATAGCTCTTTTCCTAGCTGGTCGAATTGGTGGTCAACCACAAAAATGTGCAAAAAGCTTCAATGAGTTTGTGCTCTAACAGATTTTTCTTTAGAAAGTTTAAAGCGCACTACGATAGTGAACTTTTGCGGATGTGTACCACGAACCACGGGTCATCAAACATTGCAGAGGTAATGTAATGAATATTTCATCTATATGTGACTTGTGAGGAGATATCAGTTTATTAAATCAGTGTTTCTACGCTCTCAGGAATGTCTGGCACCAATCTGCCGAACACGAAGGTATGGGAGGATACGTTTGACGGTCAGTGAATCAAGATAATGACCATGTGCATGACAGAGCATGGAGCTACATATTCTTCATTTTCCAGATTATTTAGAATTCTAAAAGCCAAAAAATGTCCTTACAAGGCAGCAATAATTGCTAACTAGCAGGGAATTCTGGATGGGCGTTGATTCCTTGGAAGCGGTCGATTCTGTTTCCCTTGTTGTATATAGGTTTAAACATGAATGTGCAAATAAACCATTAATTCTGCAACTATTCCACAGACCTTCTCCTTTTAAGAAACTTCAGACTGCTAATTAGCTAAAGATTAGAGTTTACAAATGGGTTCAGACAGAGATCGAAGACTTAATTGTAACAGGTTTTCGTGAAGTTACTCTACCATTTCAGATTTTTCCTCTTTAAAATTTTTCGTGTCTTTATTTCTTATGTTTTCTTTAGGGTGTACATATTTGGAAAGGCTACGATATGTTCCAAGTTTTCCTGAATGATATGAAAGGTGATAGCCTTAGAATTCTTTGAATAAGACGGCAGCTAAGACAAGCCGAAATTGTCGAATTGAGTTTACAGATGCAAGCTTGGGTTACTTCTTTATTAAAAAGATTGCAAGGATAAGAGCAACCATTGATCTTTTATCCTTATTTTATCCTAGATGACCCATTGCGATATGTCGCGCAGACTTTAGCACTTCTTTCATTCTGTTCATTGTCTTCTATCGGTCACATCAACTAAGGTCTTCAGATTTGCATGTGATTTCTACAGCAACTTCAGGATTTGTTTCTTCAACAATGTTGTGAGGTGCTGGTCGAATAGACTCTTTATAGAATCCTGAGATATATCCGCTAGGATATATACTACAGACCTCGGACTGTTCTACAGGTTGTCGATCGCCTCTGCGAACAGTAAAGAGTGTTTTCTAAATGACTCCGGTGCCAGTTAACCGACTACGGATTGATGAGCAGCCTGGTTGACTCAAGACTGGTTGAATCACCGCCTTGTTATGTATTGCATAACATCTTGAATACTGCGCTACAATGATGGAAAGTTGAAATTTTCGCTAAATAGACAAGAGGGTTAACATAAACGAGATAAGACAACTTAATATCTATATGTACTACTGAAACGGGTTTAGAACGAAAACGTGAAGTTGAAAACTGAAAGGAAAGTAATCTGGAAGCCACATCACCTAGTTAAACAGCATTCTTTGAACCGAATATTGTCTTACTTCAGCAAACAATCGGAAAGCTTTTAAAAAAATGTCGACACATATGTTTTTTTCAAAAGCGAAGGCCAATTGTAGTCACTATGATGTTGAGGTATTTGCAAAACTTGCAGCCCAGGCCAGGTGGAATCGCGAACACCTTTTCGGAGGTCTAACGTGTTACGCACGGCACTACTGAGTCCCATACTGCGATTTGCTCGGCCGCCAGTTTTCTAACTAACAGTAAATAAAAAGTCGATATTATGATTTTTGACTACAGCCTCAGCTTACATCCTCGTTGATTGGTGGTTATTGATGGCAATCTTCGGTTGAAATTGGTTGAGAGAAAGGCAGGAAAAGGGCCTCTGTGGTGACGTACGTGACACTTGAGCTACCGGAAAGGGTGATTGTGGTTCGATCTAAGCTGGAGCCAAGTTGTGCAAATATCTCAGCATCATAGTGGTTGTCTTTCACATCATACCCTGCGGTGAAAAATAATAATAAGCACTAAATAAAAAGTTGACATTAACTGCAATCAGTCTTCAACGTCAGTTCGACCGGTGGTTTCAAGCAGAGGCAGAGATCGCTGGCGGAGAAGTGTTATTGTTTCAAAATTTTCAGCAAATTTTCACTTTTTGGATCAATTTTTATTTTTATTTTTATGAATCATCAACAAAGTGGTTCTCACGAAAACGCCACACTAGAAGGACAACGGTACACAGGACTTGTTGTTTCCATTCACACTTCAAAACCAATGGTATGATTCTTATTCGGTGACGCTTTAGGATATTTTGATAAGTTCTGCGCTCTCCAGAATTCTGGTACATTCTCTTTAAGGTATTCTCAAGCTATTAACAAGGAAAAAATTGCTGACAATTTCGAATAAACAGCAGCTTTGTCGTCCCGCGACTAGTTTCCTTTCATAATAATGAAGATCCCTGGAGTGGGTGTGCTTCTAACTGAGTTTGCCGATGGACGTATTGAAATTCTTTTAGGCCTGGATGGTTTTGAAGAAAGGACAACTTTTCGTTATAAATCTCAACGATAAAATTTGATTAATACATGAGAATACAGACTTAGAAAATCAATTAAAACACATCAGAAATCAGTGAGAATATCCATGTGAACGTGCTGATGAGTAGATATGGAATCGTTGTGAAATTCTTATGAATTACTTGAAGGGATAGCTATTTAGTTCTTCGAGAATTAAAGACTTATGTAATAGTACTTGGATACTTGGATACTTGGACGGCCTGTCGTCACGTTATCCAAGCCCCAGCACATTGTCAATATATCGGAGTTTTGCTGGCTGAGACATTGTGGTTCCCTGGAGTCCCAAGGTCAGCCTAGGCAAAGTCTGACCAGGTCGTCACCACCATAGACAGTCTCTATCATTGTGGATTAGAGAGACGTTTGCCACCATGAAACTAGTTTGATACCGGGACGGTGCTAGATTCTGATATCGGTTTACTCTTAGTTGTGCTTCCTGATGGAAACGCCGGAGTCCTTCTCGGGATAAGGCGGTAAACCGCTAAGAGGAATTTTAGTAGTAATAACCAACAAATGTACTCAATAAAATTCACCAATAAAAACAACATAGCTTCCTATAAAAATTGTTTAACAATAAAAATCAACTGGGTGAAATATAACAACGTTATTGAGCCACACAATGATGATTAGACTTCAGTCGGTTTAGCAAATCTGAGCTATATCTGGTCAACTCATCCACAATGGCAATCTGTGAGAGCTAAGATCGATTTGATCTTTTGCAAAGGAGACACCCTAAAACAACCCAAGGATGAAGTATTGTGTGCGGTGTATAACAGATCCGTGATGAGAAAAAAAGACACTCGCACATCACCAAGGAAATTACTCTTCTAAATATTAGGCTTTGCGAAGGTGCTGACAATTTGTAGCATGCTCGTATAGGTGCCGGATGCAAAGCCGACAACGGCAAACATCATTAGGAAGATGTTGCGGATCCAAATCCACGGGGTCAACGAATTCCTGAAAAGTGAGCGCTGAATCATTTATACTCTTTTATCAGTTTATTTATTTGCCTGTTTTCTTCGTTTGAACCGTCTCCACATATGAATTGAGGCCCTTTCTTCCCCAGGTTTGTTGTTTTTCATCATTGAAGCCGTTTGGATTGACGTCTGCCTTCGGTTTCCACTTAAGAATTTCGTCTTCTTCGAAAATGTTTTTAGACGCCAGTTCAACGTGATTCTCGCTTTTCTTCCGGACTTGTCCTCTAGAGCGCTCCACAATTCTTTACAACAGGCAATCGCAGGCCTTTGTGGATGAAAGGGATGTTTAGCTAGATAGATCTAATTGCAATCTACATACCGCGGAAAGATACGGAGTAATTATAGCTGACTGAGATCAATCACTACCTTGTATACCGAACTTCTGGAAGTTCGCCATAGAGGACTCTTCGGGTTCGCTCTGACTTGCCCATTTGTCATTAGAACTTCTTACTACATAACCGACTAACCTCATTTGCTTTCGAAATGTATTCTAGTGATTTTTTAAAACATGATAATTTTCAGTATATGAACTATCTGGTCGGCCTAAGCACTGTGCCTACTCACTACATTCCATGAGAGTGCAATTGATCTGTCGCCGGTAGAAAGTTGTCTAAGTGACTGGAAATGGAAAACCTACACTGTCTTTCACCTTCTGCACAGTTCCTCAATTTTTCTATTTTTTTTTAATGGAACGTTCTACATAAACGATGTAGGGTGCGCCCACTGTAGCTCACTAACTACTCCCCATGATTTTTTCTATTGTTCTACGGCTTTTTTGTGAATACGGTCTTTCCCTCAGCGTTGTGTCTTTATAGTAAGAATTTTTTGGAAGAGTAGTATTTCATGGTGCAGCTGTGATGGCAGTCTGTTAGATTTCTGATGAAGGATGAGTACTGGTGAAATGATATCAGCTTCTGCTCTACATTCCGTCGTAGCCGACAAAACATAGAACGAGAAGCATTCGAGATTTTCGAAGATCCATTTAGCGGGATTTATGCCGGTGTCTTGCTCAGCAGAGTGAGTTGCATCTGAAGTTTTTACGAGAGAACAGGGACGGTTCTAGTCTTTATTTTATTTCAATAATCAATAGGATTATTTGAACAGCCCGTCGTCACTGGTTGTCCGAGTCCCAGCATAATCATCATTTTCCAGAGATTTGCTGGTTAAGCCATTGTGGCTCCCTGGAATCCCGAGCCCAGCCTGGCCAAAGTCTGCCCCATGTCTTCAGCACCACAGGCAGCCGCAGCCCTTGTGGATCAGAAGGAGATTTGCTACCATGCGACTTTGATACCAGGATGGTGGTGGATTTTGGCAATGGTTCACTCTTAGTTGGGCTTTCTGATGGAAAAGCCGGACTCCTTCTCGGCTTGAGGGACACTACTGGAGAAATCCTTCCGCTGTATATCGCAGCTCTACACCCAGGAACACCTCCTAGCCACGATGAGGCAGCAAAGCGTTGGGAGGATCAACAGAATTAGAAACAAAAGGATCCAGGAAGCTGGTTTAGTTTTAGAATTTCAATTATGCATGGTAATTTAGTAACATACTTGGAATAACAACAAAGCAGTTCAATTATTGGCGGAAATACCAACGTCAACGATGTACCAGCTACCGAACCGACTAGTGATATGAACAACGCCAAATGTGGTATCAATTCGGCCACGACACCTGTAAACATCAAGAAGCAGCTATGAAAAACTCTTCGCAAATAGGTTCGTATGAAAAAAGTTCATTGATTTCATAAAGACGTAGCCATGCCCATATTAGAGCATGAAAATCGATGCACATTTGAACGGTTAGAGGGCCTCAATGTCATTTCAGAGCAGTTTATGGATTAGAGGAAACTCAATCATTATCACACTACTGATCTTAGGCAGAGCTATTTGCCAATGAAAAAATCAATTGAGGTCCACACGAAATCGGGTGAATCTCATAAGTTTCCACGCCACGGATGTCTTATTATTCGGACGAGCTTACTTTTCCGCAAAGTCCTCACAATAACTGTTCCAGGCGTTGCCAGGTCGTCACCACAAGCAGTCAGCGACATTTTGTGGATTAAGAGATTCGCTGATTTATTCCAATTTGGCCAGATTTCTTTCATGGGTGAGGTGGTTTTGGCTCATACTGGCTTCCTGGATGTGGAAATATCCAGCTCCTTTGCAACAGGAGTGACCAGTTCAGTGAGGCCTTGAGGAAACTGGATTCCTGGGTACTGGACATAAATTACATTAAGCAGAGGTGAAGCAACAAGGCACCGATTGATATTCGGAACAATTTAAAGGACCGGGTGCAATATCGTATTCATGCAAACATCAACATATGCAAGTTGAGAAAAGGTTTAAAGACTTTTTTCTCTGAATTGGTGGAATTTTAGGAAATTTATTGTCGAGGTGTAGGTTTAGTATTTATGTCATTATATGACCATTTTGTACAACAAATAGTGAAAGATAAAGTGAGCCGGACACGATAAAGTGTAATGCGTATGAATGACAACCGATGGACAAGAGCCATCAGTGAGTGGATTCCTCGGGATGCTAAACGCACTGCAGGAAAACAGCCGACCCGATGGGCAGAACTCTTCACGAAGAACCTAGAAGAAAGATGTGATGCTCGACGAGTCTCTAAAGCGAGCGAAACCCACTGGGCTACTCTTGAACGCGACAGGGAATAAATGGAAGATTTACTGGCTCCTGCTCGAGTCACTCGACGATTAACGGGACTACAGTTGATACAGGTGATATGACTTCTATACCAGGTGACGATGATTCCGACTCCTGCAGGGTTTATTGTTCGGAAAAACAAGTCGTTATCAACGGACAATCGCTACTATCAATATCCGTCACTCTGCATAAAAAAGCATCTCTGGGTGAGTTTGGTTCACTCGAGAGAGATGTTTCACTGAGGAAGATGTGGCTCGATGTGCGACGAAGACGCCACCTCGAGAACACGAACAACTGTGGGCCAACGGTGCAGATCATCGGCTTTTGATGAAGACGAAACCGCGGAAACGTTAGCCGAATAAAAGACTATTTATCAACTCAGTGTAAGCTTATCAAAGAAAGATTACATATAAAGGCATTATGCTTTCACTACTTACAAGTGCAAAGAACTCCTAGCAAACGTATGCCATAGATGAGATTTTCTTGACGCTGAACAGCTACCTGAAAATCTTTCCGACAGGGATAAGGCAATAAATTCGTATATTACATGTTTTAAATAAATATTTCAAACATTTCTTTAATTAGAAATACATTAAGTTAAGCAGAACTTTAGAACTTTTCATGAAACTGAGGAATCCTTGAAAAAATACCTTTGAGCAATGTTCAAAGACTCGAACTACAATGCTAACTTTTAATTTGGTGCCTAGTGAAATTTTTCAAAACAAGGTATTATGTAAAATGGAACCGTTATGGCGCTGAGATATTTCCAAAACTCCGGACCGCAGGTGTCTACGGTGGAGAACGAACGCGTTACTACCTTTCACCGGGGGTTAATGCGCCCACGCCCTGCAAATCCTTCGTTTCGCCTGTCTCTCAGCTAGTAGTTCTATAGATCAGTGCCACCAGCAATCATCCGTCAACGGGATTGATCTGCGGAGCACAAGTCGGCATTGAATCCAGTTAAGCTAAGGCTATAGTTGAAAGCATAATGTTAACCTTTTATTTGATGCCTACGAGACAGGCGAAACGAACGATTCGCATGGTGTGGTGGTGAACGCGTTAGCCCCTGGAAATGGTAGCAATGCGTTCGTTCCCCACTACAGACACCTGCAGTCCGGAGTTTTGCACATATCTCAGCATCATTGCAGTTGCATTTCACATCGTACACTATCATGGAAAAAGGATGGGCAGTAAATAAAAAGTGATTACATAATAAAGTCTCTATTTGGAAATGTATGACTCTGTCTAACTGTAGCTCTACTTTTTATTTACCACCTCATCAATGTTTTATACTATGACTCAATTTTATTGATATCTTATTCGTTTATTTATATTTCCTCCTTCATTAATTATCCACAACGATGGCGTCACCTTTCGTTTAATCCATTTCTCGACGCGCTCCATCGGAACGTAGAATTGTAACGGATACGAGACGAGAATACAAGCGACGAACATCAGCTTGATTGTTTGGTAGAAGCTTAAACAAAAAAATTCACCTTTCAAAAAATAGTCTCTTTTGCAGAAGTAAGTTTTACGTCATGAAGGTAAGTAAAGGTGGCACACGTTTGTACTATGAAGGTGTAAAATTCTTTCGTTTCAGTCCTTTTCGCATCATTCAGTATCAGATTTTGTATGGATTTGAGCACTTCTTTATTCGACTATTCTCGAAAAGTTGTTCCACAAAATCCACCACGAGGAGCCACTTATTTTATACGATTCAGCATTTCATTACATACTGTGCAGGAGCCCAGCACTTTCATTCCATTCTTTTCGTCGCATCCACCATCCACGAGGGCCCTTCGAACTTTTGCATAGGAGTTCAGCAACTGCTCGAAGATTCCAGTTATTTTCATGGATGTCGTTATCAATCCAACCTTGGATCATTGCTACAACCATGCTTGGCGTTCTCAGAACTTCATCACAGGCTGCCGTCGCCTTCTATGAACCGTGTGAAACAATCTGATCGCAGTTAAGTCTGCCTGCAATTAACGGACTCCGGAGACAAGAACCTTAGTTCCTATGAAGCGGGATCGAACCAGGACCGTCTACATATTAGACAGAATCGCTATCACACATATATTACAGAAATAACAATAAGCATGAATTGCCCTGTTCTGATTTCTTGTAATTTCACTAGTTTTGAAGACGATGAGATAATCTTAACCTTTTTCTTTACTGCCTATTCTTTTTTAACGGCATGGTATCTTGCCAAATATAACTACTATAATGCTGAGATATTTGCAAAACTCCAGACTGCAGGCGTCTGCGGTGGGGGCGAACGCGCTATTGTACTTTCCGAGGAATAACGCGTTCACCACCACACCATGCGGGTCCTTCGTTTCGTCTGTTTCTCAGCTATGTGATAATGAGATAGTTTACACTATTTTTGCTCTTCTTTCTAAAATTATATAAAGAACTAATCTCTGTTTTCAAAAAAATGCTGAATTCTTCTTAAAGAAAGCACCTTTTTCCACCTAGTATTGGTCAACATTTACTCCACCAAGGTTTCGCCTAATCGAAAATGATGGTCAGAGATAAATTCACGGTTGTAAGTTCTCACTGTTCTCATAGGACCTGATGTCTCTACCGATTACTGCAACTATTACTGATATGATCAGTATTGATTTGCATGATTCCTGATAGAGATAATTTCACCCACTTAGTCTGTGGAAGATTCAACGTTAGCGTGTCCTTAACGTCACTGCCGAATCGTAGATAACCGAAAAACCTTAAATGTTGAGTCAAAATTTCAGGGATTCCATATGAATGAATAAAATTGAACTAGACGCCTTCTCAGAAAAACTGTAGAATGTTAAGCTGGAAAACATTTTGCATTTGTGCATATACTAATCAATAAAATCAATCAATACCCGACAGTCATGTAGACAATGAGAACTAGTAGACATGAAGTGTTGAGCACGCCGTTGTTAGTAACGAAATGTAACGGTTCATCCATTTGACTCTCAATAGGGAGCACCTAAACTGTCAGAGTGGTCGTTAAATTAGTTACCTACTGCGATTTTTTTCTATAAAGGCAACTTTTATTAAGAACTGGTATGGGTGTTTTGCTAAACAAACGATGAAAAGCCGTCGAGTTGTGCTAAAACTGCACTGCGATCTAGGAAAAATTGCTGAACACCGTATGTGACTTTGACTATTTCGCTGAGTTCCTTCGTTAAACGTGTTTTTTCTTTTTCTGGAAGTACGAGTGCAAGTCACTACGCTGATTAATCGATATCCATCATTTGCGTTAGCAGCTGCCTCCCTTTCCGGCAATTTTAATGCTTAATCAACCGACTAAATCTTGTGTGAACTATGGGGAGCGTCAGACAAAACCTGTCCACCCTAGTTTACGTTTCGACTAAGCAACAAAAATCTAAATCAATTCGCCATAAAATGCAAAAGAAATATGCAATAAACAAACCACAGCCACTCCTTCAAATGCAAACATCACGGTTCCGAAAAACAGTGGCAGGGTGGACCAATTGCCGACGGCCGGTAATGAGATGGTTCTACGATCAAACTGGAAGAGGTGTTGAAGCACGATGCAAACCGCAATCAGATATACCACATTGGCTACAGCGGCCAACGGTGCCAACGCCTAGAACAATGGCTGTAGATTTGATTGAATTGAAGTGAAGCACCATTGAAGTGTTCGCGTTTGAGCCGAACATTTCTATAAATTCCTGAGTATAACATCCTGTAAAAAATTCTCTATATTATTAAAACTACAGCTTCGGCTTAACTGATGTTCAATGTCGATTTTTGCTCCCCAGAACAATCATGTTGACGGATGACTGATGATGGAACTGGTAGACAAAAACTAGCTGAGAGAAAGACGAAGCGAAGGACCCACATGGTGTGGTGATGAACGAGTTAGATCTGGAGAGGGTAATCGTGTGCTCGATTACTACCTCGGACACCTGTGGTCCAGAGTTTTACAAATATCTTAGCATCATCGCGGTTGTGTTTTAAATAATATCCTGCTGTGAAAAATTTTAGTAGGTAGTCAGTAAAAAGTTAACATTGTGATCTCTATATTATTGTTGAGGAAATGCGAAGTATGAGATGCTGAGATATTTGCAAAATTCCGGACCACAGGTGTATGCAGTGGGGAACGAACACGCGCTGTTGTCCTTACCGGGGAGCAGCGCACTTCACCACTATACCGTCCGGGTCCTTCGCTTTGCATGTCTCTCAGCTAGTTCTATCGATCTTTTTGCCATCAGCAATCACCCGTCAACGGGATTGATCTGGGGAGCCAATATCGGCATTGAACCCAGTTAAGCTGAGGCTTAGTTATAATCACAATCTTAACTCTTAACGGGTGATTGCTGATAGCAAAAAGATCGATAGAACTAGCTGAGAGACAAGCAAAGCGAAGGACCCGGATGGTGTAGTGGTGAAGTGCGCTGCTCCCCAGTAAGGACAACAGCGCATGTTCGTTCCCCACTGCATACACCTGTGGTCCGGAGTTTTGCAAATATCTCAGCATCTCGTACGAGTTATAATTCGAAACATACCTTGCCATTAAGAAGAAAAAGGCAGTAAATAAAAGAGTTAAGAAATGCGAAGTGTTACTTTATTCCTTATTTGCGAACGAGCCGACGTTCCAGCGGATTTTGCCTTCCTCATAGCTTCGAAAGATAGAGTTGACTGTAATCTACTAAGGTGAGCACCTCCATAACCAAATAGAAAAATCTTTCTGTAAAGACTGTAAGAAGTAATGTGATGTACTAATAAAGACGGTTTGTGAGGAGTGCTGGGTAGATAGCAATCTTTCTTCTTCTTTCTCCCTGCTCACATTAATCCCTCGTTTACATTTTTGTGCCGAAATAAGCTATTTGCTTTTCTTAAGATATTTCTATGTATAGTGTAGATTCAATTTGTTGTCGGAAAACCAAAGCCCACACTTAAGGAATGCCCACAACGCTTTCTATTTTAATCGAGGGTGTGAGTAGAATCTGGATGAATCGGAGAAGTCGAGCAGGCTACAACTAGCGTCATTCGTCTTTCGGAGGTCAGAACTACTCAATGAGAGTTTCTTTTTCGTGGAGCAAAAGAACAGTGAGTCTTTGGTGCACTGGCGTTATTTTAATCTTCCTGGTAAAATGATGCCACCTTTTTGGTTCAAATAAAGCGGTAGTCCAAGGCGCTGTGCTCTGCCTTTACGTTAGTTCTGGTAGCCTACGTTATTAGCATGGTCGCTCAGTCTAATTCCTCTATTTTGCCTCCGAATTAAAACTGCTATGCAAAGTACAGTGTTTTCATGCAAAATCTAAATTCTAAATGAGTTTAGCTACTTGTCTTCTACGCAGCTGCCAGCTCGCAGAACTGCGTTGTCTAGCGCAGTACGTTGGTTACTTAGTTCGGGTCAAGTAAACATCTTCAAACTCAACCTTTGCGAATCGCAGGCGACGGTCTTAGTTTACATCCGCTTGAACTAGGCAAAGCTAGAATGTCTGCGTTTCTGAGATTTGGAAAAAGTTGCTTTTGATTAGTAAAGTTTCACGTTGGACCAGGTCTCAACCCCGAACGCGATGCTCTCGGGTACAGCGCGAGCTGTCCAACGGTTAAGGTCCTAGTGTGGATTACGATATTAACGAAGCCAAGCCGAGTGCTCTCCCCAAACAATATGTGCTCCAGTGGGCGTAACTTGCGCTCTACCATTGTAGATTGGAATTTAAAGAAAAATTGGCAAGATTCTATGTCCCAGTCTAGTCTCCCGTCTTACATCAAAGAAACACTGTCTTGTTTTTAGCCGTTTTCCACAAGTTAAATAATTAGTTAAAATTTACTTGGGTTGAATGAGATAAAGATGAAAAGAAAGAAGGCTGTGAAATAGTCTCATTATTGGTTCACTGTTCAACTAATGAGATGAGAGTATAGCGATGTAGAAAGTCAGCGTTTCTATGCCTCATATACGTCTGGTATCAATTTGCCGACCCTGGAGAAGTGTCGAGGCTTGGTGAGACCTCGGTGCAGGATCGAACCAGCGATCTATTCAGTGTGGAATGCAGAGTGCCTTTAACCATTATGATATATACATCCTCTGTTTGTTTGCATGACTTAATAGTTTTAACTTACTCTTAGTTCTCGAACGGTGCACAATGCCATAGTGGGAATCAGCAACAGAGCAATCCAACCGGCTTGTGAGATATGAATGTACGACGTCTGATCGAAAAACTAAACACAAAGTAGATCCTTATTCGTGCTGTTCTCAAGGAATATCAAAGATCCTTACATGAATTTACCTGTTTTAAATTATCAGCCATGAACACAAAATAAACGCAACAGAAACCGAATTGTGCTAGAAACATGTTTACATTCACCATTTGTCTAAAATCATTCTATCGCAATCAATATTGTCAACAAGATATCGATCGACCTTAGTGATAGAGGAAAAGCTCACTTGCAAAAATAACCGTGATCTCGAATCCATGACGGTCCAATTTCGACAGCTGATCGCATGACGTTTGCATAGTCCAAACGTGGTTGTGCTTTTCTTAATCCCAACGGATAATGCGAGAACATTTTTGGCAGAAGGAAATACTAACGAAAAAAAACTGTTAAAAATTATTAGCGCCAATGAAAACATAGAGGCTGCACCATTTGGAGCCATAGTTAGCGTGAATGGACGACGATAACCCAGGCACATAGTACGGCAATACTACGCTCAGGAGGTAACCTATTTTTTCTACACGGCATTGATTCCATAATGCCTTCTTTTTTCCTTTGCTTTGTCACTGTAATATAAGAAAAAAATAATGTCCGATGCTATGGCGGCTTTCTCAATGGGATGGTTCCTGACGTAGGAGTGCATCCCCGGCTGCAAATAGGGTTGGTCCAGTTGATCGAGCTAACCAGCTCGTTTTTTGATGGCCATCGCCGATGTTGGCTCGTTTGCCTTTTCGAGTCTGCTAACTGTGTGTCCACTTTTCCTAGTCACCTCACGACGTCGTTAGCAGTGTGAGTATTTATGGTTAAAATGGTGACCCTGAAGTGAACTGGCACTTTGGTCTGGCAAAACTGAGTTGATGTGCGTGAGTGCGACATCAAATTCTAACAAGACGTTACTGTAAGCCTTTAACGCCACCGATATGCCGGCAAAGTAGCTCAGAATGAATTCATAGAAAATTTCGAAAAATCTAAATAAATGAGTGAGGAGAAAACATTAAGAAGGACCACATCCTTGATGGAAGATGGATCATAGAGGTCGGGTGGACTCGCGTTCATGAGATGATTGAGTGTAAATTAGAGCTCCTCAATAACGGACTTTTTTGATACTTTTTGCCCTAATTATTTTTTTACTGATGTTTAAAAAATAATATTTCAACGAACTTACAGAAAACCTATGTAGTGTTGAGCGACGACGAGTTGTCGAGTGCAAAATATGCAAGTAAGACAAATGACGGGAAGAAGGCCAAAGCCGAGCTGAACAATGCAGTATTGCACAGTGGTCGTCAGTCTAGTCAAAGTTGTGAGCTTAACACCTATAAATCATTCGTTTCTGCCTTGGTGTTTATCATTCTCTTTCCCCAATGGATTACCGTGTTGTAGGTGATGGGCGTCACCGTAGAGGTCGAACCTGTATGGCAGAGGTTCATCGATGCGGCGTGCTCACCTTATATGAGAGGATATCGACTAACTAACAGAATGCGGGAGATGTAAGCGACATTGAACGAGTAGTTTTGCCAAAACTACGGCTTCTTTTACAATGATATTATTTTTTTAAATCTTGTTCATAATTTATCATTACACAAACTGTCTCTGCTTCCACTGCGAGTATGCATAATTTTCGTTGAAATCTGATTAAGTTTTGTTTCTCTCGAGCATCTGGATAGCCGCACTTGAGTGTCATTGCGTGAATTTAAAAGATTAAGTTGGTTCGGAGTGAGTCTGCCATCATTTTCCTCATCTCGGAGGTATGGCAGGCGCGTTTTGCCCGGATCAGGGATGAACCAACACCGCCACTGGGATGGACGACATAGTTAACATTTCGCTAACTACGCCTACAACAATATCGTTCCTACTGTTGACGCCAAAAATGAATATCTAAAAATGTTATCATATAGTAATGTTCCACTGATCTCCCTCATATGAGGGATCTCGAGACGGTTAGTCGCGAGGCTACGTGGCACGTCTTCGGGTGGCGGATAGGGGGTTAATCGCGGACCAAAACCGACCTTTGCTTCCCTGAGACCCAGGTGGACCCAGAGGATGGACTCACTTGTTCTGCTGCCCTGATTTGGCACACACTTCCTGTATTTGCTAGGCGTATTCATACATGCGTGTGTGGGTCCGTTCTTGCTTATGCGGATTGTATTCTACGAATCAATTCGGACAAAAGCCTGCAATCAAGTGACTGGGAAGTATATAGGAGGCAGTTAGGAGTAGCCCCCAACAAATAAGCTCAATGTCCACTCTGGAAGAGACTGGCAAGCTACCCGTGAGTACACCCAGTCCTCACGTTTACAGCCCAGCAATCTGTACTTGGTACCAAAAACCTATAAGTGGGTATCAAAAGTGCTAAACACAGTAAGAAAAAAAGGGCCTCATTACCTGACTCCGAAAGAACCCCAATTTCGCAGCGCTGGATAGGACGAGTACGGAGAGGTGGTTAAAATCTTAGAGCCAATGGAAGCTGCCTGGATTTCAAAGAACTATGGTGACAACCTGTACCCACAGTGCACGTACACTTGCATCCGAGCCCTCGATAGAAGACTTGCTCATGCAAGCAAGAAGGATAAAGTACGACGTCATCGGCCTGGCCGAGACGAGGTGACGCCAGCCTTTCAACGCCGTCTATGACACCGGAGAAGAACTGTTCGTCGGAAAATGCGACAGTAGAGGAGTCCGCGGCGTCGGCGTTCTCGTCAACACGAGATTGTTCATGAACATCGATTCATTCGAACAGCATACAACCCAAAACGGACGTTTCCGATTAAGAAGACGTGGATAAATTCCAGCTTTGACAATCTTCGTCGTTTACGCGCCGATACGAAACTATGACGAAGAAAAAGTCGAAGTGCTCTATATTGACTTGGAGAAGTTCTACAGAGAAGACCACACATTCTTCAAGGTCATCATTAGAGAATTCGGCGCCAAGATTGGACCAAGAAGAACGTCTGAAGAACGTCACATTGCGAGCCACTGATTAGAATGGGACGAACAGAGTGAGCGGCTATCTTACTTTATCATGCCGACCAAGACAATCCATGATAACTCGCAATTCCAGAAGCCTCTCCTTCAGCGCTGGACGTGGGAATCTTCCAATGGAGAGAACCGTAACGAAATAGACCATCATAGCAAGTAGGTTTTGCCGAACTGATGTTGCTGTTGTCCTAAAATTTTACACAGGATCAGACCATCGTCTTCTTCGTGCAATATTCCATTTCTCGCGGAAAGGAGAAAATGCCGTTAAATTCCAAAACCGAAGTCCCAGAACCACCGCATACTTGAACTTATTCAATTCATTAGTCGGCTGTTGGAAAGATGCTCTGTCGACAACATCGATGAAGAATACGATTGGCCCATTCAACATCTTCACGTTAGCGCTATGAAAGCTGAAAGTTCGAAAGTAACCAAGAGACGTTTGCCTCCAGAAACACTCGAGCTGATACGCCAGCGTGGGATCGCATGAGCTGCAGGCAGCCGCGAACTAACGTCCAAACTTGCAAAACAATGCAGACAGGAGACAAAAGATCATAAAGAGCGAAGAGCAGCAGTAATGGTCGAAGCTGCAGAGACTGGGAAAAGCATTCGCAAAGCCCACCAATGCTACGCGTCCTCGTAAACACACTGGCTCGGCTCTTCACACGTTACTTGTCTGAATGCAAGGTCTCTATTCAGTGGAAAACCACCAATACCGTGTTATTTCAAGAAAGGCGACCTACACGATATCGGCATCTATCGCCCAATCTGCTTACTGTCTGTCGTCTACAAACTTTTCACTCGAGTCATTCTAAACAGGATAGACAGAACACTAGATGAGGGGCAGGCATGTTAGAAAGCAGGGTTTTGAAAAAGATTTAGTACGATGGACCACATCCACACGGTAAGACTGCTCATTGAAGTGTCGCGAGAGTACAGTAGACCGCTCTGTCTCACTTTCATCGATTTACAGGAGGCCTTTAATTCAGTTGAGATAGAAGCAGTCTTGGAAGCCCTTGATAGTCAGTGGGCCCCTACTGAGCAAGTAAGGATTCTTCGTGAGCTGTACAAAAATTTCACAACCAAGATGTCACCATTCTACAACGATATTAACATTGACGTCAAGAAAGGAGTCAAGCAAGGCGATACCACCTCGCCAAAATTATTTACCGCCACCATCCGGAACGTCATGCGAACATTGGAATGGGCCATGATTGGAAGTGAAAATCGATAATCGATAATTATACCATTTTCGCTTTGCTGATGACATCGTCCTTATAACACCAAGCATTAGCCAAGTGGAACGTATGCCTGACGACTTTGATAAAGCCTGTGGAAGGATTGGTCTTCGGCTAATTCCCACAAAAACGATGTTCGTGAGGAACGGATTGGTTTCGTATGCTTCATTCACGCCCAACCGAACGAATATCTTCAAATGCTCCAGTTATGTCTGTCTAGGTCGGGAAATCAATATGATGAACGACTTAGCTCCAGAGCTATGCAGAAGGAAACGAGCGGCTTGGGGAGCTTTCAAGAGCATCGATGAAACAAAGCGTGCTGACAAGTCGAATAATGAATGCCCTCTGATAGTATTCGGCTTAAGTGATTACAGTCTTTTAAATAGTATATCTCCATGGGAAACATTTTGATCTGTTGTTAACATGAACGATCTTGCATCTGCAGTAACTCCCGCACCGTCTAGTGACACAATATAAGTAGACTGTCACTAGAAAGCCATTATGCATTTTTCATTATGCCAACGCTATAACATCTCATCGTTCTGAAAAACTTATCCTTCCTGTTGGTAATAACTGTGTTGCTCCTGCATTACGTACACATATCCACAACGTTAATAACTAGGTTAATTGCGCATAGGTTAAACTTATCACTTCTTTATAACCGTACTGTTACTGTGTTTAACATCCAATTTTGCGGTTTGGCGTCTAGGAAAATATTTTGATCTAAGAGGATTCGAAATAAGAAAAGACTTAGTTGGGTAAAACCCAATCTTCCACTCCTAGGATACACTTCCTTAGAAGAAACAGAGACTTGAAATGAAGATTGTAGAGTACGCTAAGTGAATGCCTCATTAAGACTTTTTAAACCATATTTAGAATGCTTAGAAGAACAAATAAAAGTAGTGCTCTAAATCATTTCACTTTAAATAGCTAAAGATTATATGAACGGTGGTAAATATGTCACTCACCCAAAGTCCAGAGTGCTTGAATGCTAGTGGTAGTGAAAGCATGCCGGTTCCCATCATCACCTGAAATCTTGTGCTGGTTGTGGACAGCTATCGAACACTTTTGTCGAACAAGCATAAGGCAGGCTGTAATGGACTTTTTTTTTCGAATAATAACCATTTAGTTTCCAGGATCGACTTTCTATTAACCTCGGCATAGGAATATGAATGCAATTTATTGAATGAACGAATAACCATTTATTTGACCAAAAGTATAGAAACTGTTCCCTACTTCGTAAGGAATGCTTTATAGTAACTATTCCTTAAATAGTTCCTATTCTCTAAAATATCACATGCTTCCTATACTAACTATTTGCTTATAACTATCTTAAATCTATCCATTCATAATGTATAAGTCCTTAGACCGTTTCCACATGTGACTTCCGGTAGAAGTCTTTGTGCAAGCTATTCCATCTCTTTCACATGACCTTTTGATAAACCTTTGCGTTGTTTTTATATAACCTTCCTATACGAGCTATTCCCTCGCTATCTGACCAAGTTCTATGTTGACCAAGCCCCTGGCATACCGTCTTATCTGATGTACTTCTCCGCATGTACCGTGTCATGCCTTGAATCAGCACTATCTCTAACACCCTCTGTAAAACCTCACCCATTACAAACAAAATAGGAGGAGCTCCAGTAGTCTTAGAGACGAGTGTCTACCTTCCAAGCTATCAGTGCTCCAATTCCAGGGTTCGCCTAGCTTCCTTCAAGTGTACTTGTTCCCATTTCAATCTCGCTCGTATCCACCCAGCTTACATATCGCCAAATATCGCCCATCGCACATTATTATTGTATCGTTGTTGTTGCTATAAACTGCTATATCCAAACTCGAGGTCGTTCAACACAGTTACGGAGAAAGGTCCCACGTGGTGAATTCATATAAAGTCGAGCATTCCACTTACAGTTGGCGGACAAAAGACCAATCCGACCAAGTCCCTAATTCACTGGCCAGCTAACACATGCTTTCTTTTTTCTCATATTATTATAGACTCCCGATCTTGGTGAATATTTTTCTATGTATGCGACTTTACAGGTAATAAATTATGTAACCACCTTACTCGCAACTCTTGTCCCACATCGGCAACTAGCTATAGTCGTTTGGCCTGAAAAAAGGACGGCCACAGTGACCTTGGGATCATTTCCGCTCTAAGCAAAAATAGTGCCCTCCATTGGCTTACACATTGCTCCAACCATCTCCTTTCTGACCCTCCATTGTATGAAAAAGATTCTAATTGTTAAGCTTCGCTTTCACATAATCAGTAGTTGTATAATAGCTCCACCCAACGGTTTACCGCCTCATCGTGGCTGGAGGTGTTCCTGGGTGTCGGACTGAGATGTACAGTGAGGGATTCGTCTCTCCGCAGGGTTTCTCGAGCTCAGAAGGTGACCGGTGTTTCCATCAGAAAACTAAGCTGAGAGTAAACCAAAACCAGGATTCACCACTGTCCTGGTATCAAAGTCGCTGGTAAATCTTCCTCTAATCCACAAGGGCTGCGACTGCTTGTCACGGTGACGACCTGGGGCAGACTTTGGCCAGACTGTCCTCGGGATTCCAGGGAGCCACAACGGCTTAACCAGCAAATCTTTGAAAAATGGCGATTATGCTGGGGCCACACAACTAATGATGACGGGCCGCTCAAGTATGAAGCAATTACCAAGTACAATAGCTCTCTGTCCTCACAATAAACCATGAATCTATGGTACAGAACTTAGTGTTACTGCATGTGAACAGCCTTACTTGTGTTGGTGCTGTCTATTGACCACACTACGATAGATATTGTGTATGCGCTTGCCGATTTCGTTGCATTCATAGTTGTCTTGTCAACATTATTCACATAAAGGTTTGATGGGCGCGTGTGGTGCAGTGGTCAGAGGCGCCCTGCAACACACACGCGTGGAATCAATCACCGCACCTATGGCCCCCAAGCCTTCCATACCTCAGCGGTCAGAAAATTGGTACCAGACTTGTCTTGGAGGATAGCAGCACTGGCCCAACACATCGGTAGGCCACCGCGAGTCATTATAAAGGCCAGATATGCATTTAATCACCTCCATTCGATGCTTAGTGAAGTGGAATGCATGGAGCATCCCTCAGAGATTGGTCAAGGCCAAGAGCTTTATCCTTTAACCTTTATTGAGGTTTCATTACAAAACATTGAGACTGCGAGCTGCGAAATTCCTGCGTTGAGGGCCGAAGGAACCGAAGCACACTAGCACACGAGCTGGCCAACAGAAAAAGCCATTACAAGTGCCCACACTGGTTTAGTACTTCGCTATGGCTAGGGGACGCCCCTATTTCGATATATCATCTATAAAAAAGAAGCACTCCCCAGCCTTGGTCCCATGCGTAGAAGGAATTTGTTACTGTCATTCGATAGCTTAGCTAAGAGTAATGCTAAACGACGATGTCGATGTTGAAATCACGATTTTAGCCCAGAAATCAGAAAAATCAGCGTAAAAAGCTCTTGAAGAACTTTGGAGCAACTAAGACTATTAGAAAGCACGAATATTTCATTATGAAACGACTTCATAGTATCATTCAGTGGCTAATCTATCTGGTAAAAAGGGACCGCAGCCATTAGCTTAACCACCATCTGAAATAACTCACTTTGATCATATGAATAAGTGCTTGATCGGCCGATATGGAACTGTGCTGCTTGATTCGTGGAGCGAACAACTCGTCCATCGTCGGCAGTGGCCTAAAGATAAAACTACAGATAAGCTCCGCCCATCTGCTATGAATATGTCCTCAATTGAGACGTTCGAATTCTTGTTAGGTGACTTTGACTTTCCCTAATTACTGACACAATTTACGCCTTGTAGTAGTTCATGAAGTGCTAAATTAGTTCCTTGCCTTCACATATGATAGACTCCCGCCACAGGAAATAAACCATCTTAGAATATAAAGAATTTTATGAATAGAAGTCGGAAGATAGCAGTCAGGTCATGCCTTTTTTAAAACTGATAGATATAGGATTTCGAGAAGAAATTGAGAAGAACAGAATCTTACTTGGATGCTTGGACGGCCCGTTCTCACTGGTTGTGTGGGCCCCAGCATATTCTTCATTTTTCGGAGTTTTTCTGGCTCAGCCATTGCGTTCCCTTGGAGCGCTGAGGTCATCCTAGCCAAAGTCTGCCCCATGTTGTCACCTCCACAAGCAGTCGTGGCCATTGTGGATCAGAGGGAAGCTTGCCACCGTGCGACTAGTTTGGTACCAAGACCGTGGTGGACCCTGGTATTGGTTTACTCTTAGCTAGGCTTCCTATTGGAAACGCCGGACTCCTTCTCAGCTTGGGAGACTGTGCCTTTGGTACAAATCCCCCCGTTGTATATCGCAGCCCGGCATCCATAACATCTCCCAGCCAAGATGAGGCGGTAAATCATTGAGAGGAAAACAATTTATGTCCAAAAGTAATGTTTACGACAATAATCAAAACGCTCATGGAGTTACCACAAAAACCGGCTGCTTATTTATGTTAGAGGACTTGAAGAAGAGCAAATAAAAGTGAAATAATCCACGAATTCCAAAAGGATCAACATGCACCTTTGATGGCGAACTGGTCGTAGTTCATTGCCGTTCATTGTATATAACGATGAGAAGGACATTCGTTGGTAGAATTCCTAATGGCGACGATGACCACCAATAGAACGAAATCTACAATAAAAAGGAATGAGTGAAATATAAAAATGTTCTGTGCATTTCAGAATAACCGTGAGAAGTGAGAAACTGGTACAATCAGTGGATTCTGTAAAGATTTGAGATCGCATAAAATTTGAAGGAAGAGAATTCACGATAGAACCACAATGATACTGAAATATTTGCAAGACTCCAGACCGCAGGCGTGTGCTGGTGGGGAACGAACGCGCTATCGTCCTTTCCGGGGATAACGTGCTCACCACCAAACCATGCGAGTCCTTCGTTTGGCCTGTTTCTCAGCTAGTTCCATCGACCAGTGCCACCAGCAATCATTTGTCAACAGAATTGATCTAGGGAGTCCAAATAGACATTGAACCCAGTTAAGGTGAGAAAATTATAGTAGGCAGCACATAAAAGTTTTGAGAGTTTACAATGTCGGCTAGTCCATACCTCGTCCATCTAGAAAAAGCAGTTAAAAGGCACTTTTTTTGAAGGCCTGTGAATTTTTTTGTTGTGAAAAGGGACCACTCAAGTAGGAACTTGCAACAGTAGCTGTTGGAAAACTCAAAACTATTGTTTTGTTTATGACAGACTTGAATTTTTCAGTTAGCAAATGAAAAAGAGTCGCTGATAGGAGTCGGAAATGACTCCAAAAACGAAGAAAAGACCAGAAAGCCAAAAAAAAACGATTTTAAGACGAGGCAGCAAACGACTTTATTCAAGTGCTTCGACTTATCGCACCAAGTTTTAGGAGTCGTCGAAAAATATGCGGTGATAAACGTCTTTCGACTGATAGAGGGATCCTTATCGGTTCCGTCGAGAAAATATTTCTATTCGAAGACTGGTAATTAAAATTTTTTTTACATTTCTTGAAAAAGGATTCCATTTTATTCTGCTTCATATACAGATTTGATGATCAGGATCGGGGCTCGGATCATAGAGATGTCCTACAATGTACACATCGCGGTGGGTTCGATACAGGGCTGTTCGCTAACGAAGAGTTCCAGTCTAGAGGCTAAGAAAATCGGTTCCAAACTTGCGTGGGAGAATTTAGAGAATGTGACTTAATTCATCGATAAACCCGCGAAAGTCACTGTATAGACTAGGTGCATATCGCATCTACAACGCTTAATTCATTTACGACAAGAGCAACTTTTCATCGGCTATGGGCTTGCTTTTTTTTTAAAACAATATTGTTATAACCACAACGTTGCTGAGATATTTGCAAAACTCTGGACCGCAGGTGTCTATGGTGGGGAACGAACGCGCTATTATCCTTTCCGGGGAGTAACGCGTTCATCACCACACCATGCGGGTCCTTTGTTTCGCCTTTCTCTCAGCTATTTCTATCGATCTTTCAATCCCGCTGACGGGTGATTGCTGTGGCAAAGATCGATAGAAATAACTGAGAGACAGGCGAAACAAAGGACCCGCATGGTGTGGTGGTGAACGCGTTACTCCCCGGAAAGGATAATAGCGCGTTCGTTCCCCACCATAGACACCTGCGGTCCAGAGTTTTGCAAATATCTCAGCAACGTTGCAGTTGTATTTCGCTTAGTACCCTGCCGCGAAATTATAGTAGGCAAGAAATAAAAAGGTATAATATTGTTATAATTATATTGTAACTACAAAATTTAAAAATATAAGTGTAAACAACAAAAATAAAATAAACAATATTTTTCAAATAGCTGGTGGACTTAAGAGGTCAAGAATATAGCCGGAATGTAGAAACAATATGCTCTACCTTTCCTTGGGTTTAAGTATAATGCGTGCTTTTTTCCTTTGTGTTACTGTGGTGCGTTATGCAAATAAACTGCTGTCAGAAGCATTTTACAGCTTACATGGAGTCCACGGTGCATATGGAGCAGTGATCGGAGGTGCTCTGCAATGCGCACGTGGAATCGTCCCCACGTCCATGGCCCATCAAGCCCTCCATCCCTCTGGGGTCTGCAAATTGGTACCAGACCTGTTTGGGAGGATAGGAGCACTGGGTCGATACATCGGTAGGCCACAGCGAGTCATTGTTAAGGCCAAATATACATTCAATCACGTCAAAACGATGGTTGATAAAGTCGAGTGCATGGGGCATTCCTCAGGGATTGATCAACGCCGACAGCTTTATCCTTTTATTGAGTCCATTCATTCAATTATATCTGCACATTCTATACAGTAACCATTAAAATGAAATAGCAGCTGAAGTTAAATAAATTACCAGTCAATAAATTTGACCGAAAAAGGCTTTTCGTAAATATCTTCGTAACCGACTTTTATTAAACCTCGCTATGAATAGGTAGTAGCTTTCTATATAATTGAGCCACCCGAAGTTGGATAAAAAAAACTAATGTACCCTGCGCCTGTATGCCGAACTGACCTGTGTCTCCTGTATGAACATAGAATGTTAATGCATTGACTGCAACTCTATGCACATATGCGGATTCTATCGTTAACTTTACTAATTTTGTCAAAGCTCTCCAGTCAAATGAGTGAACAGTACATAAGAGAACTTTTGGTATCCTTCAAACAAATTTTAGCGCGCTGACTTCGGAACAATACTGGTAGTAATCTGTGAGTAAGTCGCGTCTGGAATAGTCCACTACGTGAGTACATTTTCGCCAATAATACTAAAAGCAAAAACTTCAACGATGCTGAGATATTTGCAAAACTCCGGACCGCAGGCGTTTGCGGTGGGGAACGAACGCGCTATTGCCCTTTCCTGGGAGTAACGCGTTCACCGCCACATCATGCGGGTCCTTTGTTTCGCCTGTCTCTCAGCTATTTCTATCGATCTTTCAATCCCGCTAACGGGTGATTGCTGTGGCAAAGATCTATAGAAATAGCTGAGAGAAAGGCGAAACAAAGGACCCGCATGATGTGGCGGTGAACGCGTTATTCCCAGGAAAGGACAATAGCGAGTTCGTTCCCCACCCCAGACACCTGCGGTCCGGAGTTTTGCAAATGTCTCAGCATCGTTGAAGTTGTATTTCGCACTATGCCCTGACATTAAAAAGAGTAGGCAGTAAATAATGAGTCAGAACAAAGGCTTCATATAAAAAGTAGAACAAAGCGAACTAAGAAGTGCCAGAACGCAAATGAGACGAATGGGAAAAGAAGGCAAACTAACTGAAGGCGTTGTTCCCACACGATTATTAACTAGATTGCACGGGTTACGGAAGGCAGAGATATTTTTATCTGACTTTAAATTTTTTTCCTTTTCAGATTACGTAGTGAACAACTTTAATAATTAATGAATTACATACTTGGATAGTTGGACGGTCCGTTTTCACGAGCTGTGCGAACCCCATCAAATATGCCATTCGTTCCTTTCTCTCGCAATCATAGTCCATGGTGGTGGTCTTGTTCGAACATGACAGTGCTTGCGAGTCTCATGCCGTGATCTGTAAAACAACTACAGCTGCGGGTACAGGTGATTAGCTTTGTTTACGAACACGTCCGCCCAACGTCCTGAGGACGTTTGCATTCTCTTGGAGTCCACTCTACTGTTCTTTTCGTCTATCTGTCGTCGGCTCTTCTCATTATGTGACCGGCCCATTTATGTTTCGCTGTCGATGTATATTTTCCTGGATCTCGAAGATGTGACAGATTTCGAGGATCAGAGCAACACATTCCGGCTACATATTGAAAGTGCCGGTTATATTTCAAAAGACACCGCTCAAGCGCTCTGTGAGTAGTTCGAAGCATTCTTGATGTAGCTGAAGTATCAAGCCACGTCTCTGCGCCATAACAGAGCGCTAGGAGGACAGTGGAATCAAAGAGATGAACGCGGATCTTCGGGTCCTTCAGTGGGTCGGTGGCTTCTTTGAGAGGCGTGAATGCGGCCCAAGATTCTCTCCTTCTTCTACCTATTTCCTCCTTCATGCTGTTTTCCATGTTCATTGAACGCTTAAGGTAAACGTGCGAGGTGGTCTCTGCAATGAGAGAGCCATCCAATTCAATTTTTTCGCCTTCGCACCATGGGTTTTTGATGAACTAGGTCTCCTTTCGACTTATGCGAAGTCCGATCTCTTTCTCTGCTTCGTTGAGCTAGTTGATCATCACCTCTGCTTCGATAGTACTTTTTGGGAAGACGACGATATCGTTGACAAAACGAAGGTTTGATAGGAATTTTCCATCAATACGTATGCCTTTCTCATCCCAATCGAGTGACTATCCACTGCAGTGCGGCACTGAACTGCGTTGGTGATATTGTGTCGCCCTGACGAACTCCTTTTCAATGGGTATTATAAGGGGTTGATGGAAAAGCTGCATTTCGTAGTGCAGTTCCGATAACAGTCGGACAGAGTCCTTATGTAGGACGGGTCCACTCCCTGGTCGACGAGCGTTGATAGGATTGTATTCGTTTCGACACTGTCAAACGCTTTCTCATAGTCGACAAAGGTTAGAATTAGAAGCAAGTGGTATTCCCGACAAACTTCGATGACCATGAACACGGTTTGGATGTGACCCAATTAGCAAAATCCTTTTCGAAATCATGCTTGCTCGACTGGTTGCGCCTCATCCAGTGTCCTTGATATGCGCGAGAGGATAATCTTCGTGAAGAGCTTGTAGAGTACACTTAACAAGCATATGGGACGATAGTTGCTGAAGATTAATGGATTACTATTAAGAAAGATGTGCCATGGCTCTCGACGACCAGCAGCTTCTTTGTGAAGCTGGTTTCCAACAGACGCCCTAATTTTAAGTTCGTTAGAGTTGCATTTACTGTAAATTAAATCACAACCCCAATCAGCAGTTTCTATTACTTCATATAAACGCTTTGAATTTACTGCTTCTTCTAACCTTGAAGAGAATGTTTGATTTTTTAGGACGAAAATCACTTACACTGACGGGCGTCAGATATCCTGAAAGGCTGTTAACTAATGTATTTCTTAGCATTGTTCACCTTACATGAGGTTATTGTACAATTTTTTCTTCATTTATACTTTTTTAAGAACTGATTTTGTTAAGTTGGTGCAAGGCTAGTATAGTTTTCGTTATTGTTGTCGGTAATGTTGCTGCTGTTGTGTTGTTGTTCTTGTCGTTGGTCGATGGCTGACGTTTCGGTGATTTTGCCTTCCTCAGAGCCATGCTGTTACGAGTGGGAGTTCACAAAAATGTGTAAATAAATATGTCGATTATTCATGCCGAGGTTTACAGAAAGTCGGTCTTTTGAGTTAACTTTGATTCTGTTAGCTTCTCTACGTTGTCATCTTTTTCAGAGCCGATAGTACGAGTCGATGGCCCACAGTCGTTCGTCGTCGCGCGGTGGGACTTCGTAATATTGTCGAGTTGAACCTTCTTGAGTGGGGAACAGATCGAATGAAGTAACCTGACTCGGAGTTGTACTTTTACACAAAACGGTTGCGGACCGATTGTCGACTGATAACGATCTTTTCCGACAACCTATCGTGAAGCAGTCGTACTAGAAGAGCAAGCACATAGCGAAGTAAACAGTTAATTAAGTTACGTTTCATTTACTTTTCACTTAAACGATGTATTTTCACGTTCTTTGCAAATTCTAGTACTTTTTTTTTCCTTCGGCTGTTGCCTCTCATTTGTCATCCACAAAAATTTTTTGGACTATGTGTGGATTAATCTGCTGCTTGAGGATTTGGTCTTCTTTGTTAATGTCGTAGAACGCTGGTCGACCTGACTCTCCTTAGAATCCTGGAATAACTCTACTAGAGCGTTTCCGGATTTGGACTACAGGTAATTGCCGGCTTTGTGGAGTAGAGGGAATGCTGCCTAGAAAAATCGCATACCAATTTTCCGATACCAAATGTGCGAAACTTTATTGGTTTTGGGTGGCATCAAGTACCAGTCCGCACGGCTATAGTATGAAATTTAACTAGTGCGTCTTCATGCTCTAATAAGTCAGATTTAAAAAGTAGGCGTAGATTTTTATTCCTTACTTCCATGCCCATTGCGAATATTCAAGGTACCACTCAATTTTTTGTGGTGAATTGTTAATGAGTACCCTAGTGTGAAATATTGTAGTAGGCAGCAAATGAAAGATTAACAACCACAATGGTGCCGAAGTATTTGCAAAAGTTAGGGCCGCAGGTGCCTACGGTGGCGAACGAATGCGATACTACTCTTTCCGGGGGCTAACGCGTTCACCACCACACAATGCGGGTCCTTCGCTTCGCCTGTCTCTCTGCTAGCTCTATCGATCAGTGCCATCACCTGTCAACGAGATTGATCTGTGGATCCAAAATCGGCATTCAGTCCAGTTAATCTAAGGCTGTAGTTGAAATCACAATGCTATCTTTTTATTTGCTGCCTATCATAATTTTTTACGGCAGAGTTTGATGCAAAAAGGTTAACATTGTGATTTCGACTACAGCCTCAGTTTAACTGGGGTTCAATGCCAAATTTGTGCTCTCCAGATCAATCCCGCTGACGGTTGATTGTTGATGGCAGCATTAGGTAGAAAACTAGCTGATAGATGCGCAAAGCACAAAGGCTTCTGTTCTGCAGTGTGTAATACGCGTCCCCCCGGAAAGGGTAATCATGGTTCGATCTGACTCGGCGTGCAAGTTTTGCGTATATCTTAGCATTGCTATGGTTATATCTCACATCATTTCCTGCCGCCAAAAAGCCATAGTAATCAGCAAATAGAATGAAAAATAAAACATTGTTAATGAACTGTCTGTAAAGGCTGGGTTGGGGTTTGTTCCAGTAATTTATGTTAGTGGAATTTTGTTTCACGCCTTCGCCATGTTTATTTTACGTCTTCAAATTTTGGTCTAAAAGAGCGGCGAATTTATACGGGTTTGTTATATCGCCTGTATCACCTGTAGTTCTGGCAAACAACGAGTTCTCATTTGGGGGCCTTCAAAGTTTTCATTAATCGCTGTCGTATGCCAGAGCCACCTGATGAAGTCAATATATTCGCTAAACATGAAGATTATTACAGCCTTCCCAAGATGCCTTTTAGTCTAGTTGTTTTTGGTGGGAGAGTAGGAACAAGTAGCTCGTCGCTTTCTGCCTTGTCGACAAGAGTGACCGATGGATCGCAAAGTACAGCGTTTATTTGTTCGAGATGACTCAGAGTCACCTCCGATGCACTCCGCAGTTGCTCGACTGCAGGATCTTGTTCGGATTGGCGTTCACAAGGCAATCTACGCTAGCATAAATACACCCATGGCATAAATATATTCGCAATGATACCGAAAGTGTATGCGTACGCAAAGTAGTAGAGACGAAGCAACTGCTGAATCTATCGACTTTGAAGCGCAGAGGCAAGAGATTTACCTTATAGCACATGTTGTCATATTAAATCAAAATAATACGGAGTCGGTCGAGTTGCTGTTAGTCGTTGTATCTTTTTAGGACTTGGCTGACCAGGATATTTTTATTAACTACGCAACGTTACAAAAAATCGGCAAAAAACTGAAGGCTACGAAGATGAATGAGGTTGGGGACGTTCTTTGTCGATTGACATCAACCAGCTGGAGAGCCAAAATTAATGGTCAGAGATATAAAAAAAAACGGGGGAGGATGGAGATGAACTAAATGTTGAGTACGAAACCGATTTGAAGATCAATAAGACTCGATGAGCATATGAGACGCAGCAGTAAACTACTCCCATAAAAAAGTCTATTAAAAAATTGTTATTATAATTACAATGTTGCTGAGACATTTGCAAAACTTTGGAGCTTAATCTAGATTCGAACCTGTGATGACCTTTCCCGGTACTCACGTGTTGTCCACTACACCACTGATGCCGTTGATTTGCCTTTCTATCAGCCAGTATTTTTTGCCCTAACGGTGCTTTCAACAATCACCGCGTTAACCGGAATGTTCTGCGAAAGCTTTTCATCATATTAAAGGGGCGAGTGTAGCGCAGTGTTTAGAGGTGCGATGCAAGACAAGCGTGGTCCTTAGTATTTTTGGTTAGTTCCCATACCCTGGGCTCACCAAGCCTTCCATCCCTTCAATTTCGAAAAATTGGTACCAATGTTGCAGGAGTTGAAACATTCATTAAAACACTGATATATGGGAAAAACTCCGGTTAAATGGGTTCAATGTCGACTTGTGCACTCCAGACGGATGATTATTGGCAGCAGCGAAAGAGTTGAAAAATAAATGAGAGAAAGTCAAGGCGTGGGCTTGGTTGGTGTGGTTGAACCCTATGAAGGTAATCGCGAGTTCGAAGCCCACCCGAGGTTCCGAGTTTTGCTCATATCTCGGTATCCTAGTCTTTGCATTTCGGATGGCACTGTGCCATGACAAAGGAATAGGCAGTAAATAAAAATTAGGACACTGATTTCGTATAACAGAAGGCCATCGCGAGTCATTGTTTAGGTCAGACATGCATCGAGTGACCTTTCACGATGCTTATGAAGTCGAATGCGGGGCGCATTTCTAGAGATTCATCGACGATGGCACCTTTGAATTTTTTTATATAATATGTTATAGATATCTGTATACTAAACAATATTGTCCAGAGGGACACCTTCAACAAAACTACTTTGATGTTGTCGTCGATCAAAGTCTAGCAATATTTTTACATTGTAACCACTGAGAAGTTATCTGCAGGTATGTTTTCTGTAGAATCGCAAGCTCCATCGATTATAAACATGAATGAAAGTGACCGATATTCAAGTTAACCTGTTCTTCAGGATTTCGTGTTGAATGTGTGCAATCCTACCTCTAAGTCAGTTTTTCATGAGATGAGTGTCTCCTATCGTCCCACACCTCCACACACAGACACACACACACACAAACCTTGTCATCCAAGACCTCCTGAGTCCACATAGCTGTAAAGCAATATTGATGCTCAGTAATCTTCGCTTTTCACAATGAACGTGTCCTGTTCAAAGTAGCTCGTGTGGACATCTAGCGCGCACCTATATCGCCGTGATCATTACAAGTAATGTGCTCATCAATCGGCAATCAAATCAAATCACGTTTGTGATCCGTCGGAAACGTCTACGTCAGCAGCTCGTCCGAGAGACGGCCGAATTAAATCAGATTTTCGCGACAACGCGCGCAATCTCCGCCCACTTTGAATCTGTTTTGTCGTAGTGGGCGTGGCCAAATTTATTTCACGTTGAGACTGCTGGTAGTCACAGCAGCTGTTGCTTCTGTGTTCGTACCATATTTCTGGTACCGAGCTAGGATTTCTAGCTTTTTCCGAACAGTATTTTCCTATCAACGCTGCTTTGTACGTCCTTAGTTGTTTTTTAGATAATTTGTAAAAGAGTTCTCTTAGTAGAAGCTTAGTTAAACATAGTAGTTAGGTTCACCGATCTTGCAATATTGACGAATATAATAGAAGTTATTGCAGTGGGCGTGGCCAATATATCTTGCCCACCCGTATCACCCGTAAATCCATTAATTGTCGATTAACTCGAGCTCACAAGGTCATGCAGTAGATTTTGGTTGGTCAAGAGCGAGGATGACCTGCCACAGAAGCTTTTATTTTTTCTGCATGGTAGAAAGGTAACCGCTTGTAGTTCACTAGGCTGTTTCTTGAAGAGTGACTGGTAGCTTGTTGGTCTTTCTTAGAGTAGATGTGGAGCGTATTTGCTGCACGTTTGGAGCTGCTTAGCGTGTATTCCTTAGCTAAGTTTAGAAACTTTCAAATTCTTTCGGTTTTTTTGACAGAGAATTTTTTTATGGACTTAACTTTTTGGTCGATGAGTTATGGATAGTTTGCTGGTTCAGGTGACGGTCTTTTTATGGTCTGCTTTTCATTTTTCTTCTTTATGAAGATGGTCTTCTTTTTGGTTGCTCCAACGATTTGTAAACTAATTCAGAGAATTATTCAAAGGATATTCCATCTTTCTTCGTCTTTTGTTTGTCTAATCGTTGCTGATATCGAACAGTCCTTCTTTTGTTCTTAGCCAGATTTCTATATTATATCCAGATATTTATTAACGATTCCCAAATCCATTCAAAAAGCCATTCACAGGTCATTCCACCACGCTTTTATAGTTGCGAAGATATTCACACTATCCGTTCTTCATATCTCTCGAAAATTTATCGCTTTAGTTTTTTAAACGTGATTAAGCTCTCCACTGTGTTACTAGCTGGTGGGTGGTCCTACATTTCCTCAATGACCAACCAATAATCTCACACGTTCTACTCATTTTTACTTCGTAACAAAGTAACGTAGTGAGGTAGTATATCTTTCAGTTACAAGCGAAATATTTTACCAAGCGATTTTCCTTGATTCTTCAAGCAATCGTGTGGCATGTTGTTTTCGATGACGATTTTATGCTTCCGGCAGAAATCCGTCACCAATCAAGTTTTAATGGTCCCATTCGCGAAATCCTGTTCAGAACGCTGCTTTTCACTTATGGGATTCGTAACGCGACTGTGTGTCCTAATGGCGATGTCGATATCTCAGGGCAATGATTTGCAAGAAGTGGTGTAGACCTTGTTGAGATTAATGGGGACATGTTAAATTCACATTAAAACATGAATAGAAGGCCGTTATTGTGTCTTTCTGATGATTACTGGATAGACGACAAGATGATCATCCACAATACCCACTTGAATCATAATCGAATCTCATCTCCCTCTTAATAAGCTGTGGTTTGTTTTCCACAAAAAGTTTTCATATCATGCACAATCCACTAGGATAGTAAGGTAAAAAGGATAAGCTGTTTTGCACTGATTAGTCTATTACGAATTCTCCAGAACTCATCGACAAACAATACTTAAAATCGTAGAGTGAATGATTAAATGCATTCGCTTTACACAATGACTTTTGGGCGCTTACCGACACATTATGACAATGTTTTTATCTTACCAGGAAAGACTAGTGCTAAATTGCCGACCCTGAAGAGATGGAAAGCTTTGTTGGGTGCCGCGTGGAGTGGACCCAGCGATCATGTATTTACTATAGTGGTGCTGAGATATTTGCAAGACTACGGACCGCAGGTGTCGGATCGAACCCGCTATTATGGGACCTAATGTTTTCACCACCACACCATGCCCGTCCTTCGTTTCGTCTTTTTCTTAGCTAGTTTTCTATCCACCGATGCCATCAGCAATTCTCGTCAATGGGATTGATCTGAGAGCACAAATAGGCATTGAACTCAGCTAAGCTTAAACTGTAGTCGAAATCACATTGTTAACTTCTTATTTACTACCCACTACAATTTTTTACGAAAGTTTATTATGTGAAATAAAATAGGCAGATAGAAAACTAGCTGAAAGAAATACGAAACGACGGACCCGCATGGTGCGGAGGTAAACACGTTACCCCCGGAAAGGGTAATGGCGTGTTTGATCTCTACCGCAGACCCCTGCGATCCGGAATTTTGAAAATGTTTCAACATCATTGTGGCTGTATCTCAGACAATGTCGTGCCGTAAAGAATTGTAGTAGACAGTAAATAAAAAATAACATTGTGATAATGTTTGTATTGTAATCTGTCTTCAGCAACTGAAATTGGCTACCCATCTGGATATAAGCCAAGAATAGGTGAAGATCTCAATGAACAACATTATGGAAGCTGATGATAAGCTTTACAGGTTTACAGGTCTCCTACATTTTAAATTTTGTATGACCCATCACCACACCGACTGTGCAGATTCCAGCATTTCTTGCACTCGATTCGTTTTCTCGCATTCATCGTTTACAATAGTCTCCGAACATTTCGTGCGTTGGAATCACATTGTTAACTTCTTACCATTTTTGGCCGTCCTCTAAGAATCTCGTGTTCTTCATGGTTGCCGTAGGATACTGGTCGAGTCAATTCTCTTTGCAATCTTGGAGATAGCCGCGCTAAGGAGCTCTCACGTGGGTTGGAGGAGTGCGTTAGGGAGAGGGTACTAGCGCCTTTGCCTCCGATTCGACGACGTCACCAAACGCTTAGCGGCGCCTCTCCTATTCTCACTGTACGATCGCTTAAATAAAGTTGATGGTTACTAGTTTGGCTTAGTAATAAAGCTATTACGATTAAGGCGGCTTTCAAAAAGTATTCGATATGACTGGTTTTATTCAAACCAGTATCGAAATATCACAGCATGAATGGGAAACGCCATACTGCCGAACTTTTATGGGCCACAATCACACAACTATATAGATAGTAAAGTGGTAGCTGAATCGTCAGATAACAAATGAATATTTGCTTATCATAGACCTTTAAAGATTTTTAGTGAACTGAGCAGAAAACCTGACAGCGAGGTGCTCATCATTCTACAAATGCATTCTCGTATGTTTTTGCCAACACGCTATCAGAAGTACGGGAATGCTTGCGCTGGAACAATTAATACGACTGAAACAGCAGTTATTTGAATAATTTGTCTATAGTAATTAAATGGTGAGTGCAGCGCAGAGGTTAGAGGTATCATACAAAACACACATGGTCTTTGGTTCCATCCCTCCACCTGACGGAAATATTCCTTACAGAATTTGCAATTTATTATCGAGCTTTAACTAGGGTGATGATAACACAGGCGATTTTGTTAGATTTCTCTACAGCCCAAATATGCATTCAATCACCTCTACGGTACTGCGACTGAAGTCGAATTAATGCCGAGTTGCTGAGGGATTGATCAAAATCGCATCGAAACCTTTGTCCTCATTCAAAAACGCGATAATTTGAAATGTCGTTGAACAAATCGTAACGGCTAACTGGTCTGAACTAACACGGGATACAAGGATATCCGCTAAACAAGCGGTCTAATTGATTCGAATTCCGTATGTAGTTGATCCGAATTCGGGACATTCTCAAAGGCAGGACTGTGGTTTGTACAGTAGCCGGTCAGATTTCTATACAAATCTTTGTACAGTATATGTCGCTTCCGTTTTCATCGAAATGAGTTAATCCAATTGAGAAGGGTGTCATTGAAAAGGTGTGAACGAAACGCTTTTATATGGAGTCATACGGGGCTCTGTGTAAATAAAAGAGTAATTATTGCTTAATGAAAGATTGAAAGATTTATTTATCAATTTTAGCGTGAATTCTTCATAAGAGATTGTTCTTAAAGAAAATGAAAATATAACTTCAATGATGCTGAGATATTTGTAAAACTCCGGACGGCAGGTGTCTGCGGTGTGGAATGAGCGCGCTATTATCTTTTTCGGGAAGTAACGCGTTCACCACCACACCACGCGAGTCCTTCGTTTTGCCTGTTTCTCAGCTAGTTCTATCAATCTTTTTGCCATTTTTTTCTTGAAAAAGAAGGAAAAGGTCATAGAAAGTTCTGACTAAAGCCCTTGTATTTACGATTAAGCATTCAAGGGTACGCCTATGATTCTAAACGTAAAACAGTCATTTTTAAGACATAAAGATCATTTTCTCTCTAACTGGAATCTCTTAGTGACTTACAACTATTAACAACTTAGCAATTGTAATTAAAGGCATTTTCGATGATGCAAGGCTTTTTCATTTATGAATATGCCATCTCAAACATTAGAAATCAATCTCGATTAACTTAGCTCATGGTCGAGGCCTATGGAAAGAGTGAGAGTGGTAAGGATTTTGTTATGTTCAATTCCGTCCAATCTGCTAACGTCAACAGTTTTCTTATTCTGAACAAGGGATTCGTGATGAATTGGAAAATTGAGTGGTCATCTTAGGCAGAATATCCAGTCCCAGAAAGTGCATCACTTTTAGATTCTTCTTCTGTAACCCATAACGATCCGGAACCACAAGCTAAACGGAGGCTTGTAAGCTTAGTTTTGCTATCTACAGTTTTTCAGTGTGGTATTTATTAATATTAGCCGTCGATACATCCGCACGTGTCTCTTTTCAGAGAACTCTGGGGGTTTCGAAGCAAATGAAGTCAGACTATAGTACTTCGGGTCACCGCGTGGTGTCTTTGATGTGCTAAAGGATCGTTAGTCTCAACAGAATATTTCGTTTTTTTTTTCCAATGTGATCTGCCGAATATTTTTGGTTATTCGAAGTTATAGCATTCCGTTAATGTATAGCAGTCTTCCGTGTACATTTCAAAATCGGATTTCTTCTGTGTAGCACTTTTTATTGATAGGTGATTGCTGATGGCAAAAGATCGATAGAACTAGGTGAGAGACAGGCGGAACGAAGGATCCCCATGATGTGGTGGTGAACGCATTACTCCCCGGAAAGGACAATAGCGCGTTCGTTCCCCACCGCAGACACTTGCGGTCCGGAGTATTGCAAATATCTCAGCATTATAGCACTTTATATTTAATTTTTACAACAAGACCTACCGGGCCCATGTCGATTATGACAATCGAGGAAGCGAAAACGTTTCGGTTTCCCACGGCTGTTACAATGTTTTTCAGAAGATAATTCAATCGGTGACCCTCTGGTCGTGATAGAACGCCGATATCTCGTCAACAAAACAAGATGGACTGGCAATTTGCATTCGAATGCGTTACGATTATCATCGTTGTGTTCCCGTTCATTGATTAGTTGACTTCGGACTAAGGCTAAGTAGTGCTTTTTTGCTGCGTGAAATTGTGGCCAGCTGTCAAATCTCTCCGGAAACACCTCCATCTCTATGGAGGCGATCTTTTATTGCTTGCCGATTAGTTCGTATTTTGGTCGACACGAATGACTTTACCTGAATCGATGCTGACCTGTTTAGTTGAGGCTTTACGCCACTTATTATTTTTCTATCAGCATCATTTCGCTACTTCTGGTAGGCGATTTTTATTAATAACGTCTTCACATTACCCATTTCTTATAAAAACACTTGATTATTCCACTCTTACAATTTTCCTTTTTATTACTTTTTGTTTCTTCAATATTTTTTTCAAAGCTGTAAAGGAACTTCATAGTAGTGAACTTGGATAACGACTATGTTAATTATTGAGGAAGTGGAGTTTGATCTGAATTTAATTTTTGATATTGGCCTTTGCCCTAATCCTCATCCTTTGAATCAGAAGGGAAACTCGTCCAGTAGTGGAGAAATTGACGACTGACGAAAATTGACAGCTCTTTGCGAGTAATGTTTGCACGCATAAACAGCCTGTTCCTCAAATGTTGTGGAGGTCCTGGAACCTTCTTTGTTCTAAATCCATAGAAGGTTGTGAGGTTCGCGAGCTTTCACATGAAGATATGATGTATTCTTCTTTTACTGATGTATTGGCATGGTTTTTTTTTCTGGAATTTGCTCTTTCCTAGTGACTCCAGGTCATCATCACCATAGGAAGCCATACTGCTTTTCTGAATTGGATTGTGGTTTACGGCCTTGCTAGTTAGATTTTTCCAGAAATATAGTGATTCTCACGTGGTCAAACGGAAAAGTGGGGTTCGTCAACTGTAATGGATAGTCGAACTTTTGGACTGCTACAAGTGACGACAACATTCCAGATGATAAGAGCGCAGTTGCTCTTGTCATTCAGCATGTTTGTGCCGGAATCTTCCATCTGATTTCTTCAGATTCTAGAGGTCATGTTAGCTTATTGTCAATCTGCGTACGTCGTTGAGTCACTGCCGGGAATGTCAACAACTGTGGATGTTTAAGCTATTAATATGATACGAGAAGTTCACAAAGATAAACATTCAAGTCAGTTTTGTGCCTAAGCGGATTCAACGGCTGAAAAATATCGCAACCAGTCTGCAAAGTTTTACAGCCAAGATTTTCCCATTTTTGTTCAGAAACAGTTTCCTTATTTTTAACAAAATTTCATCTCGAATGTCTACGATGGTGATTTCTGGGTGATTTTCATGCAGGAGTGATCTTATGGGTGGTGAGATCAATTTTCGTTAGAAAAGAGGTAAAATATAGCTCATATCATAACTCTGTACTAAGGAAGTTACCACTAGAAAGCTTTAAATTGGATTACCAAAAATCACATGTCATTTTGTTAGAGTGCCCAGAACTTCTCTCATTTGACTGGTTTCCGCACATCCGTCACTCACGGTGATTTTCGGATTTCCGTGTGACTTCGGCTATTGTTTGAAGACTTTGTCTTCTTCACGGATGTCGTTATGAGCTGGTTGACCATTCTTTAAAAGCTGTCATAACGGTGCTAGGGCGTTCCAAGGTCTTCACAGCGGGCAGTCGTCGACCTTTGAGGATTGGTGGGAGCTTCCCAGAAAAGTGTGGTATCAATTTACTGACCTTGGAAGTATGGGAGACTTTTCTGGCACTGGGCTAGGTCGATAAAGGGCCTTTAGTCTCGCGACTTGAAGTTTAGCTTCATTTTTTCCATAGATTTCCTGCACAGATTTATTGATCAGGCTCAGATTACAAGCGTTTTCATACGCTTAAAACAATTTCTATCCCACCGTTGTTCCATAACTTTTCCGATTTTTGGTAAGTCTTTCTCGTCTCAACAACCTCCTCGCTAACATAATACCGATTATTAGGTTGAGTTATTGATTTTTTACCACTGTTTTCATGATTGGAGCAAGTGTGAAAGATTGTGAACAGCTCATTGTTTCATATCAAGTTCCTTCTGCTCTTTTTTAAACTTTTTTTTCATTCTAGATGTGAGATTCAACATCCTAATAATCATCCGACGGGAGCGTGTGTCGCAGTGGTCAGAGGGTCCTGCAACACACGCGGAATCGATCCTCGCCATGGTCCACCAAGCCTTTCATCCCTCCGGGGTCGCAAATTGGTACCAGATTTGTCTGGGAGGATAGCAGCACTGGCTTGATACATCGGTAGGTGTCACTGTCAAGGCCAGATATGCGTTTAATCACCTCCAAACCAAAGTAATGATGTTTCGAAACCGACCTTCCCTAAACCTCGGTGTGATTAATCAATATGTATTCTTTCTTGATAAGCTTACACGAGGTTGATAAATATATTTATTTTCGGCTAACGTTTCGACGTCTTCGTCTTCCTCAGAGCCGGTGATCACCGGCTCTGAGGAAGACGAAGACGTCGAAACGTTAGCCGAAAATAAATATATTTATCAACCTCGTGTAAGCTTATCAAGAAAGAATACATATTGATTAATCACACCGAGGTTTAGGGAAGGTCGGTTTCGAAACATCA